>OX632358.1:28668105-29195981 GCA_951751655.1 Ophion costatus
AACTTCAACGTCATGGAGACACGACCGTTTTGGCGAGGACGTTGGTTCACTCATATTGTTGCCCGCATTGGCGGAAAAAAAAGTATTTTTTTTCGCAAGCCGGGAAAAGCGCTGCACCCCGAAATCGCTATACAGCCCACGTTCTTTGAAGCCTGAGTATGGTGAGAATGTTAGACAGAACATATTATTCCTCCATGCATTCAGTGGTTGTGACACAACGTCAGCTCCGTATAAAATTGGCAAAAGTAAAGTTATCACAACATTAAAGAACCACGACGCAATGCTAACAGCTGTGACATTGTTCAGAGACGAAAGGAGTGATCCAAATATGATTGCTCAACTTGGCGACCGCTTTTTCAAAAAATTGTAAAAAATTAAAAGAATTGAGTAATAATTAATTTAAACCCGGGAAAACCTGCCAGCGTAGACTATCTACACATGAAAAACCGTTCCGTGACTGTCCAACTGACTTATTGACATACAGACAACGCACAGCCTAAACTGCTAAAAGTAGAAACATCAAATTTGGAAAATATGTTTCTCAGAAGGTGTTGAGGTGCACTAAAGAAAGATTGTGCTTAAATCAATTCCTTACGGGGTGACGTGGGGTGTAAAAGTTAAAAAAAATTGTATTCCTTGCGTGTATCAACGCGGGCGGAAGCTAGTTAGTATATATGCAGTGGCATGCAAAAGTATCGGGCCACCTAATTTTTTTGAGTACAGTGATCAAATAGTAAATTTCTGAACTCGGTAATCATTTCAATTTTTTAAGAGCGCTTTGATATGCATAATAACGTGATATATCATTTTTTGTATGGCGTATTGTTTATTTACAGCGTCGAACGAGTGGCGTTGGTGTGCAAAAGTATCGGGCCGCTATCTCGTCCGCATTCGTACGCATTAGTTTGTTTGCATTTTCTTTTGTATATTATTTCGAAAAAGTACGGCGAATCGAATGATTCCCTAAACATAAATTAACAAATTTGTTGTGTGAAAAAATTCGAAATGATAGACGGTGAAAAACTATGGAATACGTTGAGAAAATTATAAAAAGGAAGGGCGTTATAGATCCACGAAAAACTGCAGCAGGTATTTCGAGAGAATTTCGTAGTGAAAATCGTGCCGGCATTAGTGGGAGTACAGTATGTCGACGTCTGAAGGCTGTAGGATGATTAGACGCATTGGTGTAAAATAAAACATTCATCGGTAAAAAGAATCAAAAGGTCAGATTAAATTTTGTCAAAAATATCAACATCATCAATATGTGATATCAAATATCAATATCAACAACATCGGACCGATTGGCGGAAGATGCTTTCTTCGACGAGTCCAAACTTCAATTATTCGGAAGTGATGGTCGGAAGTACGTGAAACGTCCAACAGGTACATACCAGATTCAACGTAACGTATTAAATTCCTACTGCAGAACACGATGGCGGGCACATTAAAGTTGGAAAGCATTTTCTGACGACGGCGTTTGTCCGCTGATAGAAATTTAAAGTAATATGGACGGTAAAATATACAGAAAGCTACTGCAAGACCATATGCTCCCATTTGCAATGAAAAAAAATACCTGGACTTCAATCCGGTCGAGGATTTGTGGCAAGACCTAAAAGATCATGTTGGAACCAAAAATCACTTTAACAAGACAGAATTGTGTAATCATTTACGACATGAGTAGGAAAACGGGCGAGGCGAATGGATTTCGCAATTAATAGCGCCCATACCTTGTCGATATGCCGCAGTTATCACTGGTAAGGGTATGGCATCAAAGTACTGAGGGAAGTGAAGAAGGTCGAATCTCATCTTGTATTTTCAAAAAAATTGTTTTATGTTTTTCACACGCAATGGTATGTAGTTCAATACTTTTGCGCACGCGTTAAATGCAAAGTGATAGACAATCAAATATTTAAGAGCAATATCTATGTATATAATTAGTTGTTTTCAAATATCAGTCTTGTCATAACTCGTGTATGACACGAGTCGATTTTCAATGCAATATGCCTGAAAAATAGGATGGTCCAAAACTTTTGCAATATATACGGTCATTCAAGGAGACTTTACGGGTTGGGAAATAGAGATCGGGATGAGGCTTCGTGTGGTGGTCGTAGTGCCTTAAGATATTAAGGCATTACCCCCACTTGTAGCGCAAAAAAGGCCTTTTTCATGAATTTTTTTAAAGAAAACTACAAAACTTTTTGAATCGATCAATATACCATCTTAAAGAACACATCTTGAAGAACTTTCAGTAATTTTTTTATTCAAAAATATTACATTGTTTAGTGGCAAATGGGCGTTAATGAAATAATGTTTTTATATACACGGTTTGCGGTGACCAACATTGCGGCGAAGTGGATTATCTGAAAAAAAAATGTGGATGGATTTAGTCAAATATAAGTACAAACTAGTCTTTAATCGAAGGATTTTAAAAAATATTCATTTTTCACAAAATGGCGGACAGTCAAAGTTAATGGTTCGATTTTAACGAAAAAAAACGGCCGTTTTTTGGTTATAAAACGGCCATTTTTTTTCGAAAAAAAAAATCGAACGATTAAAGACTACATTTTTATGTATTAAATAAGCCTGCACAATTTCAAGAAGATCGGTTCATTAGTGTTCGAGTAATCTTGGTCACCGACTTCAGAAATGCCATTTTGAGAAAAACGCGTTTAAAGTTTCAATTTCAGTTCTTCAATTCACGGATTCTTCTCTTTCAACGCTCATATCTCAGTCAATTTTGTTCGGATCGACTTGAATTTTTCAGGACATATTCTCTGATACTTATACTTCAAAAAAATGCAATAAAAAAAATCGATTTTTTCAAAATCGCAAGTGGGGGTAACCCCTTAACATGCTCAAGTTTCAAGGCGCACTAAGCAAGCTGTCCCGCGACAAAGCCCGTTAAAGATCGCATAGCAGCTTATGTACGGAAAAGTATTCAGCATTAGCAAGCGGCTCAGTGGCCGAGCCGGTAGCGGGTCGAGTCCCGTCTGTTGCACTTTTTTCATGCATTATGAAATGAAATTAGGTACGATGTAGCCCCTACATGGTAATTTTCTCGTAAGGCAGCGGCATATGTAATTACTATCGACTGGGTAGCGATTATCCCGGTACATAACCCCAGTTATCTGTACGACGAAGTCACTAGGACGTATTTTTATCATAAGGCAGCGACAATGGTAATCAAGATCCACTGGGCAGTAACTCGCCAAGGGCTGCATTGCAAAGCAATTGGAATATTACTAGGTCATAGCTAGGCAGCCTTCAGTCAATTCGTACGAGCTCAATTGGGTGGGCAAGTCACTAGCACGTAACTCAGACAGGCTACCTTAATTTCTACTATATACTAAGTATAAAACAAATAGAACCGGTAGGCAGAGATCGGTATTGTTTTTATCGATTTCCGCCTCTGTGATATACGTGTTCATATACGGTGTAGTATATATGGTATACTTGATAAAAATATACCAGGTGGTTGCATGTGCAGCCGCCCACTGACTATGGGTAGCGTTAGGTACCGTTTTTTTCGAACTAAAAGTTGGCAACACACATGATATGTTCATAGAGTCCCGTTAAAACGCCACAGGTGAAATTTGTACGACGTGTTAATATCATTTATTTTAATTGTGTTTACTATGGCAAGTTTCGTTCAAAATGAGTCACATTTTCGAAATCAACCGCGCAAACCACCCACAACAAGGGTGTCGTGTATTGCAAGCCACTGAAACCGACGGAAACCATCACCATCGTTATTGACTGCGATCCATGCGTTTGAAGACAGCCCTGCACAAGAAGAGTCCGTAATGAGAGAATCGCAATGAGAAGTTGATTCTGCGGTGTGACCACGCCAGGCCGCATGTAGGTTAACCGGTTAGGAAGTACTTAGAATCAGTGAATAAGAAAATCCTACCACACCCGCTGTATTCTCCAGAGATCGCTTCCTCCGATTATCATTTTTTCCGGTCTATGCCGTCAGCGGTTACGGCTTCGCACTTCACCTCGTATGAAGAATTTGAAAAATGTTTAGGTGACTGGGTTGCCCCCAAATAACCTGAGTTCTTCCTGTGTGGAATCCGATTGTTGGTCGCAAGACGGGCCAGAGTTATCTGTTCCTATGGGCAATACCTTAAATGAAGCAGTTCGTCGATATGTTACCCAACCACTATCTTTTCTTTTGGTTGAAAATGGGTGGTTCCATATGCAGCTAGGTCATGTATCTAGGCATATATATTATTGTGATGCAATTCTTTGGAATGCGTCACTAAGAAAACCTATACGTGTTAGGATTTTTGCGTTTTGCCCCGAGTTGCTGCCGTTGCAAAGGTGTCAGGCCGTTCGCGCCATGTTGCGTTTTGCATTTTTATTATCTTTCATGTAAGATTCGTTTCGGTTGCTTTGCTGAACTCGGTCAAGCGGCGTGTCGCTCAACGAACCGAGCAATTCGGCCAAGGGAAGCGCCCAAGGAGGCCTCTCTGGGAATCGATGCACGCCCATTTGCAATGCTGGTACCCCCCGGGTAAGGTGCATCGTGCTAGAGAGCGGGTAGGTTGCGTTACGGGCCAAGGCTGGCCCTTTGTGCCGTGTTTAGATTTGGAGATGCGGCTGCTTCCGCACGACGAGCCAGGGAATGTGATACCGGAGGGTCTCTATGCTACCGTCAAAGAAAAGTGCCCGTTTCGGCTAGCGTTTTGATTTCAAGGTAACTCGGGCGGAGATGATCGCTTCGAAAGGAATGTTTGATTTTAATAAAGGCCAGCTGACTTGATTCAGAATATCAAGTTCTCTTGCGAACCATCGTTTAGCAGGGTTCGATCTCGCGCTTTAAATAACGAATAACCCGCTCCCGCGCTGTAAAATAGGCATCAATTAATTTTGTCTTGTTCTTGTCTCGGCCACCGATCCTTTTTGTTCGTTTCGGACGCTACTGATTGTGATCAGTAATGATTGCGGTGCTATGCGAAGTGGCAGATTCTGTAGCAAGTGGATGAATTACTGAAGTTCTAGAGGTTTGAGAATCACGAAGTTGAAGTTCGCATTGTTGGAATATAGTGAAAATTCTCTTTTATTTGTTCATTTCTTAATTTTTCTCATCGTCGACAATTGTTTTTTTTTTGCAAATTTCGGCTTTCTGATGACGATGAATCTCTAATGAGGATTATCACAAATATTCAAATTATTGTCGTTGCCCAAATTTGCTTAAAAAATGGGCTATGAAGTTTTCGTTGCGTTCCGACGATGCAAACTTCAGCATCATTTGATAATCCTTGTCACCATATGTAGATATATATGTAACGTCCGACCGTAGCTTCACTGCCTCGCCTCTCGCTTTCTCTCTCCCTTCCCTCTCTCTTTCTCTCTCTTCTGCTCGAATTTTTCAAATCGTGGGTCCTTGCGACGTTGGCCGGTGCTCGACGGCTCACGGGCGTGGCGATGCGTATGTGCGTGACAGATGGACCCTCTACTCTATCTGAGGGCCATGCCCAGTACTTGGGCGACGAAGGACTCTAAGAGGGAAGGCTGGGCGGTGTAGCCGTTCTGGGTGAGAGGCTTGAGGGGCACGATCACGGCGCTATGAGCGGTTTATCCTAGCGTGGCGGCGGCGGCACTTTGGGGTGATGACACTGCTGGATCCGGGGGTGCGGCGGATGGTCTTCTTGAGCGAGGACGAGGGTATCTTCAATATGAGAAAATGCGGGGGGGGGGGGGGTTGAAGCTGGAAAAACAAGTAGGACCATTTCTCGGGTTCGGATTTGGACCTGCTGTCATCGGACTCGCGGGGACAGTGTTGGATGTTGGCTGCAGATTCCTTCACGGTGGCTCCTCGAAGGCCGGGCTTAACTTAATTGCAGTGCCGGTAGGGCTCGTGGGGCTTTACAATTGCACGTGGGACTTCGATACGATAATAGTAATAATAATAGTCGAAATTGTCAAGTACGCTAACTTAATAGGGGTCGGGGATTAGTGTAGGGGGGTTAGTAGAGGGGGTTAGTGTATTACGCTGGGGAAAGGGGCACGCTACGGGCACCCTAAGTAAGCGGTGTACGGTGACGCCACGTCACAATATATATATATATACTAGACATATATATATATATATATATATATATATATATATATATATATATATATTCGTCATGCGTGAAAATTTCGATATAAAAGGGACGTAGAATATCCGTGGTCGCGACCCCGATTTACACGCTTCAGAAATATCACAGCTGTTACATATAGTATTTTCTCCGTGTACTTTACGCACACGCATAGTCCTCGAACATCGCATTACATCGTCTCGCGTCGTTGCTCGCTCACATGACATATAGAAGCAGTTTCGTTGAGCGATGTGCCCCATACTACGTTACGATGAATAGAGTATGCCGAAAAAAGGAGAAAAATAGAGAGTTTACCCTCGAACCGTTGTACGGTACCGTGGTGACGAAGAATATAATTTGTAACGAAATTTTGTGCATTCCCTTGGGCTAAACTGTGGCAAGGGCTAAGGGCGAAAAAAGAGAAGCGGACTAGGCCTCTTGCGACAAAGATTTCGTAGACGTAAAAGGTTTTTTCAACGTGCACGCGCAGGCTGCTCTGAAAATTGGGCAGCGAGGGGGGGGGGGCAGAGGTTGAGCGAGGAAGGAAAACAATGGAGGGGGAGTTGTTCAATCGTAGTACGAATCATCGGTACAATAAACACCATCGAACAGTTCATTGGACGATAATTTGAAATTGTTACAATAATGCCAGCATATATGGGTGTGTGCGTGTGCGTCGGGGCTCGGCGATCGTAAACACAAGTTATGGACTCGAAGAAAGTAACCCGCCGCGAGTACGGGGCTGTAGCAACTCCGTTTAACGGCCTCATTGCGCTTCACACGCGGTTACTATTTCTATCGCCGCTATTGCTGCCTCAAAAAACGTAACTCCGTTACGAGCTGAAAAATGATAGGTCTGCTACTATGATGCCCTCGACGTGGACTGATAAACGGTAGCCGCAGCGCTGGATCGGAGTTGGTACGAGTTTTTTTTTTACTTCGATTGGGTTTGTTGTCGTTTTTTGGAAATGGCTCGATTCTAGCAGAGATTTCCAGGTGTTTTGGTTCTCGTGACTCAACCTCTATGTAGGCGTCCAGGCATGTGCGCGGTTGGGAGGGGGGTTTCACTCTCCAGTCTTATAGCCCTCCGGTGAAACTAGGAAACCTGCGAAAATAGTGTTACGATCTATATTAGCGAGCAAACTTGCCTTGCCTTGCCTTGACCGGGTTCAGCAAAGCAACCTGAATGAAACTTCAACGAAATACAACAAAACGCAACACGGAGCGAAGGCCCCAACACATTTGCAATGGCGGTAACTCGGGGCGAAACACCAAAATCACAACTGGTAGATTATCTTGGTAACGCGTTCCATGGAATCTCGTTACAATATGTTGTAACGTCGCGTTACGAATATGGAGACTATCCGAGAAAGGTGTGGTAAGCGGGCTGGCGTAGCTCAGAGGTCAGAGCATTTGTCCGGCAATCGAAAGGTCCCGGGTTCGAATTCCGGCGGATTACAATATATATAGGGTGTCTCAAAATGACCTGACATTTTCATTTATTAATAAAACGTGTTATTTATTTGAAAAGCACGAATATTTTTATTTTAATATAAGGTCCAAACATGAAGATTATGTGTGGAACACAATATCCGATAAATGGCCACATTGTGTCTGATTGAAAACGTCCACTCTTTTGACGGAATTTTCAACAAAATTTTGGCATAATTGCGCACTAAGTTTATTAATGGTGCGTCCAATTGGTTCCTTGATCTTCGGAATGGTCTGTGGATCATCGGCATATACTTTTTCTTTCAGAAAACCCCAAAGGAAGAAATCTAATGGCTATGAAACTTCGTACGCAATAACTGCATTGCTTCGTCAGCAGTGTGACCGGTTCCGCCATCTTGTTGAAAGAATATGTCTTCCAAGTCCATCCCGTCCATGCCATGTATCGCGTCACGAGCTGCGAACAGATACGTGTGTTCTAAAATATTCACAATACGCGCATAGGTTGTAGGCTTCCTTATTCCGTTAGTCGGGTTATTACTCTATTGCCAGTTGACGGCCAAGGGTTGAAGATGCACCCCAAGGTACGCGCCAGATGTTTTATGGCATTATTTCGCTGGACGTACCCCGCGGGAAATACCACGGCTTCGCTGTCTGCATTCGCGCATACAGATTTAGATTTTTTGCAGCACACAACCAACGTCATCCCCACCATGTACAGGGAGTTGTACCCCTAAATGTCTTAGCAAGAGGACGCCAAATTCATCAACGGAAGAGTGATGAATTTGTCAAGTCTCGGAACAAGAAGGTCGACAAGACACAAAGGCCGTCGTGCATAACATTGCTTGCGTCAGGCATCTTCGATCCTTATCAATCCAGAGACAATTTGTATTCGGAGTCACTAGCCACCTACGTTTTGTTCATTGTTTATTTAAATATATTTAAAGTATTGTAGATCAACGAAACAATTGCCTGTACTTATTTGCGCAATCATCCAATTCCCTACTCGGAACAACCAAGTGAAAATACGGTAGCTTGGACTTCCTACGATTACGAGCTCTTCAGCCGCGAGTTGGGAAAGAACATATCGGATATTGTGTGAATATGTGCAAACTAAGACATTAATCTCTGCAATGGGAGAATTTAAAAAAAAAAACATGATTTTTACGAACATTTTACGTAATCTAAATTTAAAAAACCGAACAAACGCATTAAGTTGATTTCAATAAATCTTCTTTATTAGTGTAGAATTTTTATTTCGCTGGTGAACCTTGAAGGACATTTTCCGAATTCCAACGTTTATTCTCCAATGATCATCCCGCTTTTCTCGGACAAGGAGCTTTGCACACTCACACGCACGCGTAATTTAAACTCGTGTATAGTTTTTCAGCTTTACCCATAGTGATTTGCGGAATTCGCCCGAGCTTTTCGCGTTAACGAGAAAGTACAAATTGACAAAAACCAATTCCACTCTCGAAGCAGAAAGAGGAGATTTAAGCAAACGATGCGGTGGCGAAAAGAGTCGCGCGCGACACTACGAGCGAGTTTCAATTTCCATCTTTTTCTCCTCGCCTGCTATGTGCGCGCGGACTTTCACGAGAAGAATCGTCTTAACCGAGGGACTTGGGGGGCGCGAGGGCCTACGAAGTAGTGCTCCGAAGCGTAACACACAATCCCTTGTATACTGCTTTGGTTTGTGCCCTTGTATACCTGTAGACGAGGGGTGCCTTTGAGCGGACTTTTCTTGGTAAATCTTGCTGCACTCGCGTTCTCTCTCTCTCTCTCTCTCTCTCTCTCTCTCTCTCTCTCTCTCTCTCTCGCTGACAATCAATTGACAATTACCAAGCGAGTTTCCACGAGATTCTTCACAAATTGTACAAATTTCCGAACGAATATAACTGCGTATCATTCGTCGGTCTCAAATGATATAAATGCTATTAGAAAATTGCAACTTCTTCGAGTCCTTTCGCTCGACTGGAAATTATTTGTAACATTTTGGTATAAAATTTCTCTTTTTCGGTTTCCTCTTTCCAGTTCTTCTTTTTCGAAAGCTCGCAATTGCGATGACAATAGGGACGAAGTGACGTAAAAGCTGCGGCAGGTTTTTGTTTTTGCCTTCTTTCTCGCCTCGCGACAACTCGCGACTGTAAAGTGCTCTCAAAAAAGGCAATAACTTGTCGGTTTATTGTATTTTTCGAGTCATGGTGTGATTGGTCGTTGACATTGCTGTATGTATCCGAGTTTTACTCTGTGCACTGTAATTGTAGTTTGTTACTTGCTGTTTCACGTCTATGGTGATGGAACGATAGGATATACATGTACGAATACAGGGTGATTCACTCAAAACCGAACACCTAAATATCCGGCTTGAATTTGAAGAAACGTGAAAATGCTTTCAACGCAAGTTGAAGGGCGTTGGAAGTTGCATTCGTCGGAAGAAAAACCTTTGGCGAAGGTCTCTTTTCCAGATTCATCGAAGTCATCGATGTATCTTTTTCAGTGTAATGGAGTTCCATTAATTAAAAAATCGCAAGGGCAATACTAATGTGTCATTAGTTATATTCGTTTTGACTGTCATTCTAACGGGTCTGCATAAGTTTGAGACCCAAAAGGATTCATTTTCGATATTTTTTCTGATGCGAGTATCAAGAAGCCGAGATCGGGATTTTGCAAACACAATACATAGTCTTGCCAAGTTCGAGCTTTTATTTATTGGAAAATATTGATAATACAACGTACTTATTATTATTGACACAAATAATGTGTATAATAAAAAATAATAAAAACACAAATAATAATGTAACGTTCGTGTGAGCAGATACTTTTGAGAAATTTTGAAAACAACGGAAACGGCATGAGGTAGAAAAAAAAACATGCGCGATTCGATATAAAAACAACCTTAATTATGGGTGGGGGCAAAAATGTCGAATGACCAAATATCAAACGACAAAGATTTCGAAACGACAGAGTTATGAACTCTGAAAGTAACGAAGGTTGAATTATTCGAAATTTTATCCTTTAACCGATGACGAAATCGAATAACTACTACACCAAAGGATTCCTTATTCGGGAGCTCATTTATTCGAGACCATATATTCAGATGGTCTGCAGTTTGAGCCATACAAATACAGATTCAAACAATCTACAACATTCATATCTCCGAAATAGAAAAAAGTGAGTATCCGATATTCGCAATACCGTCTGTAGCAAAAATCCATATATCGAGACTACAAACTTCGAATGTGAAGATCTTAGAAACGCAAATGATCGATGGCCCGAAGTGGCCAATACCTAATTGGCGAACATGGCATGGCTGCCTGACCCGACTGACCACTAACGCCATCTGCCATCTTCATTCTGAAGCGCAAGTAGTATTGTTCGATCCCAAGTTTTCGCTATCAGGACCGTTCGCCATTTTGACCCATCGCTATTTTAACTAATCGGCTTTCTGATCCTTCGCTTTAATAAATTCGAAATTGTAAACTGTCTTAATATTTATAATCCGACTATTTGACGTCTCGAATTGTTAGGTGTATATACAGGTGAATCGATATTATATCTTCCATTATTTTGTTAAATTTGATATTTGTTTTCGCTGTAAATCAATTTCGAGTTTTTAGTATTCACAATTTCGATTAACTATTTTACAGACTATCATAAGATTGATCTATCTATATTGGAACGTTTGTCATTACTGAATTCGAAATTTCGGTCTTTCGAACTTCCGATCCCCATTCCTTAATCATTTGGTATCAACAAATGGACACAAATATTTTAAAAATCGTCGGGTCATTTGATGGAAAATGTTACACACTATGCTCTGTCCGAATTTTAAGTGCACGGGCATATAGATCTCCCTATACGACTTAGACCGTTTCAACAAACATAGTCGCGTTAAAGGCCATAGAAAAAAAGGGCAGTAAGAACAGCTGGGCGGTTTACCGTAGCGCAGTGACCGCAGTGGTCGAGAAAAGTCGTTTCAAGAAAAACGTGATTGAAAGTTTTAGTATACCTGAAACTTCGCGCTACCTGCTCTCACTAAATTGTTTGTAGCTTGGTCAATTTTCAATTTTTTAATTTGAATCTTTTTTTCACACATTCGGGAATATGCATACTTTGAGAAAATGCAAAGCAAAATCGATTTTTTTTCACCTATCACAGTGGTGTCCCGCTTTAAAAGAATTCTTTGCTTATACTTATCAACATGCTTATATGCATCTGAAGGTGACGTTGAAAAACATCGTGGTTTACATAATTTTGAGTATGGTGACAATATAAGGACAGTCCTCGAAGTCAGATGTCTTTAAAATAATTTCTTCCCATATCACATATACATACATACGCGTCCACATCGGCGAATGTGCCGGGACGCTTACGAGCTGCGATCCGCTCGTAAAAGTTCGCAGCGAGGATTGTATTGTGCTCCTGACGACTGAGGCGAGCGTTGGAAACCCATTTTCCATTTCATTCGCGTCCCAACGCTCGTTCAGGGGCGCCAATATCACGCGAATGTTGGTACTAAAGTTCGTTGCGCAAAGTATACAAACAACGAATAAAGTCACATATGTGCACACGTGCGTATATACATGCGTGCGCGTGTCAGCGTGTATAGGTTGTTTTTTTTTATTATTAAAACGGGTATTGCAATGACAGTTGACGTGCAAGCCGAGTTTTTCATGCACCGCACACTTTGTCAGTGATCATTAAAGTTCCTTACTACGTAGGAGGACGTAAACGTGCCGTTGTATATATACATAAATAAATCAACAAATGGAATTATATTATTATGCTAGATATTGTTATTATAAGTGTGTTAATTATACGGAGCGTTATCGTCGCGTGCAACTCGTCACGAAATCACTATATCTAAAATATGGAGTTTTTCAAAATGACCCGACATTTCAATTTATTAATAAAACGTAGTATTTATTTGAAAATTAAATTTTATTTGACAAATGGCCGCCTCGTCCCTGTTCGCAAACGTTCACCCTTTTGACGAAATTTTCAATAACGTTTTGGCATAATTGCGGACTAATTTCATTGATGGTGCATCTAATTGCTTTCTTAAGCTCCGGAATAGTCGGTAGATCATTGAGATACACTTTTCTTTTCAGAAAACCCGGAAGAAAGTAGTCCAATGCCTTCGCAAAGTTTTCACCATTTTTGTAGTGAATTCTACAATTTCTATGCGTTGCTCGATCGTGTAATTCCCCATGACTAAACCTCCATACTTTCTGATGCCAGTTTTTCAAAGATTAATAAGTACCCTATACTCGCCATAAAAAAACCGACGGGCAATAAAAATGAATATTGCGAAGTATCAAAGACCGCACCACGTACTCGCATATACGGCAAAGTGGCGTTTTTAAAATAAAATTTATTTTATACACTAAGCGGATCGGTCGATTATACAGCTAAATGTTGTACGCTATAATTGTGCAGTCACCGAGCTGTTGAGCAAATCGTCAGTTCGTGATATAAAACTTAAATCATTTTACCAACAGTTTTCCGCTTAGAAACAAAGGAACGTCCGCATTAATGCACAATATTGTCACTTTGAGCAAACATTTTGTTGCAGAGAAACGACCGGAGATTTTGTCAATACAACTATGTGTCTATACCCTACAGCTGAGCCGTATTATTTTAGTGTTTGCCTTTTTATTAAAAACATGACCGCACGAACCGAATTTTGGAATTTTGGTATCGGAACGTATGCGAAAACGCTATGTGCATATGGGGTTTGCTGACCATTGACTTGCCCATCGAGAAATACTTGGCGATAGTTCCTTACCTCATCGCGCGCACGGTACCGCATAATTTACTGTTATATATATATATAGACGAGGATTTATCGGAAAATTTGTGCGGCTTATGTAATGAAGAAAAAGTTGTGGGCGCGCCGAGAAGTAAATCTAGGATGATGGGCGAGCTATATGGTAAGGTGGGGAAAAAGTTTTTTGTGGTTGCATATATGTGTGTGTGTGTATATATATATATATATACACACACACATATAGTATATATATATTTACACACTAATATATATTATGCATGAAGAAGAGAGTACCGTTTCGCTTCCAGGCTTAATATACCACTATCGATAATGTATTAGGCCAAGCATTATTACACGAAAACTTCGATAATCTTTCGCCCTCTGCACACATATATACATACATAAACACACACGCGCACACTCAAACCTTGAGTTTAGTTGACAAGCTCCGTACTCTTCGATGTGGTTTTTGTATGATCGCAGTACCAGACTCTAGTTACCTTATTCCGATATGAAAATACAAGATATATATATATATATATATATATATATATATATAGCAGTAACACGTCACTGTGTACGGAACGCCATCCAGCATACTGTTACGCTTCCTAAGCTTGATTGAACTTTTTCGGTAAAAAAATATACTTTGTCGATAATTCAATGCATAGTACGCAGCTGCAGTTTTTCACGCCTTGCATCTAATGATAGGAAAGAAATGGGAGAGGAAGGATTTAGCCTTTTTTATGGTGGTATTTGTTAAAGATGTGCGGTGGATACGAAGCTGAGTTAAACTAGCTGAAATTTGAAATTCTCAGATGTATGTCCCGGATGAAGAGTAAAAGCAGACGTTAGTGGCACAATGTGGAAATCGATTTTCGAACTGTAGGCTGAAATTGTTTTTTTTTATGGTACGTTTGATCAGTTCTTTTGATTATTTAACTTCATCGGAGTATCTTCAAAGTTCTTGAGGCAGCTAGTGAATGATTGTGAACTTTAGCAAAATAAACTATGCATCAAATGCCAGCAGTAAAAACTCGAATGTTCGGTGTCATTTTTTCATTATGGTATTTTTCATTATGAGTAAGAGTGGAGCAATGTCCGATTAGAAGACATACAAATCTACGACAGATTAAGAGCGTTGTAATTTTTGAACCGGTCAGCGAATTGACGCGAACTTTACATGCAGGCTAACAACAAACGAAGCAATGATGCGTCTGATTTTTAATGCCATTATCGAATTTCTTCGAGACCTCCACAAATCCTTAATACGACGGAATTTAGGGCGTATTATTTCCGAACTACTACCGATTTTTCATTACGATATGATTTTTGTCGTCAATCATGGCAATTTCTTAATTTATTTCCCAAAGTTTATCTTGAGGCCATGTACCACAAGCTTCGACCACTTCGAAGTTTTGAACCCTAATTTTGACCAAACTATACAATCAATTGACATAACATTTATTGTGTATATGCGATATATTTTGGCAAATACTTTACAGATTATAGTTACTATAGGATGATCTGTGGATTACCAACTGATGCACCGAATTCGTGCACATTTCAAGATAATTAGGCGCTAGATAGTGAAAAAACACATTTTGAACGTTGTTCCAACTGATTTTATGGAAAAATAGACGGAGAAATTGGGGTGTAAAGTTCTTTTTAAGGCGTTACCCCCACTTGTAGCGCAAAAAAGGCCTTTTTTATGAATTTTTTAAAAGAAAACTACAAAACTTTTTTAATTGATCAATATACCATCTTAAAGAACACATCTTGAAGAACTTTCAGTAATTTTTTTATTGAAAAATATTACATTGTTTAGTGGCAAATGGCCGTCAATGAAATAATGTTTTTATATACACGTTTGCGGTGACCAACATTGCGGCGAAGTGGATCATCTGAAAAAAAAATGCGGATGGATTTAGTCAAATATAAGTATAAACTAGTCTTTAATCGAAGGATTTTAAAAAATATTCATTTTTCACAAAATGGCGGACAATCAAAGTTAATGGTTCGATTTTAACGAAAAAAAACGGCCGTTTTTTGGCTATAAAACGGCCATTTTTTTCGAGAAAAAAAAATCGAACGATTAAAGACAACATTTTTATGTATTAAATAAGCCTGCAAAATTTCAAGAAGATCGGTTCATTAGTGTTCGAGTAATCTTGGTCACCGACTTCAGAAATGCCATTTTGAGAAAAACGCGTTTAAAGTTTCAATTTCAGTTCTTCAATTCACGGATTCTTCTCTTTCAACGCTCATATCCCAGTCAATTTTGTTCGGATCGACTTGAAATTTTCAGGACATATTCTCAGATACTTATACTTCAAAAAAATGCAATGTTGTCACTTATTAGGCCTCTGCTCTTTACCGTAGTTGAGTAGTAGACGGTTGCTTCGACATTTAGCGTTAGTTCGTGGCAGCTCGTAGCCAAAAACTACGAACTCTGCAATATCACCGTGACCGCGTCGAAATTTCGCAGCATGTGATCTGCCTCAAGGAGTTATTGCTCTCAGCAGCATCACTATTCGATAAACAAAAAACTTCCAAACGTTTTTTTGAACTTGAATAATTAAAGAACGCTGACTATTAAAGTCTTCCAAACGTTTTTTGTAACTACTATTCAAGTCTTCCAAAATTGAATTGTTATCAAACGAACGTGGATTCACTGTGGAAGAAAATAATTTTGTCATGCACTTGGAGAAAATTCTTCTTTTTAAAACGGCGCTTGCGTGGCATAGAAAAGCACTGATATGGATGAGAAAAATAATATTCTAAGAGATGAAACGTTATACGCACTGTTTTTCGTCCATGGAAGCAGGGATAAGGTAAAAAGGGGGAAAAAACAAAAGGGCGATTCTCAGTGAGCGGGCATGGCAAGGGGGGGGGGGGCAAGAGAGATGATTCGCTGTATTTTCTCCAAAAAACAGAATTACCGGAAAGGCTTGCACTCGGACCACGCTTCAACCGTGCAAAAAAGAGAGAAAAACCATTAGGCCCCGCGTTTCTTCTCGGGGTTTAAACGGCAGCAGTCGCAAGGTAGAGGCGAACATCACCAAATGGTACCTCTGCTTCAGTACACTTCATTCACTATATATAGGCCCCTTTCCTCCAACATACACTTGTGTGTATATATATATATATATATATATATATATATATATATATATATATATATACATACACATATACACACACACATATAGTATTCAGTCCATCCAGGCATTGTGTGGACGGACATCAGATTTTTCAAAAAATCGGTCGTTGTTTTTGGCGACTGTTCAGTGCTTGAAGCGTTTATATAAATATATTTAAAATTAGACTCATCTATGTGGTGATAATAGGTCTTAGGTGATTCTAAAGACATTTGCTTTTACGTAATGTTGAGTATGGGGAAAAAGCATTAGTATGAGAACTCCTCGTGAAATCGAATAGGTGGAAATGACCTCCCTCTCTCACACACACACATATTCGTTATTATTGAAGCACTCGACGAGAGTAGGGAAGCAGCCTTTTTATTTCTTCATCGCCGACATTTCTGTGCCTCTTTTATTATCGACCTGCACTTGCGCTTCGCACTATCTTTCGTAGTATGTGCGCACACACGCACACGCACATACACACACACGCGCGCGCGCGCGCACACACACACATGCAAAAAGCACTAGACCTTTCGAACCCGCGAGTTCCAGCTTCCCTTCAATTGAATGCATCGCAATAGTAAAGGGTTTTGCGGTTTCGTGCATTCGCAAGAGACTAAAAGAAAAAGACAACACGATTAAAGCGTTTGCTTAATCACTAGTTAACAAGGACAAAAAAGAATGTACCATTTTTCACAATGCGCGCATCGTTCTTTCGTAGAACAATTGGAAAAAAGAATTTCAACGTTCCCAACAATTATCGCACAGGGTCTTGCGTCTAGCCCTTATTTCAGGTTGAATCGTACTTTCGATCGTTAACAGGAAAAAGGAAGTAAGAAAAAAGATAACAATGAAGTCCTGCAAGATGAATTTCGAATTAACGAAATTTATTTCTCGACAGGAGGAATTCGAGCGGACCGTCGAGTATGTCTGGGCATCGCTTCCCACAGGAGAAACGACGTGGAGCGCTTGGCAAGATTAATTGCTTTTCGAAAGATAAATTAAATAAAAAATGCGATTGAAACGAAGCTTCGATAATGGAGTTGTCCGTAACGATGAATCATATGTAACGGCTTGAAAAATGAACATCGGAATTTTCCTGGTCATTTCTGTACTTCTTTTGACGTGATTTCAATCTTGATATGAGATTTTCGAGTTTCCAGCTCGGCGATCGCGACTTTATGCGAAATTCGTCAGATAGGTCACGTTTTCCCTCACGTAGTGTTTGCTGATCGTTCTTGATGCACTCGCGCGGTCTCGAACTTTGAAGTCCAATATCGCATGTCCCTCCATATGCTGTGTACTTTCGACGTAATGCCCTCCTCGTCGTGTCATCCTTCTTGACCTACTTCTGGTCTAATATTGCTGGCCGCCGTAAAAGGTAACGGTTATCGTTAGTGGGGGATTAGCAAGGTTTCAACCACCGAAACAAAAACAGAATTAACTCCCACGCTCTGGATTAGCCAAGGATTACGGACGAATGTAAATGACTGTTTTCCCCTGTCGAAGTTGCAGTCACTCAGATTTATACACGAAAAACGGGAAACATACGACTGCCGTTCGAATATGAGCGAAAATAATCATCTAAAAAACGGATAATAGTGCATACCCGGGTCGATTTGTGGCTTCGGCGGAACTCTCACGTTAAGAGGTTTTACATACCTGCAGCTCTTGAAAACATCGAGGTTTGAATTGTTTTCTCATTATTCTGTATATTTTTACGTTTTCATTTTTTATTTTATACCTGCAGCATATTTTTTAATTTAATACCTGGAGCACTTGAAAACATCGAGGTTTGAATTGTTTTCTCATTATTCTAGATATTTCTACGAGTCTTTACATTTTTCAAATATTATTCTTTACATTTTTATTATTATTCCTTACATTTATTATTCTTTATTATTTTTTACATTTTTCAAATATTATTCCAGATATTATAGATATTTCTACGAGACATATGATTCTTTACATTTTTCAAATATGATTCTAGATATTTCTACGAGTCTTTACATTTTTCAAGGAGGGACGGAGATACAAGGATAAATGCAGCACGGTATTAAGAGAGGGCACTGCTGCTACGGGCTGAAAAAAGGTCGATCTTTCGATTTTTTTGTCTATAGATTACTTATTGGGGATTTGGAAAAAAGGTGTTTTATTGAGAATACATTGAACTTATTACGTGTAAATTTCTATTTACACAAAGTACAAATTAACAATGCTATGGAGGTATAGTAGCGCCTCTGTACAAAAAGTGTGGTCTAACGGCCGGATCAATAACTTGACAATGGTTGGTCTGAAAAATAATATAAAGAAGTTTTATAATGGATCTAAATGGAGTTCTCCTTGTATGTAGCCGTTTTTTTCGAAGAAGAAAATTTACATAATAGTGATGTTAAAAAAGAAGTAGTTTTGGCGACATTTTTACTTATATTTGAGGAAATCTTACAAGGAACATCACTTTGGTGTCCTACTCCGATTTTGTTGAAACTTCTTTATGTGGAAGAGTATCAAAAGCTAAGAGACACTTATTTTTTTTTCGGCGGAAGAACGGTTTTACGGGGTAAAATGCACTCTCAAAAATGGGGATGTTTTTCCTCGATAACATTTTAACGGTACGAGATATAAGAAAATTTCAAATCGCAACAATATTTATTTTTTCGTGTACGATACATTGGAGATGAGAACGACAATGTTATCGACAAAAAACGAAAAACACCCCTATTTTCAAGGGTGCGTTTCACCCTTTAAAACCGGTTTTGCGCCGATAAAAAAATACGTGTATTAATTTTTTATACTCTTCCACATAAAAAAGTTTGGACAAAATCGGAGGACGACACCAAAGTGATGTTCCCTGTTAGTATTTGGTGGTGAAGGCACCGAAGAAGAGATCGATAGTATTGAAGAGGCTGTCAGTGACGCCAGCGAAGCCAACATTCCAGGTTCAGAATCGGAGTAAAGTGAAAATGGAGAGGAGGATGAACAGGAGACTGAAGACGGAAGCCGACGCCGTAAATTCGTTTATGCCAAAGATAAATATAAATGGTGTCTCTCCCTTTCGGAAATTCGAGGCCGCAGGTCCAATATAACAATTATGTTGCCTAGAGCTATCGGTGCAGCTGCCTTATCGTTTTGCGTGCTGTGCAGATTTCGTAGAATAGCGTGTAGTCTTAGTCAATACAAAATCATTCTCTTTTTACTTTATAAAGTTTTGTTTGTGAAATGGAAGTACAAAATAGTACTTTTGAATTTGTAAAGTTAAAGAAAAAACATCTGCGATAATAACGTGTGTGGGCAGGAATGCATGGTACATGATTTATTGCCTTCTTACCTGTCCAAACTCAAGCATTTAGTTTGAAAGTAATGGAGCTAGATTTTTTTTCTTAAAGCTGTACTATTAACCTTTAATTTTCCGGTTTTAAAATTACTTTATCGTTATTTTTCGTAAAGTTACAATTTTTCGAGTAAAACTTTGTTTAGGATGATGGTCATGCGAATGATGAGAGCGTGTGCTTTCGACACATCTCGTACAACGTACGAGATAATGAATAATTGATTGACGAATGAAGTAAAAAAGATTTTTCATGCCCCCAAAGTATAGGAATAAAAAATGAAGAATAATGGATATTCTACGCGTTTTTTTGCGATTCACCTTTCAAAAAATTGGCGAAAAATGTCAGTAAAATCTAGCTGACCAGGACAGCATATACAGTATGATCGAATGATTACGTAAATAATAATAAAATGGGCAGAGAAAAGTGATACCTCCAATAACACGAATCGTACACACGAGTACCCTACGAGACAAACATTGATCTCGAACGTAATATCTCAAACGACAATTATGTGCATCAAATTGATGAAGACACTTTCTCGTGAGAGCAGATTTGTGAGTGAACGCAAATACGACGGAAAAAAACGACGCAAAAGCAATGTACAAGTTTCAATCGGCAGGTTTTTTTAAATCGTGCGTTTTTTTCGTTCCCTCGTAACAAACGATATTCCGTCACTAGCGACCTGTTTCTGGGTCAGGTTTTACACGACTGCGGAACACCTTTTGCGCGCCGCGAATTCCGTAACAGCAGTTTGCCCAATATATATATATATACATACATACATACATATATATATACATATACGTATATAGGGCTCAGCGAACGGAACGACGGTGTCGACTGTCCGATTTTCCAGAGAGAAAAACTTTTGCGATTTTTAGCAACACCGGAAGGCGTGAAACTTCCTCCTTTCTCATTATACCCATACAAACACACAGACATCCTCCCCACACAAATATATATATAATAACCTTGTGGACCCACCTGGTACGATGTTGGCGCCTTCTCTTGAGCTTTTCGCTCATCAAGATTGATAAACGTTGTCGCCTACGCGACGTCGTTTTTCATCAGCACTTTGCCTTCGTGCTTTCTCTGTTCCTCTCCCTTTCATTTTTTGCTCTTTCCCTCAGTTTCCTTTCCTCGGATTTTTCTTTGTCTTTCCCTTCTAGTTTTACACGCGGTTGCTCGATTTACCATCTGTCTCATTCGTTTCCATGTACATACATACATAATACATATATATAAGTGCGTATTTTAAGCAAAAACGGACCGAATTAAGTTGTACACCCAATATATATATATTGGGTGTACAACTTAATTCGGTCAATATATATATATATATATATATATATATATATATATATATATATATTGGGTGTACAACTTAATTCGGTCCGTTTTTGCTTAAAATACGCACTTATTTGAATGATAAAATGAATTAATACATTAATCAAAATATTGTCCATCGCTAGCCACTACTTTTCCCCAACTTTCTGGTAATTTGTGAATTCCGTCGCGAAAGAAGCGTTCATCTTTTGAAGCCAAGAATGAATCGAGCCAATTTTGATACCCTGTTGTGACGTGAAGCGTATTCCAGTCAAAGCGTTCTGCATCGGTCGAAACAAATGGTAGTCGGAAGGGGCAAGGTCTGGGCTATAAGGCGGGTGAGCCAGAATTTCCCACCTGCTATTTTCCAAATAATTTTTAACCACTATAGCAACGTGAGGCCGAGCGTTGTCATGTCGAAAGATTATGGACTCGTGTCTGGTCGCATATTCTGGACGTTTTCGCCTATAGCTCGCTTTAAACGGATCACTTGTTGCCTGTAGAAGTCTCCCGTGATGGTTTGACCAGGTTTTAGTATCTCATAGTGGATCACACCCTTCTGATCCTACCAAACACAAAGCATAACCTTGGCACCATGGATATTCGGCTTCGGTGCTGATGTTCCGGGTTGACCGGGCTGTACATACGATTTTTTTCGTTTCGGGTTGTCATAATGAATCCATTTTTTCGTCTCCGGTAATGATTCGATGCAGAAAAGATTTTTTTTCGTAACATTCTAGCAACATTTCGGATATGCAAAATCGTCGTTCGATATCTCTCGGTTTCAATTTGCATGGGACCCAATTTCCTTGTTTTTTTATCTATCCCGCGGCTTTGAGTCGTTTCGAAATAGCTTGTTGCGTAACTTCTAATGTTAGTGCGAGTTTTTTTTGTGTTTGACACGAATCTTCATCGAGTAATGTCTCTAATTCTTCATCTTCAAACTTTTTTGGTTGACCCGAACGCTCGTTGTCCTTAACACTGAAATCACCACTTTGAAACCGTTGAAACCATTCTCTGAAGATTTATCCGACGGTGCAGATTCACCATAAACTTCCACAAGCATTCGGTGGGCTTCAGCTGCACTTTTCTTCCAATTGAAATAGAAAATCAACACTTCCCGCAAATGGTGCTTATTTGGGACGAAATTCGACATTTTCATCGCAGTAAAAATTAGACTTGATGCGCAAAACTCAAAGGTCTGTGAACGATGTTTGGTTAAGAGATGTTGATACTTCACGACACAGCAAAAATTAGCTGTCGCCGTCAACCATTTATAGCACCTAGAGCCATCTTTTGAAAACGGACCGAACTAAGTTGTAAACCTAATATAATGTGAAAAGGTAACTTTAAACACGTTATATCTGAAAGGAAACCGCGCCGTCCTACGATTTCATGAACTTAAGCATGTTCGAAGAATGGGTTAGAATAATCGACACGAATTTTTTATGTCGGCGGACTCTCAATTTAAGGGACCAAACCATTGTGACGGGCCAAAAAGGTCGTTTTTTCTCTATTTTTGTCTATTAGATTATTCATCTGGAGTTCGGAGAAAAGACATGTTATTAAGTATACATTGAACTCATTTCCTGTAATTTTTTATTTAAAAAAATTAACAATTAACACCTGTATCAAGGTATAATAGAGCCTCTGTATAAAAAATGTGGTCCAAAGGTCGGATCGATAACTTGAAAATGGTTGGTCTGAAAAATAAAAGGAAAAAAGTTTAATTCAGAATCTGTATAAATGTAGTTCATACATTTAAAAAAACGTAGCCGTCTTCCGAAAAACAGGAAAAAATCGATAACATAGAGGGTGTTGTAAAAAATGCAATTTTGGCGAATTTTTACTTATTCGGGGGCTTAAAAAAGACTAAATTTCAAGCAAAATAAAAAAACGGCTACGTACAACGATAGCTACTGGGAATACGCAAGTTTGGGTTTTAAAAATTGGAAATCGGACACTAGGCTTAGAGCTAGGGATATGATTCTTGCCAGGTGAAGAAAACTTGTTTCGAGCAAAATGCGATTGGAAGTTATAGTAAACGTAAATCGTTCCGCTACTACCTGCTCTTACTAAATCGTCTGTACCTTGATCAATTTTCCATATTTTTACTTGAACATTCATTTACATATTTTTAAATATGTATATACTTTGAGACAGTGCAAAAAATTGCCTCTGAACCATCACAATGCTGTCCGCCTTAAGGGGCGAAACGCACCCTTAAAAATCAGCTTTCTTTTTTCGTTTTTCGGCGATAATGTTTCAACGAAACAAGATACGAAGAAATTTCTAATAGCAACGATGTTTCATTACTCGAGTACTGTAGATTGGTGACGAACGTCGTACCGACAACAACAAATTTCATATTTTCATTCATTGCAAACTTGCAATTTTTTAACGCGTATATACGGAAATTTTCATCTAGTTGGTATGGACATTTCCACATGTGTGGAGGATGGAATAGTAGCGAATACATGTTTTTTGTTTTAACGATATCTCGCAATTTGTTGTTACATATCCTTCGCTCTCATCATAAATGTATAGTAATCGAAGAATACAATATTTTCGCCATTTAAATTTCATTTCTATCTTGCCCCGTTCATAAGTTGTAGCAAAAAAAACTTTTTCAAGCATGCTTTCAACCTCTTGAAAATGGCGTTCCGCTGGAACAAAAAATACCTATAAAATATTTGTACCCACTTTACTTTTACTTTGACTCACATGAATTTCTGCGATTTTTTTCAATACCGGGTAGGGTGCGCACTTTGGATGGTTTCTTTGTCAGATAGAGCTGACGGTGCAGGGAGCGTATTTTACTCGAACACTTAATCGACTAATCGAATGGGTATTGACACGCCTTTAACGGGGTATTGCAAAGTATTAGCTGATTATAGGTCAATATTGGCTAGAAGGTCGAGTGGTAGTTCCAACGTTTTAATTACGAGATATCGAAAAAAAAACACGTATCCTTTACTTTTCCATCTTCTACACATGTGGAAATGTGTAGAGGATATTTGCATACCAATCAGATGCAAATATTCGTAGAAGAGCGTAAAAAATGCACTTTTGCAATAAACAATATGGAATTCGTTATTGTCTGCATCGTTCTCGTTACTAATGTATATAGTACTCGAAAAATGAAATATTGCTATTGAAAATTTCGTTGCATCTCGTTCCGGTAAAAGGTTATCGCCGATAACTGAAAAAACCTGATTGCAAGGGTACGTTTCTTCCCTTGAAAGTGGGGTTCCTATATAACCTATACAGGATCGTATATAACCTATATAAAAATATATGTGTCGACTATTTAGACACATTTTTCATACATGTCGAGTTTCATCAAAACCGGAGGGGGACACCTCGCATGATATTGAAGTTTGCGTTGTTGGAACGCAACGAAAGTTCCCTGGACCAGTTGGTTTTTGAAAATTGAAGCCTCCAAAATCATGCAAACTTTTTTCAGGATCTTTGTTAGAGATCTTCAGTGTAAAGATGTAATGACATTTTTATTGGATGACAATAAAAAC
Source organism: Ophion costatus (assembly GCA_951751655.1). Lineage (NCBI taxonomy): Eukaryota > Metazoa > Arthropoda > Insecta > Hymenoptera > Ichneumonidae > Ophion > Ophion costatus. Next base: position 28,692,748 of record OX632358.1, read on the forward strand.
GAGGCAATAAAAAAAGAAAAATTAATTTTCGTTGCATTCCACCGATGCAAATCTCAACAGCGTAACCGTGTGGTTATTAGCATTTCCAGCCGTTTTGAGAACGGTCCACGGAGGCCAATTCCGTCAAAGCCCTCTTTGGCATATGTATACATAGCTACATATTCTACTCATATATATATATATACGGAAGTGTCTGTGCGTTACGTGTACCAGCATGAGAAATGATCGGCTTACGCGACACCGGAAGTTCTTCGGCTTCTCCATGTTTGCCGTGATATATCGTCGTCTCGTCGCTTCGCCGTCTTTTTCCTCTCCTTTCTGTCTTTCTCGTTCTTTCTCTTCTTTCATTTACGGTGGGCTTCGTGTCGGTGGTTCAATATGACGTCCGTCCGTAATGTTTTCCTATCATTTTTTCGTATCACATTCACCCGCAATAGTATACATCCTTGGCTTCTTCTATAAGAATAGGACGAAGGAGAAGAACATTTTTCCAATTCTCAAGTTGGAAATATTTCGAAGTTTCAACGAGCTCGAGGCGTTACGTAATCCTGGCATTTTATGATCTTCAGGTTCGAATCTTCGCAGCGGGTGCATGCTCTTACATCTTATGTCAATTTGTGTTTTTTTTCGGATTTTTTGTGAAAGTGCAGGCAACAGTTGAAGGAAATGCTTCTTATGATTGGAAATCACCAAAGTCGCATGCCGACGGTGCGCCCACTAGGGGGCGCCTGTGAACACACACACACACACACACACACACACGCGCGCGCGCACCCATATAGTATGCGTATGTATGTTTGGTGCATCGTATTCAACCTATGAACTGCGCAGGGTTTATGTTGTGCGTTACTTCAAGCGCCAAAAACTGATCTATGTATTTTCGGTAAGGTAACCTATCCTGCAATTCTCTCTCTCTCTCTCTCTCTCTCTCTCTCTCTCCCTCTCTCTCGCACGCTGCTTTATAGCTCGTGGGATGAACTCAATAGCGCGCTCTTATTTGCATATATTCAATGGCGTAGTCAGCATTTTTGCCTGGGGGGATGGTTAAGAGGGGCCGGTCTGACAAAAAAGTGGTTTCGTTCACAATCATCTTTAAAAAAAATGAAAATTACGTAATAGGCGATAATCACATAACACACATAAAAAATAAAGCTTTAATCACACGTTCATGTTGATCTTAATATCAAATACTCGAACTACGTTAAAATATAATACACTAATATTTCTTCATTCTTGAATCCAGTTACCAGTCTTTTAACTTTACTTTCGGTAGGTCCCCAATGAAATAAGTCTCAGTTGTCTACTTTTTCGGCACATCGGCCCAACGTATATTTAGTTGAGATTTCTTTAAACAATGCTATTATCTATGTTCGGCAGTGACATATGAGAGAATCGTTCCTGAAGCATTGTGCTTTTGACAACGTTTGTAACGCCTTCTCTTACAGCCTCCTTACAAACTCCTCTTACAGCCGGCGGAGCATTGGGAGTACCTATACTACTGCTGCTTGAAAGAGTTTATACAAGTTGGCGCAGTACTCGTTTTTAATTTCCAGCAGTTGTATCATCATTTTTAAATAAAAGAGTTTTTCATTACCATCGCTTCAGCTGTTAAGGCTGACGTATCAGTTGTTAAGATTTTCAACTAATTATTAATGAAATCCTCTTCGTTCTTGATATTCAATTTCAAAAGTGCGTTTACTGCATGAGCTAACGGTAGATTCTCAAATCGGCCTTTTAGATTTACAATAATATTGTCTATTGCTTGGTACTAAATTTTAGTCTTCCAGTATGGTTCTGGTTGTGTAGCGGCCGGTAAATGTAATGTATTTCTTTCGGGCTTATTTAATTAGCACAATGAAATGGCTACGTTTTATATGTCACGAAGTTACGACGAAAAAAAGTTCAACTTTTAAAAATTAATTCTTCATGCTTGCTTGAGCGAAACAAAGATAATGAAACGGTTATTGGAATTTAATTATTTTGGATCGATCTTTTTCTGGGGGGGGGGGGGGGGGGCACCAGGATCTCTGGCGGAAGGGGGCGTCCCCACTCCTGCCTTCTACGCCAATGCATATAGTTATGTGACAATGTATATATGCAGATTATTGTGGACCACTTACATATTCGAGTTATCTGATATCACCACACACGCACGCACACACACACACACACACACACACACACACACACACACACACACACACACACACACACACACGTGTGCGCGCGCGTGTATATATATATGTATGTATGTATGCATGCATGTATGTATGTATGTATTCGTATCACGATTATGACTTCGTCTGTGTACTCTTCATTTGACCATTCATTTACTAAATATACAGGTATACGTGTATAGCAGTCCTCTGCCCCTTTCCCAGTTTGCTGGCTTTTTACGCACACAAGAGAGCGGTGCAGCTTGTGTTAGATACATGCATATATGTGTGTGTGTGTCTGTTCAATTATAAATGGAACGCATATGTATATATACACGTACAGTTAGAAGCGGCGGGTTACACGGATAACTGCAGTGTACAACCCTTTCCATGCACATCTATACAAATTCTATACACACATCTGTATGAAAAGATAGTTTGGCTCTCTGTGGAGTAGTTCCTGGCAACAAACTGCAGTAACGGTGCTGCTCTCGCCCCCCTAACGCATCGGCAACTTTTAATATCCTTCCTCCTCTTTGACTCCCTGATACTTTGCTGCACTTGTGTGTCAAGCTTTAAACAAATATATATATATATATATATACATACTTACGTACATTAATATACACATACTTAGGTACACGTAGCATTTTTTCAAGATTTTTCGTGTGAGCGTGGAAAGTGTGGAATGGCTCAGTTGAGGGTGCGTGATGAGATGCGATGAAGTAGGTACATACGTACGAGCGTGGGTAGTAGTGTCGATAAAATTATAGGCAAATGTATAGAAATAATTTTATCGGTGCGTTTCACATACGAGGTATTTAATCTTTAACAAATTGAGGTACGTCAATAATTTTGATAAATTGAGTGATGTAAATAATTCTGAAATAAGTCTGCGAAAGACGAGGCTTCGAAAAAAGTCACTGAAAAAGTTAGCTGATAAAGCCGAACTTGATGTTGCGAAAATTCTTCGTTCTCGCAAAACGGCCAATCTCCTACAGTAACTGACAAAAACCAGAGACCACCATGCAACAAATAAGCATTCGTACTCGAAAGTATAGAAAAAATAAAAAGGTCTTGAGCACTTTTGGCTCAAATAAATCTTCTTCAACTCAGTTTTTATAATTGTGGAATATGAAGTAATATAATTCATACATTTTTTTGTAATTTTTCTTTAGAACGACTGAATTAACTCCAAGGAAAAAATAAGGAGACCACCTTGCATTTTTGAGAGTAAAATTATAATACTTTTCGAAAATGAACAATTAATAATTGGTATGGCCGCCTTTTGCCTCGATTACCGCAGAAAGTTTTCTTAGCATGCTCTTGACGACACTTTTAAGGTATTCTTTGTCCAATTCCTCCCACGTTTGTTTCGGTGCTGTGAAAAAGTTTTTCCTGTTGGAAACGTCAGTTTTATGAATATTTTTATCAACGATAGAAATTCTCGATGAGATTCAAGTCGGATGATTGTGGAGGCCAAGCGTTTTAATGTTTTTTTACCTGAATTTTTTTTTTGTTTTCTGTGATGACGGAGCACTGATGACGACAGATTTTCGTTGGGGGTTTCGATATATATTAATATATATTGAAATCCTCAATATATATTTACGAGTATATATATATATATTGAAACCCTCTGAATTTAACCCTATATTCAATATATAAGGTTTATATTAAATAGCCGTTAATATACTACTGATTTTCACCAACTGCCCTATTCCAGGCCAGGAAAAGCGTTCTCGAATTATTATGCTACCACATCCATAACCGTCTGCTGCAAGTGAGGCTCGTGGAGCTCTTCCCCGGTTTTCCTCCGTACTTTGAGGCGTGTTTCCCGGTTGAATAACTCAAATTTACTTTCATCCGCCGAAACGATGGGTTTCCAAAAATCAATGTCCAAACATTTTCTAGCAAACTTTTGAGTTTATTACGCCGCTGAATGAACGATCGCTTTCTTGTATATCACCTGCAAAAATTGGCTTCACTGAATCTTCGGCAAATTATTTTATTCGGCACATTCAATTGAACCTTCTCTTGAATGGCCGTATCATTAAATGTGTTTTTTGTCTTACTTATGCTTTTCAGTAATTTTCTTACTCTTATTTTGTTCCAGACATAGATATTACTTTTGATCAAATAACCAGGAAAACCGATGTGCAAAGGAAATTGAATAATCATTATCTTACAAGTCTCGTTCTCGCGATGACTAGGTAGTATAGCTACTGGCACTAGATGTTGTCACAAGTTTTTAGAGTCATAGGATAGAAAAAAACAAAAGGGGACCTTTCCGCTGTGGTTTCCTTAGCGCCAGCCCGCTTTTCGCGCTCATTTTGTTTCTTGTGCGGGACGAAGTCACATTGCTTCAGAGTCAATCTCCGTAATAATGTTCATTTAACTCAGTTATTATTGATATAGATCACCATAGTATATATAATCATGGAAAAAAGAAAGGGAGAAACCACCACGGAAGATCTGCTACGAAAATTGAAAAAGCTGGATAAAAAGATCCATCGCGCTTCGGAAAACGTGGTCTCTGCCGCCGCGAGCGTTGTGGAGAACGAAAATTCAGCTAATCCTCTTTCACCACTATTAAATATAGGTAAAGGAGTTTTGTGTGTTGTAAGAGAAATTTTCGTTTCTCATTTGACTCCCTTCGGCGGCGGAAAAAACCGTGCGAAAGATAGGCTATTCCAGCTATCTTTGAGGTGACATAATTTGAAAATTATGTTCGTTCTCGTAGATTCAATGGCAGGCTTGACAGACCAAGGCAATAACTTGGAATAACCAGTGAATCTTGAAATCATGGGCACTGGGAAGACTGCGCAAGAACCTCGAAAAATGAATGCCCCCATATCAGAAATACCCCATGTTGACGAAGAATTGCTCGAAGCTGTTGGCATCGAAGCATCGTCTCCGCAGGGCAAGGAAGTCGAAATGACATCTCAACTGGCAGCACAGTGGACCAGTTGGATCAAAGTGGGCGTGAAAAAAGAAATTGAAGCAGAGCTGCGTGATAAATATTCCCGCACCCGGAATTGCTCTTTGGAAGCTCCTAAGCTAAATCCGGAAATAGTGGCCTCGCCGGTCTCAACGTCGATAAAAAGGGACAAACACTTTGTTTATTCGCAAAACCTTCTAGGCTCAGCTCTGTCAGCGCTCGGGGCAGGAATTTCTCTTCTCGTGGCTGAGAACGAGAATGGGGTCGATAAGCAACAGCTGTTAGAGTTTTCGGGAGACGCCGAAAAGTTATTAACGATTGCACACAATCAAGAGCTAGTCGCCAGAAAACACTGCATTTATCTAAGTTTTGACAAAAAGGTAAAAATCATATTGGAGGGCCAAAATTCAGATGATTTTCTCTTCGGGGGAGATTTGGGGGACAAGATCAAAGCAGCTGAATCAATCGAGAAAGTTGGGCTTGATTTAAAACCTCAGACAGCCGCAAAGTCGATACCGTTGCGTTCAGTTTCGTAGACGAACTCGGAAAACTGGAAAGGCCCTACTGTAAAATTTCGGAACACTCACAAGTGGGGCCACAAACAGAAAAATCTCTAGAGAAAAGTCAGATTACAATCATACGAATATCAGCAAGCCTCAAGCAGTGCCCGGCCAAAAACGCAGAATCAAACGACACGACATCAAAAACCTTTGCCTCGGCAGAGACAGTAAAGGTGACATGAGTAACAGGCCGCTTACGCCATTTTTATACGGAATGGGAATCGATTACGAGCGACAAGTTTGTCTTGAACTGTGTGCAAGGATATCGTATTTCGTTTGACTATCCTCCTTACCAAAACAGTATTCCATTGTCTCCACCGTTTCAATGTCCTCAAGTACGCAACGATTATCAAGTTGCGTTAGGTCGACTTTTGGACTTGGGAGTTATACGAGAATGTGTACCGTGTGATAATCAATTCGTATCACGCTATAGAAATAGTGCCAAGAATGCTATAGAAATCGTATCACGCTATAGAAATAGTGCCAAGAATGGTGCTGAAACAAGATGGTAGTCACAGATTTGTCTTAAATCTGAAAAAACTGAATCGATTTATGTGTGCTTCCCATTTCAAACTTGAGGACATTCGAACAGCATCAAAATTCATTTTCAGAGATTCGTATGTGTGCAATTTAGATTTGTAAGACGCTTATTTTCACATTCCGGTGGATAAGAAAAGTAGAAAATACTTACGGTTTCAATTCAAAGACAAGCTTTTTGAATTTGTTTGCTTGCCATTTGGGCTATGCACAGCACCTCTAATATTCACAAAAGTTTTGACACCAATCCTGAACCATTTGAGACATCGGGGTTTGTCATCCGTCATATACCTCGATGATATGTTATGCTTTGGAGATGACGCAGCCGCATGTTCTCGTAACATTGAGGTAACAATCAAGACTCTCACTTCTCTGGGGTTTATTATCAATTATACAAAAAGCAACGTTTTCCCGAGTAAGAAGTGTGCTTACCTGGGTTTCATTTTAGATTCAGAAAATATGACTTTGGAATTTCCGGGCAAGGAGAGGTGAAATGTATGGTTATGGTTATAAAAAATCGTGTACCATTCGAGAATTTGCTAAATTCATAGGTAATAATATAACAGCAAGTTATCAAGCGGTTCAATATGGCTGGTTATATTCGAAAAGGTTCGAAAGAGAAAAATATCTTGCGCTGAGTCTCAATAATGATGATTACGAGGTAACGATGTTTTTTCCCCGAGTCTCTCCAGGAGGATTTCGTTTGATGGAAAAACAATATACTAACGGCCGTTAACCCAGTATCAGAGTTACACTTTCGTCGCGGGATATTTACAGACGCATCGCTATCCGGATGGGGAGCGTTTTGTGAAAATTACCGAGCTCGTGGTTTCTGGAAAGAATCAGAGAAGTCTTTCCACATCAATTACTTAGAGTTACTGGCAATTTTTATGGGGCTTTGATGCTTTGCCGACGACTTATGGTACTGTGAAATTTTGTTACGGGTTGACAATACCACCGTTATTTCTTATAGAAATCGCATGGGAGGCGTTCAATACCCGCGATTGAATGAGATAGCCCGAGAGATATGGCAGTAGTGCGAGGCCAGAAGAATCTGGTTATTCGCCTCCTACATCCCTTCTAAAGCCAACGTAGAAGCCGATGAGGAATCGCGAGTCCGAAACATCGACACCGAGTGGGAACTTGCGAGTTTTGCCTTCGAAAAGATTGTACAAAAATTTGGTCTAGCTGAGATAGATTTGTTCGCGTCGAGGTGCAATACAAAATGTAAAAGTTTCTTCTCTTGGCACAGGGATCCAGAAGCAGTTGCGGCTGATGCTTTCACGCAAAATTTGTTTTCCTTGTCTTTTTGTGCTTTTCCTCCGTTTGCACTCGTTTTAAAAACCTTAAGAAAAATTATTCTAGATCGGGGCTGTGGAATTGTCGTCGTCCCTTACTGGCCCGCACAATCTTGGTATCCCCTCTTCTTAGCCCTTACAATAGAAGAAACTTCGATTCGCACCCTCAGACAGTTTACTGTTGTCTCCTTGTAGGACGCAGCGGCATCCTCTGGCCAAGAATTTGAGCCTAATTGCCAGCAAATTATCGGCGAAGGGTATCGGAGGAAAAATGTCTCGGAATCAGCAATAGAAATTCTGACGGCGTCTTTAGCAGAGGGAACCATAAAACAATGCAGCAGCCCTTTGAAACTTTGGATAAAGTATTGTAGACACGTCACAGGAGACCCATATGAGCCATATGCTGAGTCGGTCGTAGAATTTTTATCAGAGCGTCTCCAAGCAGGAGCATCGTATGGAACACTAACTTCTACTAGAGCAGCGATATCATTGATCTCTGAAGGAAAAGCTACGAGTGACCCACTGTTTAGCCGGTGCTTGAAGGGTGTGTATAGGCAAAGACCTTTACAACCGAGATACGATGAGACATGGGACTTGAGCGCGGTGCTTAATACAGTTGCAAAAATGTATCCTCTCACATGTCTTAGTTTACCTGACCTAACGAACAAGTTAGTAACATTATTGGCTATAGGGACGGTCCATCGAGTACAAACCTTTTCGCTCATAAAAATAGTTAATATTACGAAAACGGTCGAAAGTTTGGAAGTAAGAGTGCCGGATCTTATAAAGACCTCAAGGTCGCAAGCATGTCAGCCCCTGCTGATACTACCTTTTTTTTAAAGAAAAGCGGGAAGTGTGTATTGCAAGCACATTGGAAAGATACATAAAGGTCACAGAACCGTTGCGAAGAAAATGTGAAACTCTTTATTACGGAAACGAAGCCGTATAAGGCGGCCGCATCTTCTACAATAAGTTGATGGATAAAAGCAACCCTCGCCCGTAGTGGACTCAGCTCCAATTATTTAGCGCATAGCACAAGGCATGTTTCAACATCGGCAGCCCTCAAGAGGGGCGTTGAGATTAGCGTAATTAAAAAGTATGGCCGGTTGGTCAAAAGGTTCGTTAGTGTTTGCCAAATTTTAGAATAAACTGATAAAGGCAAACCGCAAAGATTTCGCTTCTCCGGTATTATTGTAAGAGGATGTTACTGCAAGATGGAAGTGAAAAATAAAAAAATAAAAAAAAATTAAAATTAAATAAAATCTCTTAACATTTACCTAGTAATCGCGAGAACGAGACGCGTAAGATAATTAGACGATCAAACGAACTTACCAGTAAGAGATGTTCGATCGAAATTTTCTGTAGAGTCTCGTTCGAGGCGATTACTCCCTACCAAATTTGCCTATGGAAAATTATCCCGCCGTAGGATCACATGTAAAATGGGCCTTATGCAATTTATCGTGTTTTTTTGTTTTTTTTCTCTGAACTTTGAACGATATGAGCACGAGAAGCGGGCTAGCGCTAAGGAAACCACAGCGGAAAGGTCCCTTTTGTTTTTTTTTCTATCCTATGTCTCTAAAAATTTGTGACAACATCTAGTGCAAGTAGCTATACTACCTAGTAATCGCCTCCAACGAGGCTCTACAGATAATTTCGATTGAACGTCACCTACTGGTAAGTTCGTTTGATCGTTTAATTTTTTAAAAGAATGACATAGAATCAGCAAAAAATGATATTGACGAAAAAAACTGAGATAGGCATGTTTTTTGTTATACTATTCGAACCATGAAGTTAGAAGTGGTCCATTTTTTATCATTCACTGTATCATTTTTTATCGGTGTCTGAAAGGATCATTTTTGTGTGCAGGGGTTCGCCGTAGCGCAGAGGGTGATCTGACCCTTGACGAAAATCGTGATACACGGTCTATTTATTGAATTCTCACCAAATCTCTGTTGCACGTTAAATATCCTAGGCTATAAAAGTATGCAATAAAAATATCGTATTTTGAAAATTGCAAGCTTATGCAGACCCCTAAATTTAGGGCGCCGCAGAAAGAGAGGGGGCAGCAGAAAGTAAGGATAAGGAACGAGACGATTCATTACGGAGCATCGCAACGTATGAAAAGAAAAAGAAAAAGAAAAAAGCAAAGAGACAAGAAAAGGAACGATTGTACCGCAAGCGTTTGTGTGTTCGGATGCGGGATCTCTTTATACTCGTCCTAGCGATCCGGAAAACACGTATGTGTGTTCGTTACTGCCGTCCAGGTTGGAGCTACGAGCTTATCCATAACGATTGAGCGAGCTTGTCCAACCGTGAATGTAACGATAGTGCGATTTTGGCACGGACTTTTCTCTCGTTTTGGTACGGCTCATCGATTCTTACACGAGTGCGATCCTGTGACCGAACTGTCGGTGGACACACACACGCGCACATACATACGTAACCCATATCGGAAAAAGGACGAACAAATTTCGTTGCGTTCAATCATCCGTGCGAGCTCTTTAATCGTGGGACTTTTTTCATGTGCATGTTTCCTTTCATTCTACTTTTTCTCGTTGAAGTTCATAAGTCTCACACAGTTGTTTGGAGTTCTTTTTCTTTTTTCCATGCGATGAAACCGAACCGGACATTTTCTTTTTTTCCCTTTTGGATACTGAGCTGAGAGGGAAAATCCGGCAGAAATCTGTGGAATACGAAACTGCGCGAGTGGGCACGATATGTGGATATATAGAGGCTGAAGTCATATTATTTTGGCACCAGACTGCTTAGTATTTTCGCACTAGACTATAACTTTTGTTTGCGAAATATCTTTCGGGCTCCCGCATTTGGAGAAAGGAAGAGGGGTGAGAGATCGAGCAGATTTTTGTGGTTGCGCATATGCTTGCTTGACGGTAATTAGGTGTAAATGGTGAGATTAATAACGCTGGAACTGGCAGAAAGATCCAGCAGACGCGAGATTTCGACGTGATCACGACGGTATTGGAGAATCGGTAGTTTTTGGCTACGAGCTGCCGCAAACTATCGCCGCAGATGTCGCAACAACCGTCCACTGCTCACAGTACAGCAAGGGCCTTCAACAGGGGGCGCGGTCGACCGGGCTCGACCGGGCTTTTTTCTACCGCCCCCTGGAGGCTAAAGAAAATACTATTATGATATTCACAATATCATAATAGATTTTATGATCACCGTGATTATGATTTCACCCTATACCTGAGGTGGTAAGATGAAGTGGAGTAGTGCGGCCCTTCGGACGATGTGAAATGGATCATTCGCCCTTGTACTAAGGAAGTGTCACACCACGGATTTTCCTATGGAGGACTCCTAAGACTTGGGGTACCCCCCGAATACCTAGTGGGAAATTGTAAGCAAAAAAATCACGTCTACCGAAAATATAGAATCTCTAAAATGTGCAGTTAAACTTTTAAGTTGATACGATCGACATTTCCAGGGCTAGACTTCTGCAGTGAGGTTTCAGAACGCCGGAAACGAAGCGGGGTGCTTATGGTGATAATGTAGTGGCCAGAAAAGAATGTATCGGACAAGTTGCAGAATGAATTGGGCACTCGTCGTCGAGTGCCCATTCCTGATCTATCGACGATCAGGAATGGGTCCGCGAATCGGGTTTCGCTGCCCACAAGATACAATTCATTTAAGGTCGTCTACTGTCGAAATGCATGACGCGGCGACTTTTAAATTTCTATGCTTACTCTGTATTCTGTGAGAGGAATCGATAGACCTATGAATTATCCGGATGACGGCTTCCGTTAAGTAACGAAGAAAAAAAACCTTACTTCAGCTCGTCTAGGCAGATTCAGTTTATGGATGAGGGATTGATTGGTGAGGAAACTCCCCAGACTGCTGTGTGCTATGGTAGCGGAGAGCATACAGTCACACTTGAAATCTACCGGGTTCGAAAGGACCGTGTCTGCTAGATTTCTGTCTGCTGTCTGCCAGTTTCAACATCATTGAAGTTATGGGATTCGACCATAGCGATTTATCGAGACAATTGACATCGTTAACTCTGATTTTAGTGATGTCAACCCCGAAAATGCGGCAGGATTGTCTGCTTTTCGGTATTGTGGTGAACGCTGCTTCACACGGAAGATCGCCGGAATCGCATACTGACCGCGCGTTCACTACTGTTGCGCATGCTTTTCGATCGCATTTTTCATACATTTTTTATCAGAGAAAACATGCCCGCTCGCTTTTGACGCAGTTTATATTTTGCGCGAATCACGTGCACCGACGGAGTGTAGAGGAAATAGGATAAAATCGCGGTTTAACCAAAAAGAATAAGATATTCCCGTCCATTGTTTATGAAGAATAGGTATGTATGGCCCCTAGATCATTTCTTACGTACATTTTTACGTATCGGCGTATGCACACATATACGGAAGGATGGTCGAATTTATTGGCAACGATTTTTATTATTTTCGGGACCGTCGTCACGCACCATTGAATTAAATCTACGACCGCGCGTCCTGCGCCCGGATGTAATATTCCAAGACATGTCGCTGTGAGTTATGTATGTGGGTGTATGTGTGGATATGTATATATGGGAGGTAGCCAAGATCATTTCCAACCAAAAAGGTTGGAGGTCGGTCCGATTTTCAACAATTCCAAAGTTATGATTTTCTTTCAATATTTTAAAAAATTCGTTTGCCGGGAGCATAAAAGAATTATTTTACCAAAAACTACTCACCGTATGCGAGTTCATTTTTCTACGAGGTAGTCTGATGATGTGGCTTTCGCGTAAAAATGCAGGCTTGTATAATTGTCATCATGAGTTCTCAGAATAAGATAAATTTGTAATAACTTTTCGGATCAGAATTTACTTCGTTTCGTTTTCATCATGAATGCGAAAAAAAAACGATCTACTGAAACTTGGCCCCGTAGTAGGAGACTGGTCTATCTTATAAGGATTCTAGAAAGGTACATCTCATAGCCCTGACCCTCGAACGTTTTGCACTACTGATTTATATTCACTGCAAGGCAGTGTTCTGCTAGTAAATTTTCGTCGAACAAATTTGAGCTGATAATTTGCATTGAGAATGCATTATTTGAATGCAGAGGAAGACGGTGCACCTTCTCACTTCGCCCACAAAGTGAGAGACAACATTCACATCCAACTTATCACAGCCGCTGGATTGGAAGAGGCAAAACTTTAACTCAAACGACTTCTTTGTGTGGGGTTATTTTAAAGAAATTATTTTCCAAACTGAAAGTGACTCGGAACAGCAACTGCGTCGAAAAATCAGTGTGGCCATCCAGCAAATCAATAACAATCAGCGAGCATTGCGATTGATAAAATTTTTTTTATCCGTCCATGCTGTCTCTGCTTTCGCCTGAGAGGCAGGGATTTTAAACACTAATAACAGCAGCAGTAATAACTGATTTGATCAAAAACGTCATCTTCAATTTTTATTTAATTTTTAATTCGTTTTTGTTCCATTTGTTTTATGACTAAACACTACTTTGCAGTGAATAAAAATCGATAATAAAAAACTTTCGAGGGTCAGTGCTATGTGTATTACGTTTTTAGAATCCTTACAATGTGGACCAACTTTCCAACTACAGGCGCAAGTTTTGGTAGAACATTTTTTTTTAAAATTAATGCTAAAAGCCTAGGGAAAAAAATGATGATGTAAAAAGTGATCACAAGATCATTTCATTTCAAGAATTTGCGATGACGATTATGAAGACTGCGTTATCATGCGAAAGCCACATCAGGCGTCTTAAGAAAATAATAATAACCCTCATACAGCAAGCAGTTTTTTTAACCCAATATTCCAAAAATATTTTCAAAAAACCATAACTTTGCAATCGTTGAGAAGCGGACCAACCTGTATCTTACCTTTTTAGTTGGAAACGATCCCGTGTGGACTGTATGGATTTACTTCTCGGATGAAGTTAATTCTCGATACATTTTTAGAAGGATTAGAAGACCGCCTGTTTTGCAAATACAGAGAGCAAAATTGCGTAGATACAGTTCGAACTTTGACGTACACGTTTTTATGTTGTCTAGATATACATACGTATATGTATATGAATATATGGCGTATAACATTATACAAGAATGTTTCGAAGCAAAGAAATTGTGCAACGGTTTCCACCGAGCGATAAACCATTCGATCTACCGCGGGCGATCGCCGACGAAAAACTTTGCTTCAGTCTCGAAAAAGCACTCGGCCGTACGGATATATGTCGGCGGGAAAACTTTTATTGCGTACTTTCATCGAAGCCGAGGGACAGACAGATAGAGGGAGAGAGGCAGAGAGGGGGTAGGAGGCCTTTTGCCGTTTTCTCAAGGGAGAATCCAACGACGATATCTTTCAATCCTCGTTTTTCTCATGCTCTCGTGTCTATATCTCGCCAATGTGGGCGGTACAAAGAGCACAGACTTTGTCCATATATATATACACACATGTTCCGAAACTGCCTTTGATATCCAGCTCGATCACGACATAAAAGTAAAACGTATAGCTAGGTATCGTTGAAACTAAAGTTCTTTCACGGGGAGGTGGTCTGTACGTCAACGCTCCCCTCCATCCCAATCCTTTCCTTCCCGTCGTGTCCTACCTTGTTATATTTCTTATCCTTCCTCTATCTCCATGGCATCTTCCGGCCACTGTCAATTTCTTTCCAACCGAGTTGCCATAACATTTAGTCCGTATCGGTATATATATTAGGGTGGGTACAAAAAAACAATTTTTTAGTTAGTGCTCAAGCTCCTTTTTCATGTTTTTTTTTTTCATGATTATCGGAGTAGTAATTTTTTTAAATCTCTATGCAGAAAATGTTAGTGCGTGATCCAATGTAGGTCTCGATTTAATTTGTTCTGTAACAATATACAATTTTTATTTAAATATTTTTTTTACCATAAGCAATTTGTATTTGCAGATTAAGAATCAATATATGTAATTCGGTTGTGAAAATGATATCAACCACTTGATAAACAAGAACACAGTGTGTACATCAGAAAACGTCTAACAAAATTGGGTGTTTTTTGGAGTAATGTGTTGTTTTGGAGTAGAAAAACAGATGACGAAAAAAATTGACAAAAAATCGGAAAAAAAATTAAAAGTTGTTTGAGCACTACCTAAAAAATGTTTAGACCTCTTAAATTTCGTATGGAATACTTTTTCCTAACATAGTGATTTCGATAACGCTATTTCTACACGAATTACCTACGGCTATTAGAAAAGTGCGTGCACTCCCATTGAAAATACAATAGGCTTTTTTCAAACATCTACAATTCGTATGAAAACATAGCGAGAACACCAAAAAGCCTTTTGAAGTGTGGGCTTTTTAAACCGGTCTTGAGAAGTATTAATCACATGGGAAAGGAATAAGCCAGCGCCGCCCCATCCAGATTCGTGGGAGTTCACAATTAGATAGATTTTTTCTTACGCCCAATGATATTGTCAGAAGGGGTAAGCTATGAGTCGATACACATGAATATATCTATACACATAATTACACGCGCACCCACGTAATAAAAAAAGGTTGACGGAAAATAGCACCAATCAACAAAATTCCAGACCTCGTGTACGCGTGACAAATCAAAAGCTTTTTTACTCATGGCGAATGGAAATGAACCAATAAAAAATACAATGTATAATTACTTCGCTTTTCCGAATTTCGATACCTTCCAAAACCATTCGGAAATGCGCAAAGGACGAATAACCGCATTACAAAAAAAAGATAATGTTTGTCGCATGTTTAAATGATTCGCAAAATAAAAAGGGTATACATTTGCGCATAAATGTTGAGCTTTTTTTTTGCTTCGTGTGTGTGTGCGTTTGTGTGCATGCACACGGAGAGGTGGTTAATTCGTATCAAGTGCCAGGCTTCGAACTGACGAGAGTATTATTCTCTCGGTATCCCGTAATAATTGTTGCTATATATCGTCACGCACAAAGCGGCGGTTGTACGTATCGACCGCGCGTTCGTATATTGTATTTCATATATATATATCCCGCATCTATGAGCACGAGGGACGTGTAATTAATTCTGTCAAATCATCCGCGAATTCGGTCGACGTTATATAACGCACATCCCGCAACGCAACCTCTGTACAACACACAAGTATGCCCACGGATTATTGTTATTATTATCGGGGTTCCACCACCCTCCCCCTTTGCCCCCGCCACCCCGGCCGGCCCGTGCACTGGTGCGTTCAATTTTGCATTATTCACACGCAGATTGATGTATATCGCTGTCGAATGGGTCACATCTTCATGAACTCGTAAACGCAACGAAAATACTCGACGCAAACAATTCACAAAGACCCCTCCCCCCCTCCCCCCCGCGAAAGGTAGATTGGAAAATGAAACGAATGTTGGTGGGCAATGATAGAATAAGGACAACTGTCGTATACTGCGTTCAAGGAGAGAACGACACCCTGCGAACCTGAATTCATCCGGTACGGTCCTGATCCCGCCTAGCGCCGCCCTCTTTACCATCTCCACGGAGATTTTTGGCGCACGACCTACTGTTACGGTGCTACGGTACTGGGCAGCAAGCTCGACTACCCCCTGCGGCGGCGTTCTCTTGATGAACGCAGTACAGCATGCTTCGGGCCTCACGCTAGGGCCCGACGCTTCTCTCACCATGCGCTACAGCGATCGATATTCCGCACGTAGTGGGGGGCTGCTGCATCTGTGAAGGTGCCGATAATAGAGGCCGCCGTGTATTTGTCCTCGAATTCAACCTCGAATGTGCCTTCGCATCTACGTATACAGGCTTCGAGTCCCTCAGCATTAACCCCTTCGTTAGCAGAGACAATTCGACAAAAAGTGCCCACAATGGCAGGAAAATTTTTTTTATCCTGAAATCTTGTACTCTGGGTTTTATGAGGGTGCCGATTACGAATCTGAACTCAAAATTCAGGAATTCACAATGACGAACAAATATGGCGAATGAAAATACAAATAATACAGATTGATTTAGATGAAACACGGTACTCAAGCTTCATATATTTCCACCTATTTATTGTATTATGCTAATGTTATTGAATTCACCATGAAAAATTCCTTCATTTTGAGTTCAGCATCACACTCAGCGTCCCCGACAACCCCCGGCTACCAAGATTTATCCAAATCGAGCTGTTTTTTGTACTTTCGTCCGCCATTAAACATTTTTGAATTTTGTGTTCAGATTCGTATTAAGCGACCTCGAAAATCCCAGAGTACCAATTTTTATCTAAATCGAGTCAAATTTTTAATTTCGGTCCACCATTCTAGCTCCGCCATTTTGAATTTTCAAATTCAAAGTTCAGTTCGTAATAAGCGACCTCAAAAGTCGCGCAGTACTAATTTTCATCTAAACCGAGTAAAGTTTTTGGTTTTTGTCCGCCATATTGGCGCCGCCATTTTGTATTTCAAAATTTTAACTTCAAATTCGGATTCAGCGAGCCCAAAAACCTCCGAGTGAGGCTCCGATTTCAAATCAGAGCAAGTTAAATAGGGAAATAAAGGTTGACGCACTATTGCGTCAATGCCAACGAAGGAATTAAGAATTCTGCTTGTGTTATCTTTGGATCTCACTAATATATCATAAAATGAGGGTTTCTGTATGTACGGTCTTTTTTCAGGCTGAAATTCAGCTGGTCAGTTTTAGGATTGGAATACGGTGATGAGATGATACCTACGGTTTTCGGAAATTTCGTCTGTCTGTTTGAGCGAAGTTGGCTTGAAAAGGGTTGAAGCTTTTTTTTCGTGATGCTTCGAGATGTGAAACTAAACGCTTTCAGAAAGCCCCGCAAAGTGCAGTGTATGTCTCCTGGATTCGTCAATTGAAATCTGCTAAAATGTGATTTGGCTTTTGAAAGAACAGTGGCGCAACATTTCTTTCTGCATTTATTTGGCTTTTCGGTATATGCTCCATGTATAACAAAACAGTTTGGTTAGCATTGGTATTATCTGATTCGATTTTTTGTTTTTTTTTACATGATTATGACTACGTATAAAAAAATAGAGAGATGTGTTTTTTTTTTAATTTATAGAAAACATAACCGACACTAGTGGCTGGGCGGTCGGTGTTCCGCCCCGGCGGTACTTCGAGTTGAACAATGTTGTGCATGGCCGATACTCGAAGCGGTGGCTGCTTAGCCGTGCCCCGGCTGGCGCATCAACCAATGAGCGAAAAGCCAATACTTTCGATGCCTTGGTTTAGATGCTGGAATTAAGGTTTATGCACCAGAGAATCCGAAGAATATGGGGCCATCTAACGGTAAGGGTTTTCCACAGGTTCCCTGTACCCTGCGGACGCAACGGAAATTAGCTTAGATAGGCGAAGTGCGGGTAGGGATTGATAGGAAAGGGTTCAATTGGGAAGGGTATTACGTAAAAGCCCATAAGGGTATGCGTTGGAACTCAGAGAAAAAACTATTTATATCCACATCGCTATATAGAAAACGCTTTTTTCACTAGAACAAGTTCATGATAACGTCGTAGATCAACCTTAACATGATATGGCCCTATAATCCATTTCCGACGTACGGATGAGCCGAATTTCCGCTATATGAGTGAGTGATGCTGCGGGAAAATGCCAGCCCTCTATACAAATCCCTGTGCTCGTCATTCTTCCATTTTCCATTTCCTTCCTCTTTAGCTTTGCAGGTCCTCTTGTTTATTTTTCTTATTTCTAATGTTTTATCGTATTCCCTTTGAGCTTTTGCAATTTCTTTCACCTTCATACCACATTCGTCACGTTACTTTTTCCAGTTCCGGAGGGCGACAATCCCCACCCCAGCCCCCTAAGTGCCTCCCACAGCCAGTCCTTGATGCAATAACGTGCTGCATTTGCACAAGAGTAGACGATAACTGTCAAACAGCGATGTCGATACAGGCGGCTATGTTTCGGCTGAGTTTAAGGAGATACGATGATTACTACGAATCCAACTTTCGTATTTGAATTTTTTCTATGATTTTGACGAATATTCTTTTTGCCTATTGCCAAAATTTGAGCTATTTTGACCGTTTAGTTTTTTCGTAATAAAACTGCAAAATCGAGCACTTTGAGTTACCGAAGCACGTCGTCTTATGGAAACGATCAACCGGAAGTGCAGTGATCGTGGTTTTTCTGCTCACGTATCCAACTAAACCCGTTGGAAAACTGAAATTCAGTAGATTAGATATAATAGATATTGCGAAACATAAGAAAATCAATCTTCACCGTGCATTCAAAGCACTGCATTACAAGAAAGATTCAATTTCCGGTTAAAAATGGTCAGACCGACGAAATAGCACCCACAGACTTAGCAACATCGCGAATGACAGCTCATGCGTTTGCCGAACATAACCTAGCTTTGGTCTGAAATTAATTTGAATAGAAGCCGCCACAAAATATGCAAACAGTAATTTATGGAGTTTTATCATTTATCACGTATGAATAATATGTATAATTATATTCTGCCTATCGTGTTAATTCCACTGAGGTAATTCAAGTCTATTTTAATAGGCTTGAATTTTATTACGTTAATATTATTACAAAGATTAGAACTGAGTCGTTGACAACATAATTTTTCAGTTCTTACCAGGTGTAGAAGTATGAAACTGGATTTTTTTTGTAAAAATTACACGTTTATTGTTTGAAAATGATAAAAACGAATGAAGACGGCTTTCTGCGTCACATTCAATTGATCCGCGGGTTATTGTTGACTTTGAGTATCACCTTCATCCAATAAGCCTTGCAATTCGTTGTCTGCTAACTTTTTTGGTGGTTTCCCACATTCTTCGTTTCTCACGTCAAAATCACCACTTTTGAATTTTTTGAACCACTCGAAACACTGTGTTTTTTCTGTGGGAAATTCGTTGGGAAATTCTGGTTTCATACTTCTATACACCTGGTATTTGTTCGCGTGCAATAAATTCATCATTTACTCCAACATTTGGCACACTATAAACGATAATACGAATAATCAACATAAGTAAACATCACTCAGAGCAGCTGAGGGTAAAATAAATTTAGACTCTTTTTTGACCCCGTGGAAGTGATCGTACCTCCTTAAATTGCAGTAACATTGAAAACTCAGCAAAACTCTCCTATTCGGTAGTCGGTATTGAGCGGTCACCCATCCAAGCATGGGCTTCGGTCCACGCTGCTTGATACGGCACACTGCTGAAGCTTGACGCTCACACCTATCGCGCATCCACTACTGTCGTATTGTCAACTTTTCCTCTGACGTTTTTCTTCTTCTCGTGCATGTTTTTTTCTCGTTTTTTACATTTTTCATCAGACCTTTTTCTCCGTAGTTGAATAATGCGTTGTTTCACGAGTTCGAATCGGTATAATAGCTCTGAACGATTGCTTTGTAAGCGCCAAACGATCCGATCGCTAACATTTGTTTCGGACACTTTCCGGGAGTGCAAGCGACGTCTCTGCCCGTTCCACAGAATCATTGGCACCCACGCGCGCGTGATATGTGCGGAGGTATACATATCCTCGCGTTGTTCGCGATACGTATGCGTATTACTGATTAAATCGAATGCATCCGAGCGTATACAACGTCGCGCAAAACCGAACGTTATCGCAGAATGATGGAATGCGCTTGCGCGTATGCACACATAACACACGCATTCATACCTGTACTACATATTGAACTCAATTATTCCCATGCAAATATTTTAGGGTGAAAATATTTGGCGATCCTTCGGCTGTTTTGTTTCTTTAAACAGGAAATTGTCAAGTTGACAGGTCTGGAAATTCTATTATTATTTCACTATTATATTATAGAGATTTCAACCCGAAAATATTATTTTTTCCGCAAAAATTCGCAGGTGGGACTGCTGCTAGAATCGGGTTAACTTTCTTCAAGGGTTCAAACAAACTCAAACAAACCCAAACAAAAGTTAGCCTTATTCTAGCAGGAGCCCCGCTTCCGAATATTCACCTATTTTTCTTTCTTGAACGTTAAAACCAGTCGTGACGAGGGAGGATCGATATTTTCGTATTAACGATCGATTATTGATACATACGAAAGAGAAGACGGATCTTCAACAATTTTTAATACAGGCGCTGGAGTTATTGTTTTAGACATTTTTGTAGTAAAAAAGATCATTTTTTAATGTCGACGTTAGCAGTTAATTGAGGCGGAAACGTGTAGCTTTGTTTTTAATGTATAAAAATGAACAGTATACAGTTTTTATACGCGCGCGTCTGTTTGGGTTTGCTTTGAAAAGTGAGGCATGGGCTCGCACTCTTAAGCTTTCAAAATTTAAATGTGTATGTGTATCAATAAAAAATGCATAAATATGTAAGTACATATTAGGGTGGTGTAAATGACTCGATATTTTTTCAATTCATGTCCACAGCAGAGAATGTTTTTAAAAATTGCCAAAAATTCTTGTACAAAGTGAGCCTTATACGCTATGTCGGAACATAGGGCCAGCCATTCTCACAAATTTGTATACAATTTATTATTTTCATATAATGTTTTACGCCTCGAACAAAATTTTTTTAAAAATATGTCTAAAAGTCGATAGATGGAGTCATTCGAACATGCTAGCATCTAATCTACTGGACGGAAGAACGATATCAGGAACATTGAAGAAATTCAAACCACTGGACATGTAGGAATTATTCCGTGCCATATGAAGTTAAAACAGAAAGCAGAAAAACCAAAAATCTAACACTAAATCGCAATAATCACAAATAAAACAGCGTGCATCACTGCATGGATGTGCTTTCTACAGCCACAATGGCATTGAAGTTTGCATAGTTGCAGTGCAACAAAAATGAATATATGTGAAATTTCTTTCCGCACCTTTTGCCCCTAAAAATGACTTAATCATTTTCCAAGTCACTTACTCAGACATCTACAAAGTAAATATGCAAACAAGAATTTTGTGGAATACATTCCGACCCTCCAATAAGAACGCAGAAGCCCCCAAGGGGAACAGTTTTTGAGTACCCCCACCAGGCGCGCGCTCACTTTTTCTGTCTCTCTCTTTCTTTTCGGCATGCGAAGTTCTGAATAATAACGGCCGCTCGAGTGAGTTCCAACTTGTAGCCCATGCGCAAGACGTTCTCCGTCGGATTTGTTCTCCTTAATGAATAGTTTTTTTTTCAATATTATTCGTACTTATTAGTAATTGAATGATAGTGGATGATCACCAACGATATAAGATATCACCGAAGAAACGAAAAATAGACTGTTGTTCATGATAAATAGTTTGTTGTAAACCCAAACAAAGTCTGTACTGCAAAGTAGTACTAATTCTACCGAAAAAGAAGATATTGAAAAACTCCATTTCTCTAAGACTTCATATCAATGGAAGAATTTGGCTCCCTTGAAAATATTCCACCTCTAGTTGAATGCCACATGGACCAAAATGACTCAACACAACGAAAATGATTTTAATCATTTATCTGAATCTTTGGCTATTTTGTACGACAATGTTCAAATATACAGACGTTACTTGTAAATGGAAATACAGTTTTTATAATTGTCTCGAAAAATGCATGCCTTCGATTAACAAAAAGTGTCGATTTCGTATTGTATATCAACATTTTTTGATAGTATGATTTAAAACGGAAATGTGCATTACAATATTTATCTCATTTCACTCTTTTAAGTTCTCCTAGGCTGGGCGTTCTTATCCAGAAACCCGGACGCGAAATGACTCGAGCTCGGGCTTCGATTCGGAGTGGGGGAAGCGCTCGAGCGAGAAAAAAGGAAACGGTTCTTATTGCGGGCGTTCTTGTTGGGGGGTCCGACTGTAATAAAAATTAGGAAATTAAAAGGCAAAAAAGAACTTTCGTTGCATTCCAATGATGCAAACTTCACCATCATCAGCCACATATTGATATTCCTCATTCGACATCGAAATGTTACATAACAGATCGTGGTTGTACAATTAAACGCCCGAAAAAAGTCGATAGACACGATTTCCGTCGAAGGAAAATTATTGATTTTTTAGATTCGATTAGAGCGCGACAACGAAGCAATTTGCGCTCGTGCACTCAAACGAATCATATTATAGGCGGCACTTTCGCTGCCTAGTACAAAGTACATTTCGTTTTTGGATCTTCTGACGAAACTGATCACGCGCTAATATCTTTTAACTAATTTTCTGGGCATTCTTATTTTTTCACACGTGAATTCTCATGATTTCCAGTCGAATTGAAGATACTACTTGAAAAAAGTTCGCACCACGTTTTAATATTAATCTACAGGGCTCACCTTGCTCGAGGTCTTTTATTTTTGTATCATGTACCAACACTTTTTTTCATATGGCAATGAGATATAATATACCGCGCTTATTTGCATCACCCTAATGTACGAATACACAATTGTACAGTTTTACGTAATAATAGATATCTGCATTTATTAATTTCTCGTTGAATAATTTGTGACGTGTTTGATTTATTTTTGCATTCGGCCAAATTAACGAAACAAAAGGATACGACGTTGTCGTAGCTCCGGAAATCGGTCCTTTCTCGAAGTTTCAAAGAGCCGCGCCCGGTGTGCGCTTCTGCAATTATCCAATTATCCGGTTCTCTCAAATTGGCCGAGTTCGAGGTTCCCCGCCATTGTGTAGCATTACCATCATCCGGGAGAAACTCTTTGCATGGGACCCACTTCGGGAGAATGAAGGTTTCCGGAAGTACGTCGTTCCGTCAAGTACGCAACGAGAGCTCTTGCTAGAGCGCAAAAAAAATAGAGAAAGATAGAGAAAAGCAAATAGAGAAAAAACGAAAATGCGATGATAGAAAAGGAAAAGAGGAAGTAAAATAATTGCGACGAGAATGAGACTGCGTGGCTGTCTTTTGCGTGGGGGTATGTGGTGTCAGTTACAAATTGATTTGTTTCGATTCGGCAGTCGCAAGGCGTTCGTTTTTATTGTAATTATCAAACGGCCAGACTTTGCTCTGATATAATCTCTCGTACTTGTACTCGTCATTTCCTAAACGAACAAGTGTTGGTCCTGTTAAGGGGGAATACACCTTTGTGAGGGCAAAATCAAGGGCCATTTTTGACAATTTATTTAAGAAAAAAAACGATATGTTTAAATTCGGTTTTTTATACACGTTAGTACAAGTCGTAAAGTGAAAGAATTTTTTTTTAAATTATTTTGAAACAAAATGGCGGTAAACACGTTTTGCTCGAAACGATGGTTTTAGACACGGGCGTATGCGTGTCGCCTCGAGTTTTAAATCGATTTACTTGAAATTTTAACTATAGCTTTTTCACAACATTTTATAGTCCAGTACGTAGGATTTTTTTTTAATAAGGTGAAATTTAAAAATGTTATGATCGATATTCGACCGATTTTTTCACGATTTTTTTTCTTCATATTAACGCCTTTTTTTAATAAATATTTTGAAAAACCCCTACGTACTGGAATAGTTTTTTATATCTACTATCAAAGTTCTAGCTTGACAATTATGACCTGTGCGAATACGCCCGTAAAGGATTATGAAAAAAAGGAGTTTTTTTTCAACGACTACTGCGCCGCCATTTTCTTTCGAAATAATTTTTAAAAAATTCGTTTCCTTTAAGACTTGTACTAACATGTATAAAAACCGAATTTGAAAAGATTGTTTTGTTTTTGTTAAATACATTGTCAAAAATGACATTGTCAGAAATAAAATGGCGATGCTCAAAATGGCCGACTACAAATATTTTCTTTTATCTTTTTTTTGGGGGCTCCGCGGCGTAACATTTAGCATCCACAATTTTTGACCTAGAACAAAAAACAAAAATTCTCGTTAATCTACATTAGAATACCTAGAGAAGTACGTACGGAATTTGAAAAATATTGTTTCATTCAAAAGTTGTAGGCATATTTGAACTTAAGAAATTAATTTTCAGTGAAAAATTTCATTATAACTTCATTATAAGCTCATAAACTGATCATAAAATGAAAAGTTTTCGATTAATCAGAAATTCCTTACGTACTTCTCTGCGAAATACAATAAAGAACATCACTTTGATTTGAAGTAAATCGAGTGAAAATTGTTGAAGTTTTATGTTCCCGCCAATTGGAAAAAAGCTGTTTCGAGAAGTTTCGAGTAGTCGGTCATTTTGTACATCGAAAAAAAAAAATATATTTTCTAACAGCTTGATATTCATACTAAATAGGTGTGTAATTAATTTTATGAGTGAATCACTTTTACTTACGAAAAAAAATTGTTAAATTTGCACATGATTTTATACCCGTTACTGTGGCCTGAGGCCTTAAATATTTTGTACCGTCATGTCCGCGTATAAAAACGTTCCATTGCGCAGCTATTGCTCGAAAGATTTTTCACCGACTGTACTAGACGCGGTAGCAATGTGCTCGTAATCGCAAAAAAGTTACCATTTTGCGCGGCCATCTTGGTTAATTTGGATTTTGTCGTTGCCGGAAGCGCAGCGGGTTATTTTTCCAGCAATGAAGCTCCAAGAATAGAGACGACACTGGCTGTGCGTGTGTGTATATATGCGCAGTGGAAACGGAAGGGAAGAAGTGACGAGAGAAATGCATAATGGGGGATAGGTAGGAAGTGCCAGGAAACCCTCCACCGCGGAGCCGACAAATTGTCGCGAAGGTTCTTTGCCACTTGAGCATGTAAATATATATGTATATTTGTGCATATAGATATTCGTGTATGTGCGCGTGCGGGTGCGGGTGTTGGCATGTGTGTGTGTGTGTGCTGCGTAGAAGCCGAGGACTCTCCTCGGGGATAAATTTGCATTTAAGCCCCCAGCGTTATGCCGTTACGTCAGCAATCTATACGGAGCATCGACCGTGATTAACTTCCCTCTCACGAGAATATCCATCCCTGTCTCTATCTGTCTCCCCTTAACTATCCGGCCTCTCTCACCCTCTTTCTTTTTAAACCCCTTTCCGTCTCGCTGCTAGAGATAAAGATTACCATGAATTATCCTCACGTTTTTTACAGAATGACATGACAGTAATTGTAAGAAAAATCCCCTGTTAAATTTGACGTCTTACTGTGTCTGGATTTTGATCGGTTACGTGTGGCGTGTGACGTTTGTAGATCCATGATTTTTACATATATTTCTCCTGGGTCCAGTTCTCTTTCTTCAGCTATTTTTCCTCTTTCTCTACCTGTCCCTCTCAATTAAACATTTCGACGCTTTCAAACGCCTTTATTTATTACCATCTTTTGGCAGCGGTTCCACTCGCTGGCATGTCGGAAATTTCGTTCATGTGTATGCGGGCGATATATTTTAAGGTTGTTGATTTTGTTCATGTATTAGGGGTTCAGTCGATTTGTTGGTGGTTGCATTGAAGCTCCTCTAAGTGTTTTATACCTTGGCGCGGATAGACGTCGCTTGGTCACTTTGAAGCTGGTGGCCCCGGGCCACTATAACTTCCAGCTAACAGACGCCATATTTAGTTGCAAGTGTCTCGAATGAGCAAGTTCAAAATGGACGGTGGCAGATTGTGTTTCCGATGTGTACTTCTGCACTACTTTGATTTGAAAAAGGTGCAGTTAAAACTGACTGATTACCTACGCAGCTTTACAGTGAATTCGCACCATCCGAAGCTATGTGTAGAGGTTGGTTTGGAGGATTCAAAGGTGACGAGTGTGATCCTCATAACAAGCAGCGAATGGATCAGTCGACGAAAGTTCGAGATGCCGAATAGCAAAGTTGGCTGGTGAAAACTCTTCTTTAAGACTTCGAAAAGAACGCTATGGCGAATCAACTAAGAATCACAGTTTTCTGTCCGTGGTACAGAAAAAAAGTTTCCTGTGGTGTATTGTGAGTCGGGATGGAAAATAAATTTATTCCGTCAAGCCTGAACAAAGAAAAACATGGTTTGTGGCTGGTCAACCATCAACATCGAAGCCAACATGGAATGTCTACGGCCACAAAGTCACGCAGTGTATATGGTGGAATATGAAGGCGGTGGTGCTTCATGAGCTCTTGAAACCAATAGCAGCTGGAGCGTTTGAACGATAATTCATTTGAGAATCGCCGTCAGTGGCATCGAGTCGTCGAAAGGTGGTTTTGCTGCACGATGAAAACACTTGATCCCGCAATGCCATTGGCGGTGAAAACAACACTGATATAACTGGAATGGAAGGTCCTCACTTATCCACTGCCGTATGAAATCTATTCTCGGCATCATGCCCCCAGTCGTTATCATTTGTTCCAGTCGATACAACATGCCTTAGAATATACACACTTCCGTAATTACGAGGAAATCCGAAAATGGGCAGATGATTAAATAGTGTCAAGAGACGAGCCGCTCTTCTGACGTGGGATTTAGCCTTTGCCAAAGAGCTGGGAGAAAATAGCAACATCCGGGGGAAACAAATTCAATTAACGTAATTCAATGTTTTTACAACATAGATGCTTCAAAAAGGAAAAAATAGAGGATTTCAATGCAGCCACCTAAATGGCAAGACTATTACGAAAAATACATTTCCCATATACTTTAAAAAAGTCCGTTTTTTATCGTTTGATACATATTCATAACAACATCAGCAAAAAGAAAATATAAGAAATTGCTCAGATAATCATTGAAGCTGGAACTTTACAACATCGCGTATTTACTGCAGACCTTCCATATAAATGCAGAAAGAAATCGCACGCCACTGCCGTTTAAGGAGGTACGATCATTACTACGAATCCAACTTTCCGCTTTGACATTTTTATATGATTTTGACGAATACTTTATGCGCCTATTGCCACCATTTGAGCTATTTTGACCATTTAGTTTTTTCGCAATAAAATTGCAAAGTCGAGCACTTTGAGTTACCGAAACACGTCGTTTTATGGAGACGGTCAACCGGAGGTGCGGTGATCGTGGTTTTTCTGGTCACGTATCCAGCTAAAGCCGTTGGAAAACTAAAATTCGATAGATTAGATATAATAGATATTGTAAAAAATAAGAAAATCCATCTTCACTGTGTCGTTAAAGTACTACATTATAAGAAAGTTTCAATTTCCGGTTGAAAATGGTCAGAACGACGGAATAGCACCCACAGACTTAGCATCGTCGCGAGTAACAAATTGATGCATTTGGCGAACATAACCCAGCTTTGTTTTGAAATTAATTTGTATAGAAGCCGCCACAAAATATGCAAACAACAATTTATGGAGTTTTATTATTTATCACGTACCAATAACATGTATAATTATATTCTGCCCATCGTATTAATTCCGCTGAGTTAATTCAAGCCTATTTTAATAGGTTTCCGGCTGATTTTATTTTTGTCTTTTTAGTCCATTTTTACGGTCGATATGTTAATAATATTATTACGAAGATCACTCCCGAGTCGTTGACAATCTAATTTTTCACTTTTTATTCGTCACGTGCAATAAATTCATCATTTACCACAACATTAGGCACACTATAATCGATAATACGAATAATCAACATAAGTAAACATCAATCAGAGCAGCTCTAGGTAAAATAAATTTAGACTCTTTTTTGACCCCGTGCAAATGATCGTACCTCCTTAAGAGAAAAATTGCATTTCCTCTGGCTGTACTTGGCGGATTCAGATGAAAACAATGTACAGAGAATTTCGGGAAGCGTTCAGCTTCCCATATTAATGATTCAGGGTAGAAGTTTGCGCCGTTTTTACGCCAATTACGTTGAAAGAGATAGACAAAATAAAAAATTATCGATGTTTTCATATCACATTCCAATTCTTCCAATTTGAGAAAAAACATGTGCTTTACATGTTTTTTCATGTTAATTCATGTTTTTCATTCAAAACATGAATTTTAGGTAGACACTTCGAGGTAGATTTTAAAAAAAAATTCCTCAACATCTTGATTTTTCACGTTGAAATATGTTTTAATGAACGAACATTGAGCTCGTACTCTAGTCATATAAAATATAAATATAACAGTACACAGTCCGGATAACTCTGAAAAAAGCATTGCTTTTTTCTTTCTATTTGAACTCTGTGTACGGCCGTTATAGAGCAATTGTTGTTCATCATTCCTTCTTCATTGCCTTTAATGCCTGGCTGTGTACACAGCTGCATCTTCGGCCCCCTTCCCTCTCACCCGGTCACCAGTAACGAATTGATACCCTTCTCCGCTCGTGTTTATCACATTAGCTTGTACAATCAAAAGAGTACATCCGTTGCTTGTAAAAATTCAAGCCAGATGGATAAATAAATTGCTCAATCAAGGGGCTATCCCCTGCGCAGCTTCTTAATTCGAGAAGGCACCCTCGATCGCGTATACCAGTAGATCAGCTCGTGCAGAGCGTCATTGATGCTTTAATCCTATGAGATGTATACATATGCGGGTCTTTACTGTGCGCACTCACACACAAATACACGCACGCGCATGCTGATTCGATGTGCGGGTTTTCCGAGTTGAGTTCCGAGTGCTCACGTTGGGATGATGCGGGAATCATTGATAAGGATACTTCACACAATGATGTACATACATGGTGCTTAACATAAATATATGTGTGCGTGTGTGTGTGTTTATATATTTATATATACACACACATATATAACGAGCGATCAGTGGCACAGTTGGTTTAGTTTTGGACTGACATGCCGAAGCTCTTGCGGGTTCAATCTCCGCCGATATCAATGCATTTTTCCAAATCATTTTTCTATGAGCTCGGTCGATTGGAATTTATCTTAAAAATGGCGGGTCCTCGAATATACATTGGGTCAGTTTACACACACACGCACACACACTTATATATATATATATTGCAACGTATACACGTCACATAGGCGCCAGACCATCACTCGAGGTAAAAACTAGGCCGGTGAGCAGTAGCCTTAGGGACGTGGAAGGAATTAAACAAAGCATTATCTTCATAAATAAATTAGGAGAAAAAAAATCACATTTAGTGGGACTATAAGTAATAAGTCAGAAACGACTACTGCCCTTACGTACGGAACGTATCGCGATAGGAAAAACGAAAATGTCTTGACAAAGGAAGAAAGCGAATTTGTTGTCTGTCCCTCTTTCTCTATCTCTCTATCATGGCTAAAGTTTAAAAAACCTTTCCTCTTTTCCTTTAAGGGATATGCAGAACCGTGGAATTAAAAAAAATCGACTTTTGGTTTATTTTATTTTCTTATTGCGTAAAATCTTGACTTTGATTCGGTGCAAAGATTTTGTATAAATTCCAATAATTGACCGAGTTGTGGCGATTTTAGTACAGCAGGTCAGAACGTCCCGTCGTGTTACGACTCTAGCGCTGCGCGGTGCATTTCGTGGTTTCTAAGGGCACTGATATGACTTCGTCCAAACAGGCTGTTTGATTGTTACACGGTGCAGGAATCGTAAATTGAAGGTACGAAAAAAATTGCGATTTTATCTCAAGCAAGTAGTCCATATACCAAGGCACTTCTTTACGATGAGATTTTTCGAATGACTATTGAGACGAAAGAGTGCATTTTATAGATGCAAATTTTTAATGAAAGATGTTCAAATTTTTTACTAGATTTATTATTAATGGAGATATAAGCGACGAAAATTAATCGCATCACCTCTCACTCATCGTTTCGTCTCTTTCACACATCGTTCCGTCTTTCCCATAAAAATGTTCCTTGTTCATATCTCCATTACTAATAGAGCTAGCAAAAAAAATGAAACAGTCATTTTTTATTGTCAATTAAAAAAGAAACATCTTTTATTTGAAACTTGTTTCTACAAAATGCACTTATTCGTCACAATCGTCATTATAACAATTCCATTGTTTATAACGAAAAAAAAAACGATTCTAGAACAAAATAAATGTCTTATTCGTATTGCTCGTACCCGAAACCATAAATAACCACTGAAGATATTGAGCAGACCTAAACATTTATACGAAAATTGTATACGGAAAATGCGGATTTAGTACATTTTCTTTGCTTGCGTTTATCTTGAAAGTATACTTTGCAATTTGGCGTACGTCATACCTCAAAATCTAATCGTCCGATTTACTTCAAATTTGGATTGGACATATTTTATAACATATTGAATTGACTGACTGGATGACTTTTTCATATGTTCCTCCGTTTGTTAATAATAAACGTATAAAGCCGTGATTTTTGGTCGAAAATCGACTTTTTCTTTAAAAACAGTGCAATTCGTGCAATTTTTAAAACTTCGAAAAAGTATCCGGTGAGTCTGCAGCTTTACCGTTATACTAAAAGTATATTTTTCCATTTTTGACTTAAGATGAATTCACTTACCGGAATCATGTACGCGACCGAGCCGTGCGGAGGCTACAGCCCTGAGATTAAATAACAATGATTACGTTGTTTGTATATATTTTGCAATAAAAAAATCGGCGACACGTCGAGACTACGTACTATCTATGTGCGAAAGATCGACCTTATCATCCCAATACCTGAGACGAAAAAAAATATTGAAAGTCGATCTGTTTTTTTAACTTCAAGGTTATGCATATTCCTTAGATGATAAATTTTGACGTGCTGCTCTTGTATCTTTCTGTTCTATTTTCAATAGTATTTTCCCTTTGACACTTACGGCCATTGAAAAAAAAATGCCGTTAATCGCGTTTTGTACAAATTCCTCGTAACCCGACTACACGATAAACAAGTTGGCTTCCTTGTTTCTGTTTTTTCCCCTGCTGAAACGGGTTGAGAGCGAGCGTGGAGATAGTAATTTCGCAGGGCGCGCAACAATCGGGCACTATAAGATATAATTAAAGCTGATTTATTCGGGCTTATACGAGATAATCGCGGAGCGCGCGGCAGTTGCGGTAGTTAAAGTGGAAAAAGCCAGGGGAAATTAGTGACGTACCCGCGGCGAGGGTGCACAGCGGTTTTTTTCCGCTGATAGGGGATATTCGGTTTTATCACCCGTTACTTATCGCGCGATGCTGTATTTATGTATATATGTACATACTTACATATATGTGTATGTGCGTGTGTTTTTTTATATAACATAGATGACCGTGCTAACACCCGAAAATCTTGCCAAACGTTTGTCTCTATTTTCTGCATTTATCTCCAATGTTAATTTATTTACTTACGAGCGGCGTATTACGTCTCAACGACATTGCTTTATTTTTATGTGTGTTTGTGCTTTTTTTTTAAATGCCGAATAATGTGGCCAGCCAGGATTACTCTACACTGCTGCTTTAATTGTCGCTTTAAGGGAAGACACCACTGTGACGGGCCGAAAAAGGTCGTTTTTTCCGAATTTTATTTTGCATACTAGATTACTTTTTTGGGATTTGGCAAAAAGGTATTTTCCTAAGCACACATAGAACTTATTCCGTGTAATTTTGTATTGAATATAAATAAAAATTAACAACGTTATTGAGGTGTAATAGAGCCTCCGTAGGCAAAAATGTGGCCCAACGGCCGGATCGACAACTTGACAATGGTTGGTCTGAAAAATAAAAATAAAAAAGTTTTATTCAGAATCTGTATAAATGTAGTTCATGTCGTACGTAGCAGTTTTTCGAAAGAAATAAAAACCCAAAATGGCGCACTTTAAAAAAAAAAAAGGTGTAATTTTTGCGCCATCTTTACTTATATTCGGGGGCTTGAAAAATACTACATTAAAAAAAAACGGCTACGCACAACGATAGCTACTGCAATTACGAAAATGTTGGTTTTTTTTTCAAATTGCAAATCGGTTAATTATAGCTACAATTATGATTCCAAACAGGTCGAGATAAGTCGTTTCGCAAAAAACGCAATGGAAAGTTTTGCTATACGTAAATTATTGCGCTACCTGCTCTTATTGGATCGCCTGTAGCTCGGTCAGTTTTCAACATTTTAAGTTCAACATTTTTTCACATTTTTCTTGGATATGTATACTTTGAGCAAATGCAAAAAGAAAGTCGACTTTTATACCCGTCGCAGTGGTGTTCCACCTTAAGCCTAAACTGTCGCCGCTTGGAGCACGAGACGAATCTGTCACGCAAATTCTTCCTAATTCGGAAGACTTCATTATGTTCGTGAAAATTTCACTTTTGTCTTCGTCCTTTGGATCGCGAATCCAAAAAAAAAATTTTTGACAGCGTAGGAGAGATAGAGAGCAAGAGAGAGAAGCACGGCAACGGATTCAGATGTATTCGAAGGCTGGGTTCCCCCTAGATATTGCTCGAGGCGGGGATATATCCTGAGTCAATTTCACATTCGTATCATGAGTGATATAAAATTGTGCAGTATATATAGCGGTGCGTTAAAGACGCACACACGCACAAATGCGTGGACGTTTCTCTTTGAGCTCGTCCGTCTCGTATTATATTGGTCGTGCGTTGCAATTCCGCTTTGAGAAGTTCCGGTATCATCGCTATATATGGGAGATCGACACGATGAAAGTGTGCGCTGGTCTGAATAGAAATGAATAAGAATGCATATATGTGTGTTGCATGCGCAAGCGTGCGTTGCATTTCTTCTCTTCTGGAGCTGGAAAAGCTCGGAGATCATCACATCGCAAAGCTCGAACCTGTTAGGCCATATTCGTTGGATGTTCTGTACAGAAGAGTCTGTTTTTTCTCAGTTTTTTTCTTCATCTTCAGATTTATGGAAATGCACGTATCAAATACCGGGTGATGATTATAAGGGGGCCATATGCTTTTAAGGGTTGTGTGCAGAGATTCTGCGACCAAGAACACGAAAAAAATGATGCCTATTCTTATGATGAGTACTATTAGCCAGGAAAAATTGTGCGTGCTGGAAAAGAAAACACAATATTTTATTTTGATTGCAGCAGAACATGAAACAGTTATATAAAGCTTTTTTTATGGAATAAAATTAAATTTATTCACTTTAAAATGCACCATTCATGATTTCTTTTCTCGATAACGGGATAGACAGAAAAAAGTTTTTCAGAAGTCTTTCATATTCTGCTGGACTGAAAATGGAATATTGATTTTTTTTACAAAATGCTCCGTTTTTTTCTGGCCCTCATATTTGCAACCCCTTGATACCTACGGGTACATCTTTTTCGTTTTCTCTAAACAATGAAAAGTTCATATTTCTAAATTTTCAATGTATCTTTTGAAAAATATATATTCAGCATATATAATATATAAACACTGTCTTCGATGCAAAAGGATTCCATACTTTTGGCGTTTTATTCTCTCCGGTGGAAAGTTTTATGTAGACGAGCTCAATGTTCGGCTTGCTGCCCCCTTCACAATTCCGAAGAACTTTTTGGGGTTAGAATTTGCGACACGGAGAACCTTCGGCAAATTTACTTTTGGCCCTAAGAAGAGCTGTTCGTTTTACGCTTGCACTTATAAACGCTCTAACCTTGCTTAGAGGTTAGAGATGTCAAAACAACTTTGACACTGCTGATGCCCCGGCTACGTCGTGAGGCTGCGCAGGGCGAGTCTGACGCGTCGGTTGGTGCGCCTGTTGAGGAAAGTTTCCAACAATCCGCAAAACAGCGTACTTACGCAGTATGTTTGCGACATGACTGCATCATTTTATTCGAGTCAACAAGCCAACGAGTGTGGAATCATTTTCGTGGGCAATAAAATCGCCCGGAAAACTCGTGAAAAGCTATGAGATCTCAGGTTTCAGTGGCCGGATCGAAAAATAATCTAAACAAAATTCACAGGAAAAAATCACATTTCATTGGAAAAATATCAGTAGATTTTTGATACTTTGACAAATTTTCGCGTGACGTCGCTTCAAAGTGAAAAAATGTCCAGCAAAAGGCCATCTTACTGTATAAAGAGTACACGCCGTATTCGTCAGTAGCGTCAAAACTGTCAATGGCGTCGAAAGTTTCTTCATTATTACTCGGCATCAAGACGCTGCCGCAACTCTTGATACGTCTATTCCTCTTGAAGCTACTTTTGTTACATTGACAACGTTACTTTCCTTGGATTGACAAATAAATTGAAAGTCGTTACAAATTTTTTACACAGAAATTTAGACAATTTTGGCCGATGGCGTTCATTGTTCAATTGAAAAATATTATCAGTGCGATCTGTTGATAGCTAAATCTGTCGAGACTTTAACCTTCCGCTGGCACACTTATCTCAGGCCACGATTTTGATCCACCGGGTCACTTTGACCCGGATGGTACTTCACCCACCTGCTAGAACAACCTTCCGGTCCGTTTTAATTTTTTTTAAAGCAGTTTATTTCAAATTTCACTTTCAACACTTCTTAACGTGTCTGCATAACTAAAATTCGGATAATATAAAATGAAATTGTAAAAAATTATTGAAAATTCTCATTGAAGGGAAAGTGAGCTTATTTTCGTCTTATTATTCGTCTGGGTCAGAATTACCCAGTGTATCAACGGAAGGTTAACGGGCCGCGATTTTTCCTATGGCGATAATTCGAAAGTTTCTGGGTTTAAACTTTTCGGAAGCACCTCATTTTTTGGAGTTTGACACTTCTGAACTTAGAAAACCTGCGTTTGGCATCACGGTAAGCAGTAAACTATTTATCGACAAAAACAAATAGTGACAAAGAATTTTTGCGCGACCAATGAACAAAGGCCGTTGAAGACTCACAGCCAAAATCCGATTTGATTTTTGTCAAGGCAGACAAGCACCTCTCGACGAAATAAATAGCAAAATATGTAATAAAAAAACTCGATTCTTACTGCATTGTATGTAGTATAATGGAGTAGTAATCAAGGCAGCGTGATCATTAATTAATGCAGTAATGTAGGCGCTGTGATCATTAATTGATGCAGCAATGTAGGCAGTGTGATCAATAATTGCACATCATACTTTTCTAGAGTACGCCAATATTTTATCAAATATTTTGAAAAACAACTGTTTGGCTATTCCGCGCGGTTTTTATGGTGAAAGCGACAAGTTTGAGGGCCATGTTTTGCCCTGAAATAAAAGAGCCAATCAAATGAATATAAAATGTAAACAATAAAAATGACATTGCAAGTGGTCGGAACAAAAAATACCTCGATTTTTCGTAGAATTTTCATTGTGCGAGGTGACCGTACGCATGTATATCCATGTAAATAGACACGGTATTGGCTATGTAAGCTCCGATATACGTATGATTGAAAATGTTACGTGTCACTGCGTCCACGTTATGTGTTTGACGATTCCGCTCGCGCGCGAACCGAAATTACGGTGTAGGAAATTCTGCTAGTGTGAGTGGTTTTTCCTTTTTTCATTTTGTTTGGCTTTGAACATCCAACGAATTTCAAACCACCCGATGCTTTATTTGACTATTTGTGTACACAATACCCAACTATTTATGTATCTCCATTTAAATATCACCCCTTTTGGGCTGTACTTTATGATTTTTTCAAATCGGTTTTTCTGTCGCTATCGTATTTGTCAATATCGCGACATCCCTTTGATCGTCGAATCGTGCACCCTAATCGCGTTTCGTTACTTTTGTTTGTGTTTCAAGCGCAAAAGTGAAATTTTTTTTTTTCCCCGGGTTAGGCTCGGTTGATTGGTTTAATTGGGGGGGGGGGGGTTAAATATTTGTTATTTAAGGGGATTCCCAAAAGCGTAACCCTGCTGCCACAAACTTCGTCGTTTGATCTGTTTTTGAAAAGGCTGAAGCAAGGAAGGTTGTATGGGGATAGAACGAAGAAGATGGCCCGTTTCTAGATTTGGCTGGACATAAAGTGCCCTAAGACTACCCGAGATTGTTTTTTTCCTCCTCCGTTTAGAAAACATTAGTTATAGTAACAATTTAACTTGTTCTTGTTTTATATACACATCTTTGTGTAAAATATGTTAATATATGATACGTATGTTTTATACACGTATGATCCATGTTTGAATCAACAATCTGGTTTTTTTGTTGATAAAAATGATTATTTGCCGTCGGCAGTATCACATTCATTACCCGCCTTGACCTAATTCCTATTCTATTGATGTTCCGGTATGCTATGGTCATCCCTTCATCGTGTTTGTCATCTGCTTTAGAAAAAAAGTAGAAAAGGAGTTTCAAATAGGAGTTTATCGTGGAGTCGATTGAATGCCTTCACTTGAAAAAAAAACAGACCGGACTGAAATGGGGATCTTAAAAAATCCTCGAAAATAATTAGGTGACTTTTCTCTCCAAAATCAACATTTATAGAAGTATTTGGGTGTCTATATATATGTGTCTGTATATATATATATATATACATATATATAGTGGGTAAAAAAAGTATTCGTACACGTCATCTTTTTCAAATTATCCTGCGAAGAACATAAAATGCTTTATTAAGTTTCTGGGTTCGGTGGTTTATCATAATCATACATGGTGTCTGTTTACAAAAATCTTGGGAAAATACGAACAAACAAATAAAGTCAAATTAACAACAGTTTCGTGCGAGATGTACAAATACTTTTTTTAACCACTGTGTGTGTATATGTGTGTGCATATATATATATATATATGGAAGGTATCGATTGATGGACATACAATCCATGTGTGTAAGTCAATACTTTCTTGAAAACTAAATATATGAACGATTTAATTTAAAGGGAGCCACTCAACTGCTTGTAATTCAGCCTAATAATATGAGACGAACAGTTTTCCGTTGCTCCCAAAATTTTGGAATTTGGAATTTTCGACATTCAGTCTCTTCATTGTTGAAAAATTCAACATGGTTCGCAGCACATCGGGCATATCCTTACGCGAAATTTTATGCATTTTTATAATTAAGCGAATTACCAGGTCTAACGAATTGCAGGTGTAAACGATCCATACGAGAGGAATGAGGCAGCTGGACACGCCCGGCAACGAAAAAGGCCGCCATGTTCAATAATGAAAAGTCCCCCTTTATCTCGAGTTAAAGTAGGTGCACGGCATATACAAGCGGGAGTGGAAAATCCGCCGATCAACTATTATACGAGGGTGTATTGTAGAGCGAAACGCCAAAGGCATACGAGAATATGCCTCGAAGGGCTTATATTGGAGCCGCGTCGACCGTGAGAGCGTCCTCATTTGTCTTCACTCTCAAGGATCCCACGGAGGTGTGTTCCGTATAAGGTCAATTAGTTCATCAATCAAGGAAGAAGTGTTTGCTCCTTGCGGGCGTCCGATCAATTACTGACTGATCCACTGCTTGCTACCCGGCTTCTAGCATCGTCACATTATTCCCTCACTTCTCTCGCGCGGCCTTACATAAAGCCCCTATCCGTCGCTCTAGTTCTGCCTTCCAATTCCCTTCGTTTCCCTCCAATTTTCTCCTCTCTATTTCTCCCCCCTTTTTTCACCGTCCGTCTTTTCATCTTTGTGCTTTTCTCTCTCTGCCTACATCTCTCCCTCTCTCACTCTCCCTATCTGTCTCTCTCCGTGCCTTTTCCGGTGCCAATTCTGGCGTTCTTTTGCGAAGTTCGTAATTTTGAGCCGTCGAACAGTCATTGATTGATTGTTCTCCGATCGGAGCCAACTTTTCTCTTTCCGTCTGTTCCGTCCCCCTGATTTCTCATGAGCTTTTGCGAAGGCCTGTGTATAGTCCTGCCACTTTTCGATCCCTCTCTGACTCAGCCCGATTGACGGAAATCTTCCCCCCCCCCTCTCCCCAATTCCGAGCCAGCTGAAGTTTTGTCCTCGCGACAATTCGCGCGTCTAATTGGTCAATCAATCGAGGCGGGCGAGCTCGCTTAATGTAGGTGAAATCATCGAACGATCGGCATAACATGCACAGCATTATCGCCGCTATATGCGCCTTTCACTTTGCACATATATCGAGCTCCGCGTATGTTTGAGAGAGGGGGAAATTGCTGATCTTCATGAATTGTTCAAAAAGAAAGATTTTTTTACCATTTTTGGGACTTAGGGTAGGCGAGACCCGGGCAGCGCGAACAGCCTGGGCAAAGCGAATACGGGAGTATTCGCTTTGCCCGGGCTGTGGGTAATGGGGATGCGCAAACGCTGCGCGCAGTGGGGAGTATTCCCTTTATCTTGACGATCGCTGTGTTGCACGAAAATTATAACATTCTCACACATATGAGTGTTATATTTGATATTACGATATTGTAGAAAGTACACAAGGCTTTTCTGCATCTTAACGTGACATCCTCAATGAACTACCAAACTTTGTCCCGACAGAGAAATAGAAAATTAAACAAACGACCGAAATCATTTTATGATAACATAATGAAATGTACATTGTCATCTCTTAACGGTAATTAATTTTGCAATTTTTGGCAGATTGAGTACAGTTTTATTACTCTCCTTTGAAAATTGTCAGAAAAGAACCCATATCTCCATTTTTTGAATAAAGGTTAGAGTATGGGGCCTGTGAATAAACATGTCTAATTCGGACCCATTACTACGAACTTATTTTTGAATGCTGCAAAAAATCGAAGATTGATCATGTCTTAAGTACACTGTAAAAAATTTCTGTATGAAAATTAATACACAAGTATAGGAAGTTTTTATGCGGATACCGCTTATGAAATTTCAGATACGACTTTGAAAACCCAAAACAGGTTATTTGAAAAATGAAAGTGTAGCTCCGTAATATTAATATACTTGTGCGTTTGAAAAATAATGCACGTGTAAAGAAATAATCACATCCAAGTATATTGAAATCAAGAACCATTTGGTGATATCAATATACGAGTGTATATTAAATTCAAGAACCATTTGCTAATATCAACATACGGGTGTGTATTAAAATTACTGATCCTAAGTATTAAGTTTATTTCAGAAATTGATAATTAAGCCCACTGAAAATGTGACTCGTATTTATCCTCCTCGACGGGGGAGCTAGAGATAAAAAAAAAAGTGATTTTTGTGAAATTTCTTTCTTTAATACCTGGCGGCGTAAAAAGGGAAAAATAATTTCCTTCCGGAAAGGCGAGTTCAAGAACTGCGTCTCTGGCGTGGATATGGAGAGGTAACGAATTTGTGACACTCTCCGACGCGTACAAGAGTTGCAAACGCGTCTGTTTTTCCCAGGCCGATCGTAGCCGGTGGTCGGGTTATATGCCCGACCGAAGCTGCGAGTGGCTATGGGAAAGTGCGGAACAAGGCGCCGTCCCTCGGACGCTACGCGAACTACGCGCGACCATCGGTCGTCGCGAGCGTCCGAAGTGGGTTGAGCGCGTTTTGTATTTACAATACTCTGTTTTTTGTATTTGAATTAATATACAACTGTTGTAATCTTTAATTTAAGGCACGGGTTAATGCAATACATTTTCCACAAATTTACAAACTTGTCTTTGAAATTCCATGTTCCATCTATTAAATTCTATATCCACGTTAGAATTTCATGTTCCTATTTTAAATTTACGATACAAGTGTTTCAAATTTAATTTCATCTACTGAGTTCGTAAAATTCAATTCTTTTGTATCTTAAATGTATTGTAAATTTCATATATTTTTTTACAGTGTAATGAAAGTAATGACCGTCAAAACTCATAAAAACTATATATAAAGGCGAAAACGTGTTTTCGCCTACCTACTGTGGACAACCGAATCGTAACTAAGTTGCCGGGTATGCAAGTACCGCAAAGTAGAATAATTCCGGGTGGCGTCGGAATTCGACTTAAACTGAGAAATCGGTTTTACCGGAACGTGATTTTTTCAGCTAAATTAGAGTGATTCGAGTTTTTATCGACAATTCATTATCTTTAATAATTTTAGATATAAATCAGCTTTCGCCCATTCACTGGTCCTCGTCTATTCACTGGCCGGTTTCATAGACTTTCGTGATGAAACAAAATATTAGCTCAAGCCAAATATATAGTTTGATTTTAATGATAGCGTACTCAACTCAACGCACATAACCTCCGAATTAACGATGTATTGACCGTCCATTCCCTACCAAAAGTGAGTTTCGGTGAGAATTTTGACTACTTTGCGATAACATTAAAATCTGAAGAAAAAACAACCGTATTGAAGATGCTAAGAACATTGGTTTTGAATAATAAGAATATCAACAATTTATAAATAAAGTGTTTAAACACATATTTGTTCAAAAAATCTCCGGCAAACTTGATTATTCGTGACATTAAATGAATTATGATATTTTTCTGAATACATATGAGTTAAAAAAAAAATTTATTTACAACACTGTTTGTTCAATACCCCGGACACTTCTTGGATTTAATATGTAGTAAAATATATTTAATATAGTAGTTATATGTAAAAAGTAGTTCACCGGACATTTATTGAACAATTTCTTTTTTTAAACAATTTACTTATAACGTTTTTGCATTATGATTACCGGAAATGAATGTTCTTAGAATCTTCAATGTGGTTGATTTTTTTAAAGTTGTAATCAAATCGCATGGTAGTCGAAATTCTCGCCAAAACTCACTTTTGGTACTCAACTTGGTCTCACCTTCAACGAATGTTGGGTCGTGTGATTTTTGTTTTTCTTAAAAAATAAATTTTCGGCCATAAAACGAGAATCATCGACTACAAAAAACGTCTCTACAAAAAGATGCATATTCACCGAAATACAACGATGTGAAAAATGTTTGGCTTTCAAACAAACGTTTCAATTCAAACAAACGTTTCATTTCATTCCACCGTACCATTTTTTCTCTGCGTGCGATATCTCGTGCAAGGGTATGCTTCACGCGGCTACTCAACGTGCATAACTTTCGAGAAGCGACCATAGTAGCGAACCTTCCGTCCTGTTCAGCATTGACAACGATAAGAACAATAAAAAGCGGACAAAGAAACAAGAAAAAAGTGGGATCCGTGTTGACCCAGTTTGTTTCGAAAGTTTTCCAAGCTGTATCGATCCTGCTCGCTCATTCCTCGTTAAATGCGCAAAGTGAATTCATTATTATATTTATGAGAAAAATACGCGTGGCTTAAGGCCATAGGCCCCAGTAACGGGTATAAAATCATGTGCGAATTTAACAACTTTTACGTATGAAAAAGTGATTCACTCATAAAATTAATTACACATCTATTTAGTATGAATATCAAGCTGTTAGAAAATATATCTTTTTTTTCGATGTACAAAATGGCCATCTACTCGAGACTTCTCGAAGCAGCTTTTTTCCAATTGGCGTGACAAATAACTTCAACAATTTTCACTCGATTTACTTCAAATTTAAAAGTTATGTTCCTAAATTCGTTTCGCAAAGAAATCGGACGGAATTTCTGGTCAATCGAAAACTTTTCATTTTATGAGCAGTTATAACGAAATTTTTCTCTGAAAATTCGTTTTTTAAGTTCAAATACCTACAACTTTTGAATAAAACAATACTTTTTAAATTCCATACGTACTTCTCTAGGTATTCTAATGTAGATTGACGAGAATTTTTATTTTTTGTTCTAGGTAAAAAATTGTGGATGCTAAATGTCACGCCGCGGAGCGCCTAAAAAAAAGATAACAAAAGAAAATATTAGTAGTCAGCCATTTTGTACACGAAAAAAAAAATATTTTCTAATTGCTTGATATTCATACTAAATAGATGTGTAATTCATTTTATGAGTGGATCACTTTTCCATGCGAAAAGAAATTGTTAAATTCGCACATGACTTTATACCAGTTACTGTGACCTTAGGCCTTAATTCACGTGGCCCGTGATATCTATAGAAAGTAGATTAACTATAGAGCAACAAATGTTGGTAAAAAATATTTTAAAAAAACGATATTTCGTACAATAGGTTGTTAATTCTTCGTTGGAACGGAGGCTCGGTATTCGTGTCATCCGCGTGGTTTCAACTCGTCTTGCCTCGATCGATATACCGCGGTTAATTGACGCAGTCAAAATTCTTTCTACAATATGGTCGTGATATTAAAATTCTTTTCCGATCGTCCCATACCCGTGGCTACCAAAATTGACTTATAATTCGTAGAGAATTTCGTTCCTCTCTATACGCCGAGCAATTTGCACCCCGATATGTGTACGTGTGTATGTGTGACACGTATATAAAATTTCTGTGGACTCCAGAAAAAGACCAGGCTGATATTAAAATGGAAATCACGTTTTCCTCTTCCGGCGAACAAACTTTTCAGAGGTTCTTCATAGAATACGACTTTTTCTCTATGAACGCAGGAGGAACCCTCTCTCTATTGATGAGAGCGAACGAACGATATATATGTATATATTTGGAGGAGCGTTCATATACGGAAGGGTTCGTGGGGCGGCAATAGCGAGCGTGCAAACATGCCTACCTGTACCTACAGGTGATTTTGAAGGCATTGGGGAATACATAATCTCGTAGTACGTGGATGATGAAAAATGGCGAACCGTTCATTAGGGATTATGTTTGATTGGAAACGTCGAAAAATCCCTTCTTTCAAAACCAATATATTCCGACAGTATATGATCTTATAAATGTTCTCTAAAAATTTCAATGTCCATAATGTTGACGTCGGTGAGCTAAATATTTCAAAAACTGTCGCATCGATTTTTTTGGAATTTTTGGGGCTTTTTATAGATGTAAAAATATCGTATTCGATCGTGGGTTTTTTCTGGTTCATACTTCGATTTGATGAAAGAAAAATGCCAAATTTCCTTCGCAAAAATCAAGACTCTCGCTTTGGACACGCGCCATTTTTTAAATTTGATATTTCGGAAATCTGTTTGTTTTTTGAAGATATTAGATAGCCTGGTTCAGAAGGGCATTATGCCGTCACATTTAGGAAGGCCGCATCTATGAAAAAAAATCGATAATCTATTTTTGATACCGTTGGAATGAGTCCAAAATTTCCCATCGTTTTTTATAGTAAAACGATTTTTCGATTTTTTTTTGGCGATGCCGCCTTTTTCCACATGACGACAGCATTGCTTACCGCAAACGACGTTGTCGAAAGGCGCTTTTGAAAAAAATTAGAGAATGTTCTTCAGATGATATCTTTTCAAATACTTAATTTTTCTCGACGTTAATTACCACGATTTGCTATTTTAAAAAATCCCAAAGTGAGCCGGTTTCGATTGTTGCAACTAGGCATAACTCTTTAATGATTACCGACTGTAAGTACTCCACGGGCACAGTAAAAAAATGAGGAAACGAAACCAACTTTGTGCCGTATGTGAAAGCATAAGAGGAGACGAAAATGAGAATTACCTATGCGAGGGAAAGGGGGTGGGAGTGCACAACATTGGCACGACGGCACCCCCTATCTATTCTTTCCCTCTGGACGAAATCCAGAGATGTCACAGAGAAAATCCAGTTATGCCGGAGCTCTCTCGCGAAACCACGTGAGCATTTATATATATATATATATATATATATATATATATATATATATATATATATATATGACATAACTGGATTTGCATAAACAAAACGACCAATCTAGTTTATCGAGTCGGATTTCTCTGTGTCTCTCACTCTCTCTTTGTTTCTTCCTGGGAAAATTTGGGTGGTTCATGCAGCGATATTTCCCGCATTGTCAGTAACGATGCACACTGAACTCTGCCAGTAGATACGGTGGCCTGTAGGACTGCATTGGTATATCGAATAAATTTCCCAGCAGCCGAGGCGCGATAGCATATTGCTCCTGACGCTGATCGCAGTGCGCGGCATCAATGCAGCTACGAACCCGAGCTATGCGACCTTTTCACTCCAAAGCATCGAACTCGAAGCTTGAACATCCCTCGAATTTATTTTATTGCGACGATATGCTTGCGCGGGTGGGTGTCCCATTTTAATCACATATCGCAAATAAATCGTGAAAATGAAGTCCGATGGAAAAACGTTTCGTGTCGAAGATTTACAGTTTTGTAAGTAATAAAGTAAATCAAGGATTTGAAATATTGTAAGTAAAACAGTAAATCAAAGATTTACTGCTCTTTAGTTCTTACGTTTACGAGATCACGTGGTAATATTCATTATTACGAATAGGTTCATAAACGTTTTGTTTACCCAAAAATGGTAGATTTTTGCAGAATCTAACATAAACGAAACCTGTATACACATGCTCACATATATAAGAAATTTAATGAATAGTATTCAAGTATCTAATTGTAATTGAATGTTTATATATGCGGAGTTAGCTGATTAAAATAATTCTCATTAATGTAGGGGTTGTTCCTTCATTGATTGGGGCCACTGACATTACGCGAAAATCAGGGTGAGCTGAAGAATTATTCTCGAAGGAATAAGTTTGCAAAATCGTTTGGACATTTATTTGGATGTGCACATACAAGGCTATGCACCACATTTCATTTTGATATATTAATAGTTTGTTACAAACAAACTCGTTAAGGACCTTTAGACGTGGGGGCTCAACGGCATATTTGATATTAAGGGGTTTTCTCACTTTGGACGCTAAAAAGGCTTCTTTCGTGAATTTTTTTGATAGGTTCATATTATAAATATTGATATAAAAGTTGTTACACTTAATAAACACACCATCGAAATACATTTTAAAAAATCATGTATTTATGTAACCCAAACAAACTTTAAACGCTTTTTTCTCGAAACAACGTTTTTCGACGGCTTGTTGATAAAA
Organism: Ophion costatus; assembly: GCA_951751655.1. Lineage (NCBI taxonomy): Eukaryota > Metazoa > Arthropoda > Insecta > Hymenoptera > Ichneumonidae > Ophion > Ophion costatus. The sequence goes on from OX632358.1 coordinate 28,737,480, forward strand.
TCTTCGAAACTACTGAACCGATCCTTCTGAAATTTTAACCACATAGCTTTACAACTATAGCTATTGAATTTTGATATTAACTTTTTTTTGCTAAAAACGGTGAAAAAACGTTTTTTTTTTGTTTTTTCGAAACATGTCCACCATTTTGTTACTTGTGCATGTATCAAAAATCATATGATATGCGCCATAGCCATTAACATACCGAATCTAAAACCATCTGGTTTTTTTCGTTTCGGATGATCCATCTCCGAGATTTCATCAACAGCGGAGACCTTCAATTTTTTCAGGACATTTTTTAGACTACCATTTTCATCTATAAATAGTGATTTAAATATTAATTTAAAAAAAAATGTATTCCGAAAGTGTATTTATTCAGTGTAATAACTTTTATATCAATATCTATAATATAAACCTATCAAAAAAATTAATAAAAATATTAATATGTTGGACCTTTCTCTTCAATTCGAGTTGCCTCAAGCAACGATCAGTTTTTTTAAATGTTCACAGTAGCTTAACCCCTTAACTGTACATATCTATATTTCAAAGAAAGGTTACTTTATAAGTTAATAAGTTTTCTTGAAATTGAAGAAATGAAAAAATCTCGCTTGTACGCACACGCGAAACGACTGTAATACATACGGCAGCTTGGCCCATGGAGATACGCGAATATATTGAGAATATAATGAATCGAACGAACGCTCTCCACCGTATTCGCGAAGCGTCTCCATGCGTATTCGAGCCACGAATGATTTATCGTATGTTTTATGCGCGACGCACGTTTTCCCCATCATATCATCTTTTTTCTCCGTGAATGTGAGATCACGGAATATGAAGAAATTTTCCCACGCAGTCGCATTTTCAGCATGATATTGATATTTTTTTCTTCTCCTGATATATGGAGCCGCCGGAGAAAGGGAAAATGAAGAGAAGCGATAAAGAATAAGGCAGGCTAGTTGATCACTCGAGAGTATATGGAGGCACTATATTCGTTGTTTTTTGAACCTTCACTGCCTCAAGGCAAGAGGTTCGCGATTTTACTACGTCCGACGATGATCTCACACCCATGCACATATATACACTAGTAGAATTAATTCTGGACACTTTTAATAGAAATGAGCTTTTTATATTTACGCAGAAAAAGTGTATTCTGCTATGCCGAAAAGCTACTGCAATATTTTTATTTGAATCTATAATATTTCTACTTAATATTTGCCTTAATAAACCTACTTTTATACGGGTATAAAATATAAGTGATTATAACGTAAAACTAGTCAACAAAAGCGTTATTTAAAAAAAAAAATTGTACAGTACCGAGAATGAATTCCACTCGAGTATATATGTATGTACATTAGGGTGGCACAAATTTGAGCTGTATTTTTTCTCCCTTTTTCTCACCGTGCAATTATCTTCATCAAAGAAAAAAGTACAACAAAAGCTGCGAGCGATAAAAAAAGTATTTAGAGGTCGCTCAAGCCTCCCAAATATTCAAATTTTCGCTAAAGAATCGACTTTTTTTGGTTCACTTCCCATCCATGAATTTTACGCTTTATAATTATAAAATTAACCTCGCGACAGCTCTGGTCGCCCAATGAATATTTAGTGGTCGCTCAAGAGCTGCGGAATTTCCAATTCACGTCATTTTTTTTTACTCCTCTCACTCATGAAGTTGACGCTTTGTAAAATTTTCAAAAAAATTAATCGAATTTCTTTAGAAACAGATTTTTCACATTTACCTCACACTACCAACCCAAAAATTATAATCTGTGTTCTCATGAAATAATTCTTTAAAGCTCTTGTCCGTAACCAAAATTATAGGTCCCCCGTTTTATTGGGTTAGAGGTGTGAGTTAAATTTGAAATATCCGTTTCCGAAAAAGAAGCATTAATTGTGTTGAAAATTTTACAAGGTGTTGAATTTATGAGTGAGAAGAAAACAAAAAAAATCGCGACAAATGCAAATTTCGAAGCTCTCGAGCGACCACTAAATCGATTTTGATTGCCGAAAAAAAAAAATCGATTTTTTAATGAGAATTTGATGTTTTGCGAGGCTTGAGCGAGCTCTAAATATTATTTGACCGCTCGCAGCTTTCGCGACAATTATTTTTTCCTTTCGAAGTAGATAATTGGATGATGAGGAAAAGGAAAAAAAAGAGCTCAAATTTGTGCCACTCTAATATACATCCATGTGTATATGAGAGACCCCAAGCCTTATTTCCCCTTGACATATTACTCCCTGGGAACAAATAGGGTCAATTCGTCGCCAGGGTTATTTTAGGCCATATACAGTTGTACATGCTTATGAGTACATACGTGCGCCCGCGTGTGTGAGTGTATGCAAACATGTGTGTGTATGTGTATGGGCGAAAAGTGTATTTTGATTGCAGTATATCTACGAAATTTTGGCTACGAGCACGTCTGGCTGTTTCCAGGACGTGATGTGACGGCTCTGGAAATGGCTTTTGAATAAACTCGCTTCAATTTATCTAGAGATGATTTTGGAAATATTGGTCGTTCCACCATGTTGAGTATGAGGGCAATATACTACTATGAAAACAGTCTTTAAAGTCAATGTCTTCAAAATCTTCTCTCCATATATATATATATATATATATATATATATATATATATATATATATATATATATATATATATATATATATATATATATCACAATCATAAATACCCTCGACAAACACAAATTCGTGTGATATTGCCTCAATGTTTTCTTCTCTCTCTCTCTCTCTCTCTCTCTCTCTCTCTCTCTCTCTCTCTCTCTCTCTCTCTCTCTCTCTCTCTCTCTTTTTCTTTCGAAATAGATCCTCGTTCTCCTCAGCTCATTTCTTCTGCCCTTTCTCTCTTTTCCACGACTTTTCGGGATTCCCACTCGCGCGGCGGTACATTGCAACTATAGAAATAAATGTTCTCTCAGTTCGCGAGATGGAGATAGTTGCCGCGATGATATATGAAAAAGCGAGAAAAAAAATAAAAATAGAAGATAAAACCCTTGCAGCAATATCGCGAGTAACTCCGGCTCAATTTAGGTCGACTCATGGATCTTTGGCTACTTTGTGTCCAGGCTTATGTGCCCGTAAATACATTGTCGAAACACATACATACTCGTACTGCCATATACAGGGTGTCCCAAATGTCACGGAACAATATGCATAAGCCGTGAAAGTTAAATGTTGCGCGACATTTGGGATACCCTGTACGTGTACTAGTGTTCGGTTGCTAATTCAACTTCCAATGGGATATCGTATGGGCCGTGATCTCTCACCACTTTTTCAGGAAAGAACACACATGAAAGGAAAGAAAAAAAATTGTTACTAAGGCCTTAGGCCACAGTAACGGGTATAAAATGATGTGCGAATTTAAGAATTTTTTTTTCGTATGAAAAAGTGATTTATCCATAAAATTAATTACACATCTATTTAGTATGAATATCAAGCTGTTCGAATTTTTTTTTCGATGTACAAAATTGCCGACTACTAATATTTTCTTTTGTTATCTTTTTTCAGGCACTCCGCGGCGTGACATTTAGCTTCCACAATTTTTTACCTAGAACACAAAACGAAAATTCTCGTCAATCTACATTAGAATACCTAGAGAAGTACACACGGAATTGAAAAAATATTATTCTATCCAAAAGTTGTAGGTAATTGAACTTAAGAAATGAATTTTCAGTGAAAAGTTTCGTTATAACTACTCATAAACTGCTCATAAAATGAAAAGTTTTCGATTAATCAGAAATTCCGTACGTACTTCTCTGCGAAATGCAATTAGGAACATAACTTTTAAATTTGAAGTAAATCGAGTGAAAATTGTTGAAGTTATTAGTCACGCCAATTGGAAAAAAGCTGTTTCGAGAAGTTTCGAGAAGTTTCGAGTAGTCGGCCATTTTGCACATCGAAAAAAAAAAAAAATATTTTTTCAAACAGCTTGATATTCATACTAAATAGATGTGTAATTAATTTTATGAGTGAATCACTTTTTAATACGAAAAAAATTGTTAAATTCACGCATAATTTTATACCCGTTACTGTGTCCTAAGGCCTTATGTAACCGGTGAATAAAATTTCGTGTTTTCCTTAACGTTGACGCAATACGTCGCTCTGCTCGGGAAAATGGGGTAGTAGGTACTTCTATATATATACATACATAAACAGCTGTATATATATTAATTATTTAATATTAATATATATATATATATATATATATATATATATATATATATATATATATATATATATATATATATATATATTAAAGCTGTATTTTTAGGCTGTAATGGCATGTTATATTAATTCGTCATTCCTGCCTTGTAAAGTGTGCCTTGCGCGACTTCGAAATGATAATTCTCTGAAGCTTGTTCTTCCCTGTGAGCAGTTCTTGCCTCCTTAAAAACTTCTGAAGCTCATAGCTCTGACCGGTCGATACTATTTTGGTTTTACGTTTGTTCGTATAAATATTGAGAATTTCAAAATTTCTTTTTGCGGACATATCCTTAAGAGTCTATGCTTTAAGAAAATGCAAAAAAAACGATTTTTTTCTTCAAATTTTCGGTCTGGAATTCTGCCTATATATTCCGTTGGCCACCTGTGAATGAATTTCGTCGATTCAAGCGGTTGTATTTTCGCTTCGTACTTTTCAGAAAATGTACAATTCCGTCTTCTATACCTATGTGAGACACGCACATTATCTATATATAGATAAATAAATAATAAATATTAAATAATATATACAAACATTTTTAAAGAATCATAATCAATATACATATAGATCTCTAGATCTGCAGAACAACTGCCTTTATGGCAAGGTCGGGCATTCCTGGGGCAGAAGGAAAAATGCATCAGCGCGTCCCAACCGTTTCTCATACTCCTTATGACCGCATACTTGCCACCCCGTGTGCGCGACTGTACTGCTTGTTCTTCCTCCACATTTGTCAATACTCCTCGGCAAAACGAGAGAGGGTGAAAGACGGAGGAGACAAGAGAATCCTCGCGGGCCTTATTGGAAGCAGTGCACACCATTGATCGGAAAGAGGAGAGAGAGTGAGAAGGAGAGAAAGGGAGAGAAAGGAAGAGGTCGGACAGGGATTTCGAAGGAGTTTGGGAGGGTTCGTCTCCGACCGAGCGCACACGCGGGGTGACCGAACGTATTTCTAAAATAGCTTCGTACTTATCTTTCCGTTCCCTGCTGGCTTGCCATAAATCGAGATCGCGATATCCACATCCACGTCTCTCTTTCTCTCTCTTCCGCTCTCCCATGCTTGCACCGATGCGCTGATCTCAGCGCTGTATGTGCGGCATATCCGGTCTCTTGGCTCGATCCAGATGCTTCCTCCATTTTCCCATTTTTCTCCTGTCTCGTGTTCCTTTCAACTTCTCCTTTTCGCGCGTTTCCCCGATGTATCTCGATCTTTTCCAACAGTCTTGTCGAACACACACACACACCTATACATATACATTACATATATGTATGTATGTTTCGGAAAAGTATTATTTAAACCCACTTGTATCTGTGTAACGTTGACCAGCAATTGGCTGTTCTGAGGACGGTTTGAACTATTTTTTTCAACGAATTTTCTATTTGGCAGCCAGTTTGCTCCTCGAAATGGCCTCTCTATAAGACTCGTGTTTACCCAGAGGTGATTTCAAAGACATTGGAATGTGCATAATGTTCAATTTGTGGAGAATAGGAGATACTATGAGGGCTGTCCTTGAAGACGAAAATCTTAAAAACCACCTCTCCCTATATTCGTGTATTTACGCACGCGCACGCACGTACACAGACATTCAACATCCAATGTATGATAATAGCATACAACGGCGTCACCAGGGGGGGGGGGGTGCCCCCCTAGATATTTGAAAGCATGTATATGAGAGCCTAAAATGTTTAAAATTCGTATTTCCCCCACTTCCCCATCTTGCCCCCCCTGGCCCATCAGTTCACGACGTCCTTAATAGCATACATGCATGATGTCAACTTCGTCAATTTGCTGTGTCACGTCTGGAGATGTGAAACGGAAAAATGTTCTGCTCCTAATCTGCGTTACCTGGATAAACCAGGTCTTGGTCAGGCCTTCCAGCGTGGATCAGGTTCGCCATGTAACAGAACTTAGACCAGGCCCTGATCCACCGCTGCCTTTTTCGGGAACTGATCAGGAATTGGCCGGGAAAGAAGGGAAAAATGACCAGGGAAGTCATAGGGAATAGATCGAGAAATAACCGGGAACTGACGATGAAAAGGATCGAAAAATGGCCGGTGCATGAGCACAAAGGTGATGGCGTACTGATAGGACCCTGCATAGGAAATAAAGCGGCGAACGGACGTGGATCAGGTAATGGAAGTTTTTGTACGTTATACCCGCGTAAAATAGATATTATTAGGTAGTACTGATAGTTATTATTCCACAAATATCACAAAAACACAAGCGGGAGTGCACCCTGTAAGCATAGCACTTCTGTGCGTGGTGCAACAACGGGTCGAAGCCTTATAGTCGATGGTACCTTGGTTACGCGAAGCGCTTTGCTTGAAGCCACCTGGCGGACTGTTGGCAAAATACATCCAGGTACCCGTGTACAAATGTGACCGGGCATTCCCTACTTTGTGTCAGGCGTTTACCAGACTTGCCTTGTCTGATTTATCTTATCGGGCCCTCCCGTGAAACAAACCGGGAAAATCGTAAAATCGTTTTTTACGACTTTCCCTCTATGTATGGAAATTACAATCTTCTGGCCGGAATACATTGTGAGCAAGCACATCTGCATGCAATGTCTAGCCGGCTTAAACACGGACATGTCCTGAAAAGTGCACCCTGTCTTTGAGTACTGTGCAATGCTACTTCGCTTATTACCTCACCGAAGATATTTTGAATAGATTAGGATGAAATTGGTACATCTGTTATAATTCTATTCACCATTAAAAGCATTCATTTCATCAGTGATAATCGGCGATGGTAATAATACTTGTGATCACACTTACGCTTATGATTTTGCGATACTTGTGAAATAACTCTTTGCACTCGAGGCCTTTTTCGCTCGGATAGTGAGTGGTAAGCGAGAGTCACCTCCCGAGTGCAAAGGGATAATAATATCACTATACCACCTAATACTACCTATTTTATTCGGATGGATCGCTGAAAGCCCTTACAGTACTTGGTAGATTCCCTGTTCATTCATTTTTCAGGAAATGTCAATGTTCTGGTCGGGACTATATTACATGAAAGTGTGCTAGCACGCAATGCATCTCGGCCAGAGCATTTTTATTCCCAAACATCGGGCGTATGCCGTAAACAACCATTTTCTGGTCTTCCCGATCTCGTCCATGGGAGGGCCCGGCCCGTTTGATGGAAGGCGAGCCTGGCCCGGGCCCAGCACAAAATACGGAATGCCCAATAACATTTCTGCACAGGTGGTCCTATCCAATGATACGGAAAGATATATTTTGCAGCCCATTTCTCCTACTGACTGTATACATAGCAGTAACATTTAAGTATGAGTCCAAGGTGAGTTTAAACCTTACATCTATGCTTCATGTCCACCCAAATTGGGGAATCAATTGTATTTTCCAAGAGGCATTAATGTATCTAGTAAAGTAAAAACATCTGTCGTATACGTAGGGCCAATCGACGCGTATACACCCAAACAAACTAAGATCTTCCAGAAAAATTAGGAGACAAAAAAAACGCGAAAATAGTTAGATGCAGTTTTCGTTACGACGACCACGAGTTTCTCATCTTGGCTCAAGGCTCGAGCAATAGAGGATCACAGTTTGCCCCAATCTCTCTTTTTCTGTCTGTCGGTCTGCATTTTTCTCCGTCACTCTTTTCTTCTCCATCCCTCGCATTAAGTACGTTGTCCGCACATTACCTGAAACTTGAATCTTCAGCTTCGAATCACGTTTGAATTTAAGGTCCAACCAATGTCGATTCCATCTTGTGGAATTACAGCAAGATGCGTTACCGTCAACGCATAAAAATGTTCACACAGGAAAGCTTCGCTAAAAGTGTCTTGGGTGCGTGTTTCGCCGCGTGTACCGCTGTTACTACAACTGATTATTCATTGGAACGTAAAAATCATGCAAATCATGCAAATTGGACTGGCTTTGCGAATTTTTCCCTTTTTACCTTGCCCTCCCGTTCCCTCTCCCTCTTTCGCATACATGCGATATTGGGTGAAACTCGGGGCGGGAAAGTTCCTACTATAAATGCATATAGGACGAGTTATATCGCGCTCTACGAGTACATACCTTTGATACGTATGTGTCGTGTTCGCTCAGAGCGAGGCGTGTTGCGCATCACGGCCTGCGAGAAATTTTCCGGTTGTATTGATGCCACAATGAGAGTTGCTACAAGGCAAGTTTGCATATATATTTATATATATTTACGCTGTACATTCGTGTGTGGCCGCAGCAAGTTCAAGGATATATATATACACACACACGCACACACTTATACACACGCTACCACATATAATATACAATATAAATATACGTATACATGCTATGGGACCAAGAGACGAATCTAAATTCAAATGAGGGGAGTGTGAGACGAACGAACTGGTTGCAGCCAATCTCGGTCCGTGTTATGGATGCTCTTCTCCCACCACTGCCACTACCATCTCCTCCCCGAACGCCATCATCGGTGGCGTCCTAGAAGCTTTGACGCGTGCCAAGACAGGTCATACTCGTCCCGAAAGCCTTTGGTCCCGCGTGGCTTCTTCGTTCTACGCTACATGTACTCTCTGGCCGATAGTTGCGCGCAAACTTTGCATAGCCAAGTGCGGCCTGAATCTATGCGAGGCGGAAGTACCTAAAGGATGGAGCCTACGAGAAAGGGATACTTCGACCTTCCCCATTGAAAGTCACCACTTCAACCAAGGATAGACGAGGTTCTGGTGAAGTATGAGTGGAAATGGTGTTGTTTGCCAAACGATCTAATACTCGGCCTCATAAATACGAATATGGATGATCCGGATCGAACAATCCTTTCGGCGTGATTATGAGAATTTCGAGACTCACAAGGAACATCCCTCAGGTGACGCCCTTCGATTTCGTTGAAATTTGGATACGTTATAAAGCACCGAAAAGTAAGCGATACGTATTTTTTTTATCGGCGGAAAACGCTTTTAAGGGTGAAACCACCCCTCGAAAAAGGCATCTCTACGGTGGTTCACCCCTTAATTTTTTTTTGCAATGTCACTATAGCGGGTTTTTCATTGCTTCGGATTAGAAGAATTTTCGTTTTTCTTTCATTAAAATCGGTGACTCCTTGTGTGTGAAACTGCTATATTACCCCTAGAGATGCCTTTTTTCGAGGGGTGGTTTCACCCCTTAAAACCGCTTTTCCGCCGATAAAAAAAATACGTATCGCTTACTTTTCGGTGCTTTATAACATATCCAAATTTCAACAAAATCGAAGGGTGTCACCTGAGGGATGTTCCTTGTCAGATAACATATATCTGCCTGTATCGGCACAGGTTTACCACAGTTTCCCTTTTCGTTCGTGCGACACATGATGCAGTAGCGCTTCGGGAAACGAGCAGCTATGGGTCGCTGCGCGGTTTGTGAAGAATAGTAAGTGATGTAGTGATAAAAGTATGCAGTTTTGAATGTGCAAAAGGGATGGAATCGTAAAAGCTGGCAAGAGCAACTGGGGTTGAGATTTCGTTCGGGAAAAGGTACTAACCCCTATACCTGCTTTCCCTACATAATGTCAGGAACTGGTCAGGCAGCTGGTCTGGAACTGAATGGCAGGTGGGTGGAAAATAACAAGGAAAGTGATTGTACGCAGACGAGATAAAGGCTGAAAAAAGATAGTATTAGGCGGCACTGATACTTACTGCTTCCTAAGTATCAAAAAATCAGGAGCATCAGTGCAGGCTGTGTTCATAGCATTATGGCACGGCGTACAAGAACAGGTTGAAGTCATATGGTTGTACGATGCTGCCTCGGTCACGCGCAGCATTCCGCTCAAAGCCGCCTGGTGGATTGTTGGAGAAATACATTCAGTCAATGTCTTATCGATCAGAACATTAGCATTTCCTGATAAGGGTGCCTTGATCTATAAAAACCACTAACACCCAGGTTTACTTTTTTACTTTACTAATTAATTTAGTTATTTTTCATTTGAAGATGAATACTTATTAGAATACCGTCATGTATGACAAGCATTTCAACATTCGTAGGTTATCACTGCTGGAAAAATGGTTATAATAATGAATAGAAAGACAACAATTGTATCAGTTTTATCCGAGTCGATCCTAAATATTTTCGTTTGGGTGAAACGCAAAGCAGATGTTCATAGTTCTTAAAGAAAGGACCCAAATTTCAGAAAATATCAATGTTCCGGCCCGGAATACATTGCCTGAGGGTGTATTTTCTCGCAATGTATTCCCGGCCAAAACATTGCCATTTCCAAACATAGAGTGCAAGCCGTAAAAACCGATTCTGTGGTATACCTGGTCTATTCGATGGAAGGACACGATCACGTTAATCGGACGAAGCAAGCCGGGACAGGGGCCGAAATAAAGTCGGGAATGCCTGGTCACATTTCTGCATGGGTTTCTGGCATTTTTTCCCTGCTAAATTTCTACAGGGGGTTGGGAAAGTCGATGTTTAGTTGGCGATGACCTTCAACAAACTCATTCATTGTGCGAAGGAAGTTTCCCAGTCTTTACATGTTTGTATTAATTACAATGGATGAATGAAATATGGCTTCAGGCACCAAGAAGCGAAATCTATAGACTTGTTAGCTCGATCACAAACAACAAGAGGCCACAAGTATGCATTATTCTTGCATTGAACTTGGGTAATAAAAAATGGTCAGAGCTTTAGGTATCAAAAAAGCGAAAACAGTGCTTCATAGTTCCCACTCTAATTTCTCTACCGCAGGCTTGGCGAGTATGCGACCCAAGTCGGCTTGGCGAGTATGCGACCCAAGTCGGCTCGTCTATGACAGGCTCGGGCTGCATAGCCGTGCTGAACAAGGGGGACTCAAGGGACTCAATAGCTCCTACGGATGGTGCAACTCGGTGTGGCAGCTGCGGCGTGGTGGCGACGCGTGCGTTCGGTGACAGCACTTCTCTAGGTGGGGGGGGGGGGGGGATCTACCCGAGTTGATGCTGCAAGAGAGGGGTGGGGAGGATATGTCGCGATGGGGTTTGGAGGATGCTGCCGTCCAACTTCGAGCTACAAGGCCGGATCCTAATGCCATTTTTCTGCACAATGCGGGTGAGGTTTTTTTCTCCTCGTAGGCCAGGGCTAGATCCTAGTACAATGTGTTGGCGGGCCTTGCGGGACCTTATAATCTCTTTCAGTGATCAAAACAAGCTTAAGGAAAAAGAAAATAAAGATTAGTGCAGTACGTTTGACGAGTGGGCGGGGGCGGGGACCTGAAACTTTGAGCGGGCGACGACTTGTGACAATACGTCGCAATATATAAATGTATATAAGTGTGCAGAGTGTATCTTAACTACTAGTTTTGCGTTGGTGAGCGTACAGGGTGTCTCTTTCCAAGCAAAACGATTTTTTTTAAATGTCCCGCGACAGAAATTGGCCGAGAGATTCACGAGTAGAGTCCAACGGTGAGTAAACAATGGCACAGTAGTTTCGGCGTTCAAGTGAGAGTTGGCGTTGATTCGAATCCACGTTCGCGCAAGTGGATTCAAATCCATTGATTTGTGTTAAATTGAAATAGAAAATTCAAACTTGCAATCTATAATGTTGAAATTTGAATTTCTAACCTTATCCGCTCGCCCAAATGAAGTATTAAGTAATAAATAAAAAGTGTTAGACAATATTTTCAATCGTTTAACATGTTGTATTTATTATTTAATACCTTATTAGGATGGATAACGTTCAAAACTAAAATTTAAGAAGTCATAATTGAAAATACAAATCCACCTGCCCGAACGTGGATTCGAACCGGCGCCTGCGGCTCGCTTGGACGCCAAAACGACTGTGCCCCGGTTTACTCACCGTCGGACTTTACTCGTGAATATCTCGGCCAATTTTTGCCGCACAACAATTAAAAAAAAGTGTTTTGCTTATAAAGGCACTCTCTGCTTAGAAAGGCACACTCTTCATGCTCACGAACGGCAAACTAGTAGTTAAGACACACCCTGTATATATGTATATGGATATATATATGCATATGAGAATAAATATTGGGCGTATATAAATATATACATAACCATCCCACTGAGTACGAAAGATCTTTCATGTATACTCTGGAGCCAAAAGCACTCCTCCCGTCCGTTCGTCGTCGTCGTCGGCTTTACACCCTGTTTTCCCAAAGTTTGTCGTTGGGACCAGGCTAGGCAGCGCGGGTTTCGTGTGTTAGCTTGCGATTTGAAAGTCGAGATTTCCCTGGGCGTGTCGCAGTCACCCGTACGAGAAACACGTGAGACGACGAAAACGTCGAATAAGACGTAGGGTGATAGAATAATAATGCTGATTTCCATCGTACTCTTCTCCTGTCGTCGTCTTCGTCGTTCTCTTCGTACAAGTTTCGAAATATATTCCAAACTGAAGTAGACGGCACGTACGATCCCCGTTCCCTTGCCTGACTTCCCACCACCCCTTGCTACTGACACTGGATAGTGTGCAAAAATCGACTAACGGATTTTCCGATGGTTGTCCGAATGAGAGTCGAAATGCTATTTTTCCATACTATGCACTGCTCGAAAATTCCACAGCTACCCAAGAGAACATATTCTGCACTGGTGAATGACATTTCAAATAAGAATAAAATGCAAAAACCTTATGCGGGTAAAAAATCATGATAAAACGTCCCTCTCTTCCTCACTCGTTCGTTCTCGACTGAGTATTCGGGAAATCTTTCCGACCCCGATAGTTCGAGAGAAAAGGATAAAAGAAAAGTAAACGACAATGATGATGGATCCGCTGCGGTTTTTATTATTCCAGGTGCATGTATAGGATTCTCATGGGAGGCTTAAGTACGGAAAGCGACCTTTAGCCTATATAATTATGGCTTGCCGGTAGGTTTAATCATAGCATGTGTCGTCGTTTCGTCTTTCGTGTGCACATGTCAGTGGTGCAAAAGCGCTCACGTAGAAACAAAACCACCAGTATGCGAAAATCCGATAGAATTTTGCTTTTCACAAGATGCACTGACGTGCGATACTTGTGGCGAAGCTGCTATCATGACTTGTGCGCGGAGCAGGAAATCTCATTGTCTCAAACGTTTTTATCACGACTATCATTGTTTCAATCAGTTGTTACATCCTAGTGAATGTGCAGGAGGTGTCTTCTCTCGGTTATTCCCAATATCCTTATTTGTCGTCATAACTTTATTAAATGCATGACAGGTGTAGAAGTATGAAACCGGATTTTTTTTTGTAAAAATTACACGTCTGTTGTTTGAAAATAAAAAAAACGAATGAGGACGGCTTTCTGCGTCATATTCAATTGATCCGCGAGTTCTTGTTGACTTTGAGTCGTCTTCATCCAATAAGGCTTGCAATTCGTTGTCTGCGAACTTTTTCGGTGGTTTCCCACATTCTTCGTTTCTCACGTCAAAATCACCCTTTTTGAATTCTTTAACCGCTTGAAACGCTGTTTTACCACGAGCATGCTCACCGTACGCTTCGACAAGCATTCGATGTGATGATGCAGCAGTTTTTTTTCAAATGATAACAGAAAACCAATGCTGTCCGCAAATCGTAGTTCGTAGGCACAAAACTCGACATGTTTAACGTTATATAAAAATATACCGGTGTAGGGAACTTGGGTTGTTGTGTGTTGAAAATCTGTGTCAGCTGTTAGAGGGAGATGATGGCGCTGCAGAAGCGGTCTTACGGTCCCTAAACTGATGGCTAGCACCATCTATAGGGAAATTCCGGTTTCATGCTTCTACACCTGGTAAATCTAAGAATAAGACGCATAATAGCATAAAAAGGAACGTGCGTACGTTCCGCACGCAGATTCGAACCACAGCGATATATGCACGATAGCAGCACCGTCAGCCATCGAATTTTCCCATCACCTTGGATTTCAGACGCTATGCAGAGCCTTACCGCAGTAAATCTTTAGAAGTATCGAGGATAGATTGTTTAAACATAACATAGACTAGACGGCTCTGACAAATGTATAACTCTGACTGAGAAATAAGGCATCCCGTCTCATAGTGTAGTCCGATATATAAATTTCTCGATATGAGAAGTCACCGTAACCGTAAATCTACTTAATACAAATCATGCGTATGCTTAGGTGTCAGATATCGAGCTCTGTACCCCATGCGCTTTTTCGCCGAAATACGGGACAAAGGTCTGCTTCTCTTCATACGCGGAATAATTGGAACCGATACTCTGTAATTAGGTCACGCGTGTGCCTAACGAATCTGTAACTCATCCGCACACCATACCGCGACCAATCACGCTAATCAACCGATATCTTCTCGACCAGTGGACCAAACTCTGAAGAACTAGGTGACCAAAACCACGCTCTCCCTAAGGTCCCTCCTCCCACCAGTAAGTTTCTCCTAATTTTCATATAAAAAAAGTCTTCCCCCCTGAAGTCAGTCTCCCGTCAACTGCCATCACATCAAGTTCTTCTATCGAGTCTCAATCCCAGTCTCCCGTCAACTACCATTACATCAAGTTCTTCTATCGAGTCCCAATCCCAGTCTCCCGACAATCTTCATCAAGCTCAATCCCAGTCTCCCGACAATCTTCATCAAGTTCAATCCCAGTCTCCCGACAATCTTCTTCGAATCCCGAGCTCAGTCTCCTGACAATCGTCATCAAGTCTTTTTTATCGAGTCTTAATTCTGATCCGCGTACTAGCAGTCTCATTAGTCTCAGGTGCTTCTCGCCGTGCACACATAACCATATACATCTCCGCGCGACCGAAAATCTTGTGCAAGTATTACGAACAACTTGACCAGCAAGCGCACCAGGGTACCAACGAGGGCCCTTCGCCTTACGAGCGGCATCCGATATTTTTACGAGCGAGCGCACACGATTGTACGAGCAAACGTATACACAACTACCAACACCAACAAATGTAAGCGAACCACACCATTCTGTTATTTTTCTGTATCATTCCTTTATCTTCTGTTATTGGTAATTCACATCCAAATCCGACTATCCATATGTAATAAAACGTCGGTTAAATTCATATGAGCTTGTCGAATCATTCCTCAATGCCGAAATACCGTGTCAATTCCTTGACTCTATTATCTCCCACGAAGTACCCCTTTTTACCTTCATCCCGTGCTATCGCGCTAGGCGTAGGCGACAAAGAGGGAAACAAAAATACCATGTTCGCGTCCCTTCTGGATGCACAATCCATTAAAAAAATACAGTTGGAACATTTATCCGATAGAAAATTGCTAAAACTTTTTTTGGAAATGTAATACTCGAAGGTACGTCTCGGGGAAAATAAAAAAGATTAAACTTTTCGTAGATACGCATTAAAAATTGCATGTTTGCAATAAACATTATGAAATTTGTTGTTATCTGCATCGTTTTCATCGCCTATATATACGACTTGAAAAATGAAACATTATTGTCCTTCAAATATTCTTCGAAGCTCGTTTCGTTGGATAGTTATTGCCGAAAAACGAAAAATAAACCTAATTTCCAAGGGTGCGTTTCACCTCTTTGAAGGAAGGACGGTCTGACGATATAAAAGAATAGGCGTCGAATATTTGACCCACTCTACAATCGTGGCGAATTTCATGAAAATCAGAATGGAGCACCATGCGCGGTTTCTTTTTAAGCACACACATACATACATACATACATACACACATACATACATATATATGTATGTATGTATGTGTGTATAAATGTGCGATGTAACAAGAATTACAGGGATGTCACGTACAGAAGACGATTCGTTAATTAAACTTGCACCACTGGATGCAACGGTACGTGCGCAGGCGAATGAATAAAAAGACAAAAAAATTGTGAAGAACCTAAATAAAACGAAGGAACAAGAAGGAAGTGTCGACAGGAGCGCGTGTCTCTGTCCATCGACCGGCTCGAATATGTTTCTCTTGCGGCACACACGTTGTTACGCTAACGAACCCGCTATACTTTTCTTTATTTTTCTTTCTTTCGTTTTTGTCCCATACTTATTCCTCGTGTCATATCGTCCCTCGTCTATACTCGCTGCATAATGATGGCCTCGATACGGCCGTATACTCGTTCTACGATGAAACTTCTGGCATGGGGTCGCTCTGGTGCTGACAGTTTGCCCTCGCACTTGGCCTTTTATTTTTAACCGGCCTGCATAACCTGGGGCCCGAAAAAAAGGTCGATCTTTAATGATTTTTTCTAATGAGGGTATTGTGATGATGAGGTAGGGGTTTTACACACAATCTATACATGGTTTTACACACATGTATAGATGTTTACACACACATGTTTACACACAATCTATACATGGTCTCGTAAAGTTAGAGTTTTTTTTTATTGGAAAATGTTGGTAGATGATGACGTTATTATTATCTAAACATAGTGACGCCATTGCTGAGGGGCCAATTGATATGGATGGCTCTGGCAGGTCGCTTTTGTAGCTTGGATAGACATTTTTCTGATAATTCACTACTGTATGAACGGATATTTCCTTGAAATTTTGGAAATTATGAAAATGGCAGAAAAAAAGATTTTCGACCAAAAAGAATGACTTTAATCATTTATGAACGAATAGATAAACACATGAAAATCATATGGGCATACGGTAGAAAATGTTATAAATTATGCTCTTTCGGAATATAAAATAAATCGGACGAATAGATTTTGAGATACGACTCACACCGTTTCATACAATATAGTTTCGAGAAAAACGAAGAAGAAAATAAATTTGGCGCAGCGCAGTGGGTGATTTCACCATTTAAAAAATCATAAAAACACGGTCAATTTTCGGAATTCTTACAAAATCTGCGTTGTACATTCGAGTTAAGACCCTAGGCTACAGAAACATCGTATTTTTCAAATTTCAAGCTTATATAAACCCGATAAGGCCGGACACCACTGAGACGGGTAAAAAAGTCGATCTTTTTTCTATTTTCTCAAAGTGTTTAAGAATATCTGAAAAAAACTTCAAGTTAAAATATTGAAAATTGACCGACGGTTTAGTGAGAGCAAGGAAATGCTAGCGGGGTGGAAGCGTTTGTGAGACGAGGACTAGCACACACATGCACAGAATATAAGATGTATGATATTAGTATATTAACTTCAACTACAATGGAAAAAGTAGAGCAAACTGTTAAACATATAAGGCGATAAACCCCAATCGGTTAACTCCCCGATCTTCTTTGTATTAGGTGAAAACTTTTAAACGAATAAACATATATATCCTAATGAGAGCAAGTAGCGCAACAATTCATGTACACTAAAACTTTCAATCGCATTTTAGCTATCATTTTTAGCTACAATTGTCCGATTTTCAATGCTAAGAAACAAAATTTCCGCAATTGTACTTTTTTATAGAGTATTCTTAAGCTCCCCGAATGTAAGTAAACATTTTCCAAAATTACACATTTTTTTAACACCCGCAAATTTGTGATTTTTTTTCTCGAAAAACGTCCACGCACAATACGAACTACATTTATTTGGATTATACAACTTCTTTATTTCTATTTTTTAAATCAGCTATTGTGAAGTTATCGATCTGACCGTTGCAACACGTTTTTTATACACCAGCTTTATCATACCTCAAAAACTTTTTTAATTATAATTTTTTTAAATAAAATTGTGCACAAAATAAGTTCAATGTATGCTTGACAACATATTAGGTGTAGTAAAAAGAAACCCATTATTTTTGCATGAAATTGAAGGCAAAAATAATTAATTTTTTTACTTTCTTTTTACTTTTAAAAAAAGTAAAAAATATTAGGTGTAGTAAAAAGAATTCCATTATTTTTGCATGAAATTGAAGGCAAAAATAGTGGATTTCTTTTTACTACACCTAATACTTTTTTTTTCCAATTTCCAAATAAATATTGTCGTAGACAAAAAAATCCGAAAAACACTGTTTTTTCGACCGGTCACAGTGGTGTCCTCCCTTAAATAAACTTGATCTGTTTATTTATTTCTCTACGGAGTGCGAAATATTCGCTCTGTTGAGAAGCAGCGACGCAATGATATAGGTGAAAATCACGGAAGCGGGCCTTATTCTTCGGGGCTCATTTATTCACGATTCACAATAACATGAATATATGTATATGTAATTTCTAGTGGTCTTTCACTTCTATCCTGCGTTTATCATTCCGCTATTTCCCGTTCCTAACAATTGCCCGTCGTTTAATTTTTTTTCAAAATAAACGCCAGATGATCCAACAATTCATTCTCAATTAATTTTAAAAAAAAATTACCATTTTCTAATAATTTTTTTTGTTTCTTCGCATCTCTCTCTCTCTCTCTCTCTCTCTCTCTCTCTCTCTCTCTCTCTCTCTCTCGCATTCTTTGTTCGTCTCCCGTATTCACAACGACGCACGCAGTAGGACGGAAATGAAATGGCACGGAGTGCCGAGGAGAAAATCGATTTCCGGAAACCGAAGGTACACGTCAGTGTGATGCCGGCGAATAATAACCTTTTTTTAATTTATTTCCTCCGCCCATACGTCGCCTCGTTTCGTTTTTCTTCGTTGCTGCTCTTGCAGCGTTGCGGTATTTGGCACACGTTTTCAAGTGTATACCGTCTGAAACAATATGAGCAAGCATGAACCGCCCTCATGGGTATGTATGCATACACGAATGCGAACATGCCGTTTCCCCGTTGTTTCATTCATGTGTAGTATGCACTCCGGGAATCCATCTGCAAAGCTTCCTTTTGTATTATTACACGGAAAATAAAAGGAAAGGAGGGGAAAAAGCCAACAAAACAAAGCAACACAGGAAATAAAAAACTGTAACTATATACGATCTTCACTCGCCCTCTCTCACTCTCTTTCGCTCCCTCTCCGTTGCAACTTGAATTTCCGTCAACTTTTGCATTGTTCGTCGAGAGGTTACTGGAGCGAAGCTTTATCCACGCGATGCTTGCATCAATAGCGAAAAAGGGCACAAAAGCGTTTTTTCCCACCTATCCACTGAGATGAGAATGATGAGCTGGGAAATTTCGGGAAAGTGATTAATCGAAAATACATGCCCCGCTTTTGGCTTATGTACCTTTACTGAAGGCATACAACATTTGTAGATTTTGTCTTTCCATATTTTCGCGAACCGGTCATTGAGATTATTAATACCATCAGCAATAAATTTTGTTCTGGTAATTGTTCACTGTTGGAGGAATTTCGTGTTTTTTCTTTCTTTTAATTATGTGCCGCGGGAATTGTCTGTGAATTCTCTGGCTCAGCGATTTCTGAGTTATTATACTTTCATAGTTTGTAAAAAGATTGGCTTTAACGCGGAATTATGAGCTCCTCGTTCAGAATGGGTGGCACTTGATAACTGAAATTTTCTATTTTCCGAAGGTTTTACGTATGTCCTTGCGGGCGCTTACGATCCGTGAGGTCTCAGTTTTTACCCCATATTTGTTAAGCAGTTACGTGAGTTTCGAAGCCAAAAAAAGCATATTTTTTCTATTAAAAAAATATATATACATTATTTTATTCAAAATGTTGAGCACATAAAAGATAAGTAGTTAGGGGATGAGTATATCTCGCGATTGAACGAAGGATTTGAAAAAAATTAAGATAATAATTTTTGTCAGAGTTGTATGCAAAATAGTTCAACTTTTGGTACAAGTTACACTACGTACAGCCATGTAAAATTAGTTCTAATTGAAAAACAATCTTCGTTCAATCACTAGTCAATGCTATTTAGAAGAAGTGTGCAAAATTTCAATAAGATCGGTGCATTAGTTTAAAAAAAATCGTGTCCATCGACTTAGAAAATAGTGTTTTGAGAAAAATGCGATATACCTGCGTCGCTCCCGACTGGTCTTTCCCAACGTCGGGAATTTTTAAGGGCTCTCTCTCTCCTAGACTCGAACTCCGATTGACTTAAAAATTTGGGAGATTATTCGGGACATATTGTTATATGTCCTATTAGATAACAAAATTGAAAAAAAATGGATTGAAAAAAAATTTTAAACCCACGTAACCTATTGACTCACTATTTCCTGTTCGTTAGGGGACTGCCCAGAATTGTGTTGCCCATAGCCACTTTTCCTGATACATCAGATTTCCACTGATAGCGCGAGTATTTACGAGGCCATAGGGAAGTTGTGGAAAGCCAGTGGCGTTTCGCTACATTTCAACAGTTGGGACTGTGTTTACCGTCGAAACCTCAGGAAAATTTTCGTTCGACTCTGCATTTGGCGGTCAAGTAAGTGTGAATGTGAGCGTTCACCCATCCAATAATCGGTTCGTGCGTGGTCACTGAATGATCCAAGTATGAGTACCTCCATCTTTGGCAATGAAAAATCACGTTCCGCGTTACAGCTTCGACGATAAAAATCGGTACGAATTAATTGGCAAATTGCCAATTAATTCGTATACCAGTGGATTAAGCAATGGCATACGGGCAAATGATTGAAAATATCTACCTATGCGAAGGAGTGCGGCAGGGGCACTTACAAATTTGCTTTCGTATAATTTATGCTCGCACACATTTCGCTTCATAATTTCGCCGGGATGTGCATTATTTCATTGGAAGTGTACGAGCCCGAAATATCTGAGCCCGGCCAGACGGCTCCCCAATTACCATTTCGTTAATTGAAATTTAAACTCGATCTGCATACATTATCGTGTACATTTTGCACATATAACAATAATGATGATACGTTGAGTTATGGGTACCCGTGTTTCACTGATTTATGCAAAATACCCAAAAACGCAATAAAAAAATTAATCATTGACCAACGATGCGTAAATACAAAAACGGCGGTGTTTAAAGAAGAACAAGTAAAAGTCAGATCACGTCGCAATTTACGGGGATTTTATAGGTATGTGATGCACAGACGGCGTGCCGCTTCGACGGTCCCTTATGTTAAGTAGTTTGATTTAGGGCATTATTTCGATGGGTGACCGTAAAAGCTCGCAAGGGAGAGCAAGGGAACATTCAATATATATTAGGGTGGTTAAAAAAAATCGATTTTTTTTTCAACGGAAAATTGAAGTATGTTAAGGGGTTTTGTATTTTTTCGTATGAAAAAGTGATTCACTCATAAAATTAAGTACACATCTATATAGTATGAATATCAAGCTGTTAGAAAATATATATATGTATATTTTTTTTCGATGTACAAAATGGCCGACGACTAATATTTTATTTTATCTTTTTTTTAGGCGCTTCGCGGCGTGACATTTAGCATCCACAATTTTTTACCTAGAACAAGAAACGAAAATTCTCGTCAATCTACATTAGAATACCTAGAGAAGTGCGTAGGGAATTTAAAAGATATTGTTCTATTCAAAAGTCGTAGGGATTTGAACTTAAGAAATGAATTTTCAGTGAAAAATTTCGTATTACACTGCTCATAAAATGAAAAGTTTTCGAATAATCAAGAATTCCGTACGTACTTCTCTGCAAAATACAATTAAGAAAAAAAACTTTTAAATTTGAAGTAAATCGAGTGAAAATTGTTGAAGTAATTCGTCCCGCCAATTGGAAGAAAGATAACGACAGAAAATATTAGTAGAAGGCCATTTTGTACAACGAAAACAAAAATCTCACAGCTTGATATTCATATTAAATAGGTGTGTAATTCATTTTATGAGTGAATCAGTTTTTTATATGAAAAAAAAAGGTTAAATTCGGACATGATTTTACACCCGCTACTGTGGCCCAACCCCTTAAGAAAACGAAAGTTTTGCAAAATTTGAGTGTTCTAAACAATTTTTTAGTAAGTGCTCAAACGCCTTTTTCATGTTTTTTTTTCATGATTATCGGAGTATTATAACCACCCTAGTATATATAATATATATATATATATATATATATATATATATATATATATATATATATATATATATATATATATATATATATATATATATATATATATATATATATATATATATATATATATATATATATATATATTTCTGGTGGGGTTCTTTATTCTTAACTGTTGTAATTGCAGAGTGGAAGGTCCCGTATGAATTGACATGCGAGCACGTGTTACATTCGTCCATTGGGGGTCCCGAGTGCTTGAAAGTTTCGACGTGTATAATCAGAGAGTGGGAGAGAGAGAGAGGGAAGAGACGAGAGAAGTGTGCTCATATTTCATTGAAGGGTCAATATTTTTCTGTCAGTTGGCGAATGGCGCTGGTCACATTCGTAGGTACCCCGGTTAAAATTCGTTCGGCATACTAGCGACATCCATCTGTACACTTACCGGACTAATCTCTGCTTCTGTATGCGGTTTCTATGGTCTTTTTTGTTTTTGTTTTTCGCTTGTTTGTTTTTTTTATCTCTATACGTATATCCCTCATTGATTCTCGCTCACTCGCGTTTCGGTACCGGGCATCGATTTTAATCCCCCCATCGATTTATGTATTTGGAGCGGTTTGTGAGTGTGGGAGACCCTCTCGAAGTTTTTCGTTTGTATATCTGCCCGTGAAGGTTGAAAATCCTATAATCCTGACGATAAATTGCGAATTGGGCCACCGTGCTTTAAAAATTTTATTTTCTGTCTCCATCAGTGTACATCGATATGTTCTTTTAAACACATACACACACACACACACACACTTATATATATATATATATATATATATATGTAAGTATGCGCGTGCGCGCGCGCGTGTGCGTGTGTATGCCACAATCAGCGGGCCGATGTGAAACGATTTTCGACCGTGACTTCGGCAATCTAAAAAAAAATCGCGGTAAATATTCGGAAATGGGGCTCCTGCTAGAATCAGGTTAATTTTCTTCAAGGGTTTAAACAAACCCAAACAACCCTAAACCACCTCGAACAAATCCAAACAACCCTAAACAACCCCGAACAAAAATAAGTCTGATTCTAGCAAGAGCCCCACTTGCGAATATTTACCAAAATCGCAAAAAAAATCATTGATTTACATCCTCTGCATAGTCACGTCCAATTGATTTCTTTTGCGTGCTGATCGAAGCCAAAAAAATGTGTATTCGGCTGTATAGGAAGTGCATATGCAGTGACGGCCCTTAAGGCCTTACACCGGAGTAGAAAAAATGCTGACCAGTTTTCTATATCGATTTAGATGGTGTACAAACATCACAAGCATCACATACAAAAGGAGTTATGGGCCAAAAAGGTTTTAAAACATTTTTAAACCGCATTTTCCGCAGCGCCTCCGAAACGCACGAAACAGCCTAGACGGTGGAGGTAGCAATTTGGAGTCGTATAGTCCAGTCGTTCTACATAAAATATGCAACGTCCTAGCAACTGGAGACCGACCATCAAAATGCCTCAGTAGTTTACACGCAAAATTCAAATGAGAGTTTCAAATCCGCCGTGTGGACGATAGCTCCTAAATCCGTTTTGAAATTTTAAACGCGTTTTTTTTCGAAACCACGTTTCTGGAATCGGAAGGGCGCATAATTTGTGCAGCTTTCATCCGATTGATTTGAAATTTTACCTGTAGCTTCTTAGATAGATTCTTTAGAGAAGTAAATACGATGTCTACGATTCATCGACAATTCTTGTTTTCGTAAACAAATTAAGTCCGATTTTGTAGCGAAACAAATAAAAACTCATTCAAAATGAAGCCATCTTACGAAAACCACACATTTTTAATAATCGTGTGTGTTTCTCTAGCAAAACTAATGTAAATGAGGAAATTTCTTTTTGTTCTAGGTGCTAATCCATAAAAGTTCTGCGTCCTTCCGTAGAGCCGTTGAAAAAATTCTCTTAGTCCAGCTACGACTGGGCCACCATTATGCATTTTTCCCCCTAATTCTTGTATACCTTAGCGCGTGTAGAAAAAATATTTGAATCCTCATTTCGATTGTTTTTTAGTACCGTAACAAAAAAAAAATTTTCATAAAAAAGTCATTTTTCGGTGAGCCACCAAGATATACGTGGCTCGATTATGGTGGATGCCTTAATTTTGCTTTGCGCGCACGAGGGGCCGCTAGCATGTGTATTATCATCTCTTGAGGCCTTAGGCCACAGTAACGGGTATAAAATCATGTGAAAATTTAACCATTTTTTCGTATGAAAAAGTGATTCACTCATAAAATTAATTACATATCTATTTAGTATGAATATCAACCTGATGGAAATTTTTTTTTTGATGTACAAAATGGCCGACTACTCGAAACTTCTCGAAACAACTTTTATCCAATTGGCGTGATAAATAACTTCAACAATTTTCACTCGATTTACTTCAAAGTTAAAAACTATGTTCCTAATTGCATTTCGCAGATAAGTACGTACGGAATTCTGATTAATCGAAAACTTTTCATTTTGTGAGCAGTTTATGAGCAGTTATAACAAACAGTTTCACTGAAAATTTATTTCTTCAGTTCAAATACCTGCAACTTTTGAATAAATTAATATTTTTTAAATTCCATACGTACTTCTCTAGATATTCTAATGTAGATTGACGAGAATTTTTGTTTTTCGTTGTAGGTAAAAAAATGTGGATGCTAAACGTCATACCGCGGAGCGCTTAAAAATAAAGATAAAAGAAAACATTAGTGGACGGCTATTTTGTACATCGAAAAAAAAATGATATATATTTTCTGACAGCTTGATATTCATACTAAATAGATGTGTAAATAATTTTATGAGTGAATCACTTTTTCATAGGAAGAAAAATGGTCAAATTTGCACATGATTTTATACCCGTTACAGTGGCCTTAAGTATACACACGTGTAGTCGATAGATTTTTTCCATGAATATACATACTCGTGATGCAAATATATACAGGTGCGTGTGTATGCAAAACACGAGATTCGTATGTGGCATCCGTTTGCTGCATAAATGTATGTATATTTATATCGTCATTTCAAGGACCGCTCCGTTCCCAAAATCAACGATTTGTTTTAAAAAAAAGTTTAACGACCCTCTTTGAAACAGCTGGATATGCCGATAGCCAACATTACGTAGATCGTGTTTAAAAGGTCCTTTCCTCATACATACATGCATACATACATATATGTGTATATGGTACATACACGCGCGCACAAATGCTCGTATGTACATGAATATGCAAGACCATGATGCAACGCTAAATTCAACATACTGCAGGCCAATATTGAGATGCGATTTCCAGATTGGAAAAGTGGTCGGACGATGCGCTACGATATAATATCCCCCCGTTATACATGCTCACACTTTTGCATATACACGCCCCCACATACTCCCACACGCGTACGCGTGTACGCTGTGGATGCCTTGGCGGATTGTTTATCCATTATTGCGTTGCTCCGATTATGCATGCAGCATCGAGTTTCATTCGACTATCACGAAAAATCTGGATACCTTGGTACAAACGTGGAAAGAGCCGCAGCAGCCGCTCGTGAGGATTTTGCGGAAAGGAAAAGAGGTTTTAGCGTCTTCGCGTCTGGATATAAGACAAGAGGGGAAGAGAACCGAGATTATATCGGAGCTCCATATATATATATATATATATATATATATATATATATATGGCATATATATATATATATCAGCTTTACGTACATATAAGTACTGGAATGTAGCAGATGGAATAGATAAGTGAGGAAAATACCAGGACGACTGTAACCGATATGGCGCGGCGCTGCCTACGCGAGTGGCTGAATATATCGCTCGGGGGAATAGACGGAATTTACCGAGGGAAAAAATCTTGGCTGCTGGTACGCTTCTTCTCGTATAAGGCTAACGTTGGTGCTCTTGGACGGCATCCCCCAACGGGGGATTAAGCGAAAAAGATCCCTGGGATTTAGCGGGTATCTTATGTGCGAGGGAAGAGGGCACGTTATTCCTGTACATCGGGTTGGGCATTTCTATCACATGCTTCCACTCCTTCTCAAGTTTGCGAAACAATATCGTCCGCTGATCGCGGATCGTGTTTGAGTTCTTAACGAGGATAGCTGGAATTAGCCGCATCACAATTGGGTCTCGCGGGTACGGTTGATGCTTTCGTCTAACGCAAAAGCGCAGATCTCGTTGTGATTTGATTGAGGAGGTACGATCATTTGCACGGGGTCAACAAAGAGTCTAAATTTATTTTACCTAGAGCTGCTCTGATTGATGTTTACTTATGTTGATTATTCGTATTATCGATTAATGTGTGCCTAATGTTGTGGTAAATGATGAATTTATTGCACGTGACGAATAAAAAGTGAAAAATTAGATTGTCAACGACTCGGGAGTGATCTTCGTAATAATATTATTAACATATCGACCGTAAAAATGGACTAAAAAGACAAAAATAAAATCAGCCGGAAACCTATTAAAATAGGCTTGAATTAACTCAGCGGAATTAATACGATGGGCAGAATATAATTATACATATTATTGATACGTGATAAATGATAAAACTCCATAAATTGTTGTTTGCATATTTTGTGGCGGCTTCCATACAAATTAATTTCAAAACAAAGCTGGGTTATGTTCGCCAAATGCATCAATTGTTACTCGCGACGATGCTAAGTCTGTGGGTGCTATTTCGTCGTTCTGACCATTTTCAACCGAAAATTGAAACTTTCTTATAATGTAGTACTTTAACGACACAGTGAAGATGGATTTTCTTATTTTTTACAATATCTATTATATCTAATCTATCGAATTTTAGTTTTCCAACGGCTTTAGCTGGATACGTGAGCAGAAAAACCACGACCACCGCACCTCCGGTTGACCGTCTCCATAAGAGTCAAATTCGTCAAAAACATATACAAATTTCAAATCCGCAAGTTGGATTCGTAGTAATGATCGTACCTCCTTAATCGACGCGTCGTTATTATCCAACGGCTATGGGCTCATTCTTTTTTATATCGCCAAAAATATGGGCTGTGCGTCGTTGCAGGTTTTTACGATGTCATCCATTTTTTGGAGTTCTGCAGTCAAACAGGGAATTCTTTCAACTTTGCTGTGTTCATCTAGTCGTCTGTCACAAACTCATTGACGGGACGTGATTTGCTTGATTTTTCTTCGACAGGACAATAAATGTTTATTGAAAAACTGTAAACAACATCGATTTGTACATATTTTCATATACTGGTACAATTTCTTTAATTCTAAATTATTTCAAAATGGCGGTACTCCAGCTATCTTCCAGGAGCCCCTTCTTTTGAGCATATCAGTTGCGGTGGACATGATAACTCGAGAACGGTTCAGCTGAGAACAGAATTTGAAAAAGATTTCATTACTATATTGCATTGGCTTGGACCTGGACGAAGGATTTGTAAGAATTTTGATTAAAAAAAAATGACCATACTTTTAACAAAAACTCCATTTTTTGAAGTGCTATTTTTTCGGTTTTTTTTTGTTATGAAACTTTTTTTTTTCAACAAAATTCAAAATCCTTCGTCCAGGCCCTGGCTATTGTCATAATATATAAGTAGTATAAATTTGGTATGGATCGAATTAACATTTTTTTTAGTAATCGTGTCCATCGCAAAGGTGTTTCTAAAAAAAGACGATTCTGAGATAATCGCGTTTAAGATTCAAGTATGTTTCTTTTATATTTAAAGTTAATTTATTCACACTAACCTGGAGTCGTTGATTCCAGGGTCATACAGTAATCCTTCTCCAGCCTCTAAAACATTGATTTGATAGCGCCTACGAGCCATTCTTCCTCCTCTTGTGGCTGCTTGCGCTTGCTGCTCGAAATACCCAGAAGTTATAGGTATTTCAACTGCTGGTTGAAATACCTCTAACTGCGAATCTAATGCTCCGATCTTTATGAAATTTGGTGAGAATATTCTTGAGATATTGCTCTTAAAGAATATGCAATCAACAATTTTTCCATTTTTCTGACCATCACAAGTGTATATAAGTCCTTAAATAAGGTGGCCAAGGTATCTCTAATACAGGGAGCGAACGTAAAAATCCCAGAGACGAAAGAAACGTGTACAGGCGGCAAATAAATTGACGAAGAAAATAGTCAGAAACGCACGCACGTCGAGGTCCTCCTCGTGTTCACGAATTTTGGATGACGCTTTTATAAATCTTCCTATACTTTCGCCTCTATCACCAATCCTCTTTCTGTCATTGTCGTCGTCATCTCTGTCGTCTCCCTGTCGTCGTCGGAGACCGGTGCCGTGGCAACTTTCGACGTTGCCGTCTCGGGCACTTAGCAATACACTTCTTTCTGTGCTCCTAAGGGTAAATCAGTTTGGAAACGTCAACATCGCAAAGGCAGGACGATGTGACGGGAGGAAGGAAGGATTCGAAATGGAATTGAGTCTATTTTGGCCTCCGGGCTCCATGCGTCAGAGTTTCGGTAATCGCGTTCTTCTCCTTTGCTTTTGCTTGGCGAGTTCTCTCGTCATCGCGTTCTTTCCTTCTCGCTTGATCTGTCCCTCTTTCTCTTTCTCTTTTCTATGTCAAACACACGCTCGTAGAGATATGGCTCCTTGTGCGATGCATCATCGCTCGCGTTGCCCAGGAATATATTGGAAAACATTTTTACGAAAACAGAGAGGCCTGAAGAAACGTAAAGAGCACTTTCGCCGGAAGAGTTGAAACGCGATGTATCATCATTAATGGTGACATCGTATATAGTTTTTGAAAAGTTCGTCAACGGATGAAACCCTCAAGCCCGATCGACCGGCTCTTCTTCGAAGTCAACCCATCATTCAGAAATTGTCCAAAAAAATGTCATGCCGAATGGGGAGGATGGCAAATCGGTTATTTGATGAAAATGATGATTTTCTTCCGAAAATACTTCGTGCTGATTGCCTTTCTATTTATTTTTCGGCTAGCGAAGCTCGTTTCTAGGTCATCATAGGTCGCCGTGTTTTGTTTCAACAAAAAGAGAGGAAGTTGACCTCGGGGCAGCAAGAGTTTCCATTTGAAAAAGTGAAATCGATTTCGAAATCAGTTTGACGCCTGCACGAATGAAACTAAGGCGACCGAAATGTAGATTTGGTCAAACTTTTCGGATCTTGATTCTGCGTTTTTGTCTAAACCCAATATGACGTTTTTTCGAACGTCTCATTTCTTGTGACTTACAAGGAACATCACTTACGTGTCGGCCATCGATCTTGTTGAGCCTCATATATGTGATAAAGCATTGAAAACTATTAGATACGTATTTTTTTCATCGATGGAAAAACAGTTAAAGGGACCACCCCTCAAAGGAAGGCGTGACAGCCCTCCATTAAAAAAATACTTCTATAGTGGATTCTTCTTCGCTTTGCATTAGAGGAATTTTGGTTTTTATTTAATTCAGATCAGTGAACCGCTTGTAGGTGAAACTGCAAAATCACCCCTCGACACGCCTTCCTTTGAGGGGTGGGTTCCCCCCTTAAAACGAGTTTTCCACCAACAAAAAAATACGTGTCCAATAGTTTTAAATGCTTTATCGCGTACATAAGTTTCAACCAAATCGAAGGCGGACACTTAAGTGATGTTCCTTGTCAACCGGTATCGGCTCTTCGAAGCGAAATTAAAGTCGAGGACCTGTGTTTGGACATCTGCAACATTTGATTCAGTGCTTCGACGTACTCATGTCAACTCTGCGCCTTTGCACCATTGAATGGCGCTGTCATTTAAGCGACGTGTCGTCAGAATGGGGAAAGCACATTCTACTGTGCCTGATTAGAGACATATTATATGCCTACCATTGTGCAGTTTGCAACGTGAATCAAAGTAGGTCATGCGAACGCCAGATTTTCATTATAAATTGTTGGTGCTTCGGGCAACTCGATGCTGCATTTGAATACGAATGTTTTGATTGTACGGCTATATCGATGTGCATCGCTTATGTGACGGTCGAATGGAGTCGAACTTAAAGCCGTTTGAACTTGTTCGCTTGGTCACCATTCTGAGATGTTCAATATCACAACATTACCTCAACTTCTGTGTCGTGATATCATTTTATCGATTTAAAGTACCTACGAAAGCGCCGACACTCCATGGCAAAAAGTCTAGCGCAATTTCGCAGCCTATGTGGGTGTGTGATGGCGTTGCCGGAAGCCGCCTCAAGTTCTCCATTCCCGTCTGCTCCCGTGGCCTCGTTTCAAACACCGAATTGTGGTACCAGACGTACGATATATCTATGTATCTCGGAAGTCTCGGCGCTGGGGACTCGATGAGCGACGGAGACTCGTTCGGTACAATGTTTCGAAATATTGCCCAAGCAGCCACCCTACATTGTTCCTTTTCACCAAGAGGGATTTGTAGACTGAAGAAGAGGGTACACAGAGTCCGAAGGATCCAGCTTAAATTGCAATGTTCAATCAAATTGCAGCATGGTGAGAATAGATCGGGCTCTTGAGGGTTTAGCAGACATTGGGAATTCTCGTTATCGCTTGGTTTAAAGGTTTTAAACAATCCATTGACTTAAGCAGCGAGTGCTTTCACGTCAAATTATTGCGGTCATTGTGACATAATCAGTTTCGGAAAAAAACTCCTAAAAACACTTAAGGCCTTAGGCCACAGTAACGGCTATAAAATCATGTGCGAATTTAACCATTTTTTTCGTATGAAAAAGTGATTCACTCATAAAATTAATTAATTTTATGAGTGAATCACTTTTTCATAAGAAAAAAATGGTCGAATTACACATCTATTTAGTATGAATATCTAGCTGTTAGAAAATATTTTTTTTTTTCGATGTACAAAATGGCCGACTACTCGAAACTTCTCGAAACAACTTTTTTCCGATTGGCGTGACAAATGACTTCAACAATTTTCACTCGATTTACTATAAATGTAAAAGTTATGTTCCTAATTGCATTTCGCAGAGAAGTACGTACGGAATTTCTGATTAATCAAAAACTTTTCATTTTATGAGCAGTTTATGAGCAGTCATAACGAAATTTTTCTCTGAAAATTCATTTCTTAAGTTCAAATACCTACAATTTTTGAATAAAACAAATTTTTTTAAATTCCGTATGTACTTCTCTAGGTATTCTAATGTAGATTGACGAGAATTTTTATTTTTTGTTCTAGGTAAAAAATTGTGGATGCTGATTGTCACACCGCGGAGCGCCTAAAAAAAAGATAACAAAAGAAAATATCAGTAGTCGGCCATTTTGTACACGAAAAAAAAATGCTAATAGCTTGATATTCATACTAAATAGACGTGTAATTCATTTTATGAGTGAATCACTTTTCCATATGAAAAAAAAATTGTTAAATTCGCACATGATTTTATACGCGTTACTGTGGCCTAAGGCCTTAAGGTATTACGGCCACGTGCTTGATTGTGAAATCGCTGCCGAATCTTCTTTGTACGCTTCAGGTAGTGTGTTGAGAAACTAAGCAAGGGTACCGGCTATTCAGG
Source organism: Ophion costatus (assembly GCA_951751655.1). Lineage (NCBI taxonomy): Eukaryota > Metazoa > Arthropoda > Insecta > Hymenoptera > Ichneumonidae > Ophion > Ophion costatus. The sequence goes on from OX632358.1 coordinate 28,768,825, forward strand.
TTGAATACATAAATACACTTTCAGCAGATTTTCCATTGTTTCTTATCCTTATTTCTTATTGAGAAGTGGTTTTAATATTAGAAAAGCTTTAAAAAGAGCTTAATTCACAGAATGTAATGTTACATATGCATAGAATTAAGAGACTATATGTACATGTAAAACTGTCTACTACCGTCTGATACATTTTCGACGCTTTTGGACAGATTTAACATGTCAAATATTGACAGCCATTAATCTTCGTGAAGTACTGTTCTTCAGGAAACAGAAGATTCTATCGCAAGCTTTTTTGAGGTAATTGAATTGTTATCCGATATTACAATTACGTTTGTGCCTATCGAGATGTGAAACTGTAACGTGCACTTGACCACTGGTCCTTTTTTCTACACGTGCTCGTACGTTTATGTTCGCCTTGGAAATAGGCCACTTAATTTTGTACATATAGATTTCTGTAGAAGGAAATAAAGATTGTAAGGAGGATCCGTACCATTGACGACGTCGCGTCGAGACGTCTTCATCTTGAACGATTTTGCGTCCGTACAATACAGCCGGTCGAATATGGCATTGCTTACGGACCATTTATCCTCCATAACGTTCCCATCATCCTGCACGAGTGAGTCCGCAACCGCGTTATCGCGACTATCACTTTCATCCGTCGTTTCGATTCTCGAGGACGATTGAACTTCTGATATGTGGCAAAAAAATTTACCAAAATCGCCAAAAGCATGGGCTTTTTCTTGCTCCCCGGCTGACAACGCCGTGCTCCATCGCGACAAAACGAGGCGGTCAGTCATCGTATTGGGGCATTATATTTTACAGTGGAACAAGCAACGATGGCGATTTCAACGAGTACGGAAACGGCTTGTCCCAATTGAAACTTAACTTACGCTCACGCGAATGGGTCTATAAGGCTTTTTCTGAAAATTCTTACATCTTCCGGCGAAGTATTGTGTGCATTCAATAAGAACACTAGATGCACTGACTGCGAGAGGGTTAGACGTTCGGAACACCGCAATTTCCGTTAAACTTCGCACAGTTTTAAGGATGCTGAGTCCCTATGAAACATGTTAATGTTAATTGTTCAATAAATAGCTTCTTAATCGTCATGAAATTTTTACATGATCCCCTGAATACTTGATGTAAAAACATACCAAATTTTCAGAATTCTATCATCATTACTTCAACCTCCTTAAGGGTTGAAATAAAAAATGATAAGAAAATTCTGAAAATTTGGTATGTTTTTGTATGAAGTATTTAAAAGGTCGTGTTAAAATTTCACGACAATTAGGAAGCTCGTTATTAAAAAATTAACATTTTGTTAAGAACAATTTTTAAAAGAAATTAAAAAAAAATTTATCGATAAACTCCGTTTTGTTTCCGTTGCTTTCAGTATATGGTAGATATTACAAAATTGAGAGGTCAAAAAAAAAACTTATCGCAAAGTTACAGCAGTTTCCATAAGACAACACTTAATTTGTGAATGTTAATTGCTCAATAACGAGCTTCCTAATTGTCGTGAAATGTTTACACGACCTCTGAAATACTTCATACAAAAACGTCCCAAATTTTCAGAATTTTATTATCATTTGCGATTTGGGACTCAACATCCTTAAGATTAAGTAGAGACCCTCCACCACGAGATCGCTGGATTGAGTCTCGTTCGGAGTTTTTCTTCCAATTTCATTTTTTTTCTCTCGTCTTTTCACTTTTTCATCATTCTGAAGCATGTCTTCTTAATTTTATTCTTTTTTTAAATAATTTTTTTTTTGAAACAAACTGTTTTTAAAATGCCCTCACTCGACATTTTTCAAAATTTTTTGCGGGTTCGAGGAAAATCTCACATAAGATACATACTGAGAAGGATCTGCGCTAGCGCACTGTATGGGATTCGTACCCACTAAAATCTCTCTCTATCCTCATATCCCACTTAGTATTCTCCTTTTATTATTAAGCACGCCTCAATATCTGTCAATTTTCGTTTATTGGGTCAAGTGGTTTCCAAGTTTGTACTTCCGTTTTCCTTCTTTGATTGTTTGTTGAAAACAATGATCTCTGAAGAAATTTTCAGGAAAATTCGAAAATGTCCGACAACCTCTAATAACTCATAAATCTTAGTTCGTTTATCTATTTCGCCATTCGTGAATTTCTTCGTGGTCTTTGTTGTGTTTGTTTTCCTTCATGCTTATTTATTGTTATTGTTATTAACAACCTAACGTAATGCTCACTGCTCTAAATTAGATTCTACATTTTAAGCTGTGTTTTTCCGAAAGATTAATTGAAATCGATTCAGCACTAGTCGAGTTACTAATGTGCAAACGTCCAAACGAGCAGACAGACACATTTTGTTAAAAATACGATTTTTCTACGTGTTTTTTTAGTCAACATCTGTTTCAGTCAACATCTGTGAAAGATTTGTGAAAGATCTGCCAAAGGTTTTCTGTGAGAGATTTGTGAAAAATCTGCCAAAGGTTTTCTGTGAAAGATTTGTGAAAGATCTGTGAAAGATATTCCTGATAATAAGAAATTACAGACAAATTACCCCCTGTGCAGTGTTCCTATATGGATAGATATAAAAAAAACACATAAACTTCCTGCCGAAAATATATAGCGCTGTCACCCTTATACCGAAATGTGTAAGCCCTTCATATACGTACTACGTAGGTAATGTGCATCCTTACGTGACACAATTGATGCATCAAATAGCTGCATATACTGGAGTACCATTATCCGTGATATAGAATGCCTTAAACGCCGCATACACATCTTCCTGAACCCCGATGCACGTAGCCCCGGCATTGGATGCCACCGACCACGTAATTCCATATATGTATATATGTATATGATCGTATCAAGCATTCGCGCAGTTGCTTCGATGCTCCACTGCGTTCAATTCGTAATCTCACACGGATCGTGGCACTTGCGGGCGCCGAGGCGAATATAGAGTCTAGCTGAGGGGAAAGTTGCGTGGGTACAACCTCAGCTTTAGAAAGCGAAGAGCTTGAGTAGCAGTGCTTGTTTCTCCCTGCAAGTATCTAGTATGTGTACACTCTCTCCCTCGTATACGGACGATGATTCCAGTTACCCTACGCCATCACACTTAAACCCTACGGGTTGGGGTGGCACAAGCTTTGCGTCGTGGATTTTCTCCACAGGGGGAGCAAGGCAGAGAGACACAGCAAGGAAAAGGACGGGAAGGTATACAGACAGCGAGCGAGAAAGAGAAGAGTGCCGGATGGACAGACAGTCGTGCAATACTGCAAACGCGGTAATTGGAGCGTATAAACTTGCCTTGAACCTCGCGAGTCGCGAACCAAGTGAATCCCTTCCTTTCTACTCCTTCAGCTCCATATATCTGCCTCTTTCTACCATCCCTTAATTTCTTTGGCCAACCTTCCGCGGGCTGCATTGCTGCACCGACGCACCACCGCGCTCGTGGTACACTCGTAGGGCTTCCAGCAAACGCCAAAACGGCTTACAACGGCCAACTCGTTAGCAAATACTATTTATGCCGCGCGGGATTCTACCGTGTAATTTTCCTCCCTCATTTAGAGAGTTTTTTTTTCGGTCTATATATGTATATATATCTCTCTAACTTTCCGGCCCTAACTTTCTTTCTCTTTCTCTCTTTATTTTATACTTGCTATCTTGGTAAGTGTTCGCCTCGTTGTCTGTGTGAGAAGAGCTAAAAATTCCGACGCTGCTCCATACGATGACCCGCGGTTGAACGAGGTGCTTCTGGGAGCCAGAGAGAGAGAGAGAGAGAGAGGAGAGGTAGAGAGTTAGGAAGCTCTTGTGACAGAGTAGTTTTATTTTTGCCGAGTTCCTCACCTTCATAAAGCGCCGAGCATTAAGTTTACGGAATGGATGGACTTTATGCTACCCAAAGTGAGCTCATTCGGCGCGAGGTGGTTATCATCGCTACAATTTCTTTGTCCAGTTGTGTATTGCGCAGTTAGGATAAAATTAATTTCTTGGTAATACGTATTTTTCTTAAACGGTAAATGGTTTGGATTTTGCTGGAATCTGAAGGTGCTGATAATGAACATCACTTACGTGTCCGCCTTCGATTTGGTTGAAACTTATACGTGTGATAGAGTATCGACAAATATTAGACACGTCTTTTTTTTATCAACGGAAAAACGGTTTTAGGGGGAAAAGCACCCCTCGAAGAAAGACGTGTCGAGGGGTGGTTGCAGTTTCACCCACAAGCAGTTTGCCGATCTGATTGAAACAAAAATCAAATTTCTTTTAATCTAAAGCGAAGAAAAATCCACTATAGGATCACTATATGCTACCCAAAAGTCGAAGAAAAATCGAAGGAAAAAGGGGCCCACGATGAGACTGGTCTTAAAAATCATAGAATGGGTCACCCTATTTTAGAGAATATTTGAAAAAATAAAAAAGGCAATCGTCAAAAAAAAAATGGTTTTCTCTTAAGAAGAAAAAAAAACGTTGACATTGATAATTGATCATTTCTTTCGTATTTTTTAACGAAAGTATTTTCCAAAATGAAAAAAATGATTTAGTGCCATTTGTCGATATCTCAATTAGTTCAAGAGTTATCAGCGTTTAAACGTTTCCAAAACTTCTAAAATTGACATTTTTTGGAAAATTATAACTCCCAAAAGAGAAGAGATAAAAATCGAAAAATTGGTGTAGATATTCCTTTCACGGGGAACAATTTTTTTTTAATTCGGAAAATAAAAAATGGTCGGGGTCACGGGCTGGCTGAAATGGCGTGGAATATATCCCATATATAGGTCAAATTGGGTTATAACAGAACCTGTACCACTCTGTCAGTCAGAAGACGTCCCTTTATACACACTCTTTTCAGTAATTTACGGATCTGAAAGTTACTACGCGTATTATTTTAGAACAAGAAAACTAACATCGAGCGCGAGAGCCGAATTTCTCTAGTATGTTGTTTCAAAGACTGCACACACATGCGCTTGGACGAAAAAAAAAATTATTCAAAAGTGGCATTCCCTGCTATCATGGTCAGTCAACTTTATTGCGCAGGGCATATACCCTCAATGGCTGATTCAATATCATAGTCGTAAAATTGAAGATTTGATAAAACGAAACGATTGATCTCAACAAGTCTGTGTGGCTGCCAGATCTCGCGTCGGCTCGATGCTTTCAGCATATGAGAGTGGCCGTACACTAAATAACCCAGTACATGTTGTGCCGTTTGAAAGGTTTTCGTCTTTTGAAACCATTGAAAGTATACGCTTGCAACTCAATCCCTGGAGGCTTCATGGAATGCGGTGAGTGATCAATCGAAGGGCTTATTTTGCTTTACCAAATATTGGTTTTTATCCATAAACGAATTGCTCTGACGAGGAATTCGAGAAGGAAAAATATTAAAGGTCACCTTGGTAGCAGCAATTCATCATGAACTATATCCCTTGTCGAATCGGAGTATTTACACTTCGACCGAAGTAAAATTCCATCAATGTTTATTCGCCTTATATCGATGGAAAAGAAATTTACTTAACGTGTATTTGATATATCTCCGATAAATAGCGACGTCTTGCTACTTTACTGTATTACGATTGCGAGATTCCTGCGCAAGCTCCCATTCAATATTGAATCCGGAATTGCGGTTCTGAGATCGACAATGGGCTCTTTTACGTTGTGGAATATGCGAAATTGTTCCTGACATTTAAATGAACATATATATATATATATATATACACAAATACATACACACACCATATCAGTATATACCTATAATGAAATGCCACGGTGAGCTTGTTGGAATTGCAACGATAAAAATACAATTGTAGACAACCAAACTACAAAACGTACTTTACCCGTAACAAAAAAAAACGGAAATGACGAGAGCGAGCGAAGAATTATAAAAAAAACGAAGAAACGATAATGGACTTGGATATTGGCTATCTATGCATTGGAAACTCATTAAAACTTCTAGATTCCATAAGAATCGCTGCTTTCCTTATTATATATATGTATTGTCCCGATCTGTTGGTTCCCGACTTATCGACGCTGTGGCGATCATACGGAAAATCTTTAAGATGAAAAAAATTCCATCGCGTGCGCGCACTTATTATGACAAATATAAAAAAGGGAGATCTTGCGGGGCGGTTAATCAAAACGAAGTCGTAAAACAAATCAAGCATAAAAAACAAAGTCAACCATACAGTTATCATGCATCTCGGTTATTCGTTCAATATTAATATACGTTCGTGCTATAAAACGGCAATGGATGAAACTTTGGGTGTGAATCCTATTGATTTTAGAAAAAAAGCGTTTAGACCGAAGCTTAATCTGCGGTTGAATAAACCTGAGATGCGGTCACTGAGATACAGTCGAACCTCTAGGGTTCGACTGTATTCGAATAACGAATCTCTAGGGAAGTTCGTTATATCGAGGTTTCGTTATATCGAGATAAGCTTCTTTAAAATGTTCTTAAAAAATATATATATTACTACTATAAATACAGTTATATTTATTAAAGAAAGAAACGTTTAAATTAAAGCAATTTTTACAAGCAATTAGCAATTAGAGCACAATCTATATTATTATATTATTGTATCAAGTTTTCGGGTGTCTATTGGAAGGGAATGCGCGAATCTTCGTTATATCGAGGTTCGACTGTATACGAGGAGCACTATATAATAAGATACTTTCGTTCGAAATTGGAAAAAAAATTAAACAATTGCGAAGATTTTGAAATTTTAGGATTTTATGATCTACATGTCATATACAACAAGATGGTAATTATTGGTGATTATTCCACACATAACATTTGAATATTTTGAGCTGTATTATGGTTTACAAAAAAAAAGATAGAAATCATGGTTTTCAAAAAGGTTGCCTATAATCGGATATCTGGTATAAGGGCCCCAACTCCATTTCTCTTATCTCTGATATTAGGAGACTATTTTGATACAAAATAAAACAAAAAGTTTATTGTCTTAACGTTGTAGTTATTATCAAACGGTCAGTCTTCATGAGTTAATCTTTGATTAGGCAAGAACATTTTGGCACAAACGGATATCCGATATTAGGCTCGGTTGCGTATCCGATATTGAAATTTAACATGGCCTAATATGAACGGTAATATTTTTGTACATATGTTGATATTTTTGCGAATATTATATATTTACTTACTCTTATAGGCTTACTCTTATATACTTACTCCAATAATAACAATACTTTTAACACAAACAATACTTTTTCATGCCGGCGAAAAGTAATATCAGTTCACCGTCGTGCCATTTTTGTTGATTGGCAGCCAAAAGTTTTGCAGTGGCGACATCTTACAACTAGTTATTAGCGTATAAAATCACAAATAGATTTCGCTATGGTAAAACTCGAGATAGTCCACTATCCGATATTAAGGCGTTACCCCCACTTGTAGCGCAAAAAAGGCCTTTTTCATGAATTTTTTTAAAGAAAACTACAAAACTTTTTTAATCGATCAATATACCATCTCAAAGAACACATCTTAAAGAACTTTCAGTAATTTTTTTATTGAAAAATATTACATTGTTTAGTGGCAAATGGCCGTCAATGAAATAATGTTTTTATATACACGGTTTGCGGTGACCAACATTGCAGCGAAGTGGATCATCTGAAAAAAAAATGCGGATGGATTTAGTCAAATATAAGTATAAACTAGTCTTTAATCGAAGGATTTTAAAAAATATTCATTTTTCACAAAATGGTGGACAGTCAAAGTTAATGGTGCGATTTTAACGAAAAAAAACAGCCGTTTTTTGGCTATAAAACGGCCATTTTTTTCGAAAAAAAAATCGAACGATTGAAGACTATATTTTTATGTATTAAATAAGCCTGCAAAATTTCAAGAAGATCGGTTTATTAGTGTTCGAGTAATCTTGGTCACCGACTGCAGAAATGCCATTTTGAGAAAAACGCGTTTAAAGTTTCAATTTCGGATCCGTTTCAACAACGGATTCTTCTCTTTCAACGCTCATATCTCAGTCAATTTTGTTCGGATCGACTTGAAATTTTCAGGACATATTCTCAGATACTTATACTTCAAAAAAGTGCAATAAAAAAAAACGATTTTTTCAAAATCGCAAGTGGGGGTAACCCCTTAAGCAACTATCCGATATGTGGTGCTTGTCTCCTAAACAAAAAAAAAGCACGATTAACTGTCCATATTATTTGTTTTTAATATGCGACTGCTTGATCTACCGACATATTCTTTTACAACTACGATCATTCGCGCTTCAAAATAAATCCAACTCGTATCTCTAACCCTAAAGCGGTTCGCCAAACAATTGGGTGATAACTACAATGACGCGCATCCTCCAACACAAAAACCAACATTTTTTTTCCTCCATGCACTTTGCTGCGACACAGGAGAGTCTATATTATTATGTACCTCCTATTGTAAGGGGTCTCGTCCCTAATTACAATCCCCACCATATTCCGTTTCACATCCCCACCTTGCGGCCGCAACCGACTACCCCCTCTGCATCGCATTCACCATGACAATTCTGCCATGGGTTTAGGGGAACTGCGGAAAACCCATACCAATACAGCCGGTCCCAGGTTCGCTTCCCAGTTTTGGAATTAGTTACCTTTCGTCGAGAAATAAATCACAGGCTACATTCATACGCACAAAACACACACGTACCGGTCCGTGTGCGTTCCATTCGGGTAGAACTGGAGCTATTTAGTTTTCTCCGCCACAGTAACGGGTCATAAAATCATGTGCGAATTTAACAATTTTCTTTTCGTATGAAAAAGTGATTCACTCATAAAATTAATTACACATCTATTTAGTATGATTATCAGCTGCTAGAATTTTTTTTTTCCATATACAAAATGACCGACTACTCGAAACTTCTCGAAACAGCTTTATTCCAATTGGCGTGACAAACAACTTCAACAATTTTCACTCGATTTACTTCAAATTTAAAAGTTATATTCCTAATTGCATTTCGCAGAGAAGTACGTACGGAATTTCGGATTAATCGAAAACTTTTCATTTTATGAGCAGTTTATGAGCAGTTATAACGTAATTTTTCACTGAAAATTCATTCCTTAAGTTCAAACACCTACAACTTTCGAATGAAACAATATTTTTTAAATTCCATACGTACTACTCTCGGTATTCTAATGTAGATCGACGAGAATTTTTGTTTTTTGTTCTAGGTAAAAAATTGTGGATGCTGATTGTCACACCGCGGAGCGCGTAAACAAAAAGATAAAAGAAAATATTAGTAGTCGACCATTTTGTATACCGAAAAAAAATATATATATTTTCTAACCGCTTGATATTCATACTAAAAAAATGTGTAATTAATTTTATGAGCGAATCACTTTTTCATACGAAGAAAAATGATTAAATTCGCACATGATTTTATACCCGTTACCGACTACTAATATTTTCTTCTGTTATCTTTTTTAGGCGCTCCGCGGCGGGACATTTAGCATCCACAATTTTTTACCTAGAAGAAAAAACAAAAATTCCCGTCAATCTATATTAGAATACCTAGAGAAGTACGTATGGAATTTAAAAAACATTGTTTCCTTTAAAAGTTGCAGGTATTTGAACTTAAGAAATGAATTTTTAGTGAAAAATTTCGCATAATACTGCTCATAAAATGAAAAGTTTTCGATTAATCAGAAATTCCGTACGTACTTCTCTGCGAAATACAATTAGGAACATAACTTTTTAATTTGAAGTAAATCGAGTGAAAATTGTTAAAGCTATTTGCCACACCAATTGGAAAAATACTCTATGGCCGTGCCAGAGGTGGGCTTACGTTGCACGCCCAAAGTCGGTGTAAAAAAATGTTCTTGCTATAAATCGAATGCTTATGATGATAAAGCACCGTTGTAGCGAGAAAAAAATCGATGTTTTGAAAATTCTACTGCGGCCTTACCCCTTAAAGTTTCTTATGCAGTTATATGGTGCATACATTCACTGATTCCAGCAATTTACCTTCAGTCGTCTACAGCAGGGTCGTACAGGATACCTTCTTCAGCTTCGAAGAAGTCGTGTCGAGCGATCTTTTTATTTCAACAATCTTTTTGACCAGACACACTAGAATTCGGCCCTAAATCCTTTGTAACGTGGCCCATTCTCAATATTTCAACTTACAATTTTGTTCACATATTCTTAAACATGTATATTTTAAGAAAAATCAAAATCAAATTTATTTATTCGACCCGCCAAAATGGTGTCCGGCCTTAAAGAAAAAAAAAAAAAAATTTTCCTCACTTTATCCGTCCGGTCGTTCGGTCCGGCCTTACACTGCAACGAAGATCTAAAACAAAGTTATTTACGGGGCGGTGAGAGGGTGATGTGTGCGATGGCCGTTAACGCTCGAGTCAAGTATACACAGAGTTTCAGTACGTAACACAGTCCTCGAGAACGTAAAAGTGTGCGCGCGCTCCGTCAGGAAGCACCGGCGTTGCGGTGCGTGTGCAGAGCTCCACAACGGCGCGCTATTGTACTACTTTCTGCTTACCCTCCTGGGCTTCGGCCGTATAATCCACGCACGTACAGGAGCACGTCGAAGAGCATCGCAGCGTGCGAGCGAGCGAGAGCGCGGCCCGCAGCACCGTACTTTACGTCGTAACCCTTCCCCATAAATGCCGCTTAAAGAAGAAAAGTTACGAGAACCTTGTAGGTAAGTATAAACTGTTACGTATCGCATTACATACATATATCTCCGGCCGTATAAAGGATCCGACGAGAAGTTGGCGCGTATAGAGGGCGACCATGCGGGGCTCGCTCGCGCGCCAGTAACTATCCTTCGGGACTTGGGAGCGTAACGACACCAGCGTTATACACGTACACTCAATAACTCGTTGAATGAAACAAGCAGTTGACCATGGAACGAAGGAGAATGTGGCTTGAGCGGGACAAGAGCTCCCCTTCGTTCCGGTATTTTCGATTGCTTATACGTGCGCGTGTTTGTGTGTGTGTGTGTTTGTGTGTGTGTCATGAAACACTTTTTTTTATATTAAAAATTACACGACTTGAAAATAATCGGCATGGTCTTACACACAAGGGTTGAAAATGCATCGCAGTTTTTTTTCTTCAATTTTTCAATTATTTATCACTCTCCAAAGTGAGTGGGGTTGATTACACCCCCAATGACTATTACGTCACAATCTGGAGGTGTGACTGACAAGGGTTACTTCTCATACGCAGAATGAACCATGAAAAAGTGAGAAATGTTAAAAATCGATGAAATGGTATGCATTGAAACAAAAAGATCGAATTTTCCAAAAAAATGCTTTTTTTCGATGTTTTCAAAAACATTTAGTCTCGTGTTTTAGATAATAAGGTTAAAAAGATTTATACCAAATTCCATCAGAATCTGTCGATTAGTTTTTTAGCCATACGTCACGCCAGTTTCGAAAAATGCAGTTTAGAAGCCCGTGCCATACCTCCGCCATTTTTAAAGATTACTAATAACAAATATCATGTAACAGCCAAAAGTAGTAATAAAACATCCCCGAAGTCTCAAAAACGGTAAAGAAATCTTTCCTCTGAACAAAAAAATCATGAAAAATCAGCTAATTTTTTCCTCGCGTCAAGGTATCTGTCCCTTTAATGAAAGTATTTTTCTTCCAATGTTACTAGTTTTCCCCCACCCTGACAAAAGCTGAAGCCCTCGTCGGAAGAATCTGCTGTCTTTTGACGCTATTCACTCATTTGCCCATTTTTAGATTGCCTTGTGTTCACGAAGGTGTTGATATTGTAAGGCGTGTTTTATCGACTGGAACAAATGATAATCACTTCGGGCAAGGTTCGGAGAATACGCTGCGTGAGAAAAGACATCCCACCCCAGTTCCATTAGTGTTTTTTTTTGCCATTTGCCTTTCGCCCCCCAACGTAGGGCCAAGCTTCGCCATGCAGTAGAATCCCCTTTTGGTGATTTGATGCTACAGACGAGGTTTAAAATATTAAATTTTCGTTTCAACGCTCCAGCTCTTGTTGGTCACTAAAAAAGAGAGCAAATGCAGAGAAATATCTTGATGCTAGGGTTGATTTGACAAAGTTCTATGTGCCATATTCTCGACACAATACGAGTAAGTTTTGTACGTGAAATATTGATAATCATTGATCACCATTGATCAATAAGCAACACGTTAATTCGCAAACTTCTCGAAAGTAATCAAGTTTTAGTCCAATATTACAATTATACGCGCGTCGAACGAGCTACTAAACCTTCAATTCAAGTATCAAAGCCAACGATCGTTCTTGATTACTTTCTCGAAAAAGTTATCTTGGCTGAAAACCGTATCCTGAAATGCAATCGTTCCGGTCTGGGTAACTAACGTGAGAGAATTTCCAATATAGAATGCCAGAAGTTAGTCCGTTCGCGTATTCAAACTTAAGCTTCATAAAAAAAATCAGAGAATCACACGTTACGGGACGACAGAATCCGTTGTTCAATTGGATTAGACGAAAAAGTGGGCCGATGTGGAGCACGGAATCCGACCGACCCACCCGACGATTTATTATCCCCACGGAAACGATTATCACCCAAGATGGAATTTGCAAATCCTTGGTGCAAATATAATCATACTCACGCGCGGATATGAGTATAAGCGCCGGGAGTACGGGCGCCACGGCTTCTGTGGGACACAGGAAACGGATGCATAACCGGCATAATTACATGACCAGCTCAAACGAGCCGACGTTGTCATCTCGATCTTCGCTTCCACTGAAAACAAGCTTCAACATTGCAAAAAATAGGCTATTCGTTTTAGTATCTCATTTTTATTCCAATGCCGATCGCCGAAAAAAATAAAACCTAATATGTCTAAAAGTTGGAATTTAACAAGAACAAAGCCCTATCCAAGCACTTGTATCTGGATGAACACTTTTGCGGGTCAATTCGGCTGGAGATATCTACAGGTTATCTACAGTCAGATTCGTGACACGACTGAACAGTACTCGTGGCATACTGAAAGATATCATTTATTCAGATCAAATTAATGTTTAAGTTGAATATTCGATCAACCAATGAAATATCTACAGGATGGAAATGAATGTTCAATAGGCGGAACGAGACCGCGTTGCATGTCACTTTTCGGAAGGGAACATTTTGTTGTGTCGTCCATAAATTACGTCATTTTTAAATGGGGGGAGGGGGCTTCTGGTTGTTCGATTATGGTGACGATAGTTGGATTGTAACTATAGGATGATTTCAGGGAAAGGGGGGAACAGGAAAAATCGATGACGTAATATATGGATGGCCCCGTAGCGATCGTATTGCATATGACCTCAAAACCTAAACCTTCGCAATATTCATTATAGAAATTCACGAGGAACAGCACTTGAGGGGTCTTCTCACTTTAGACGCCAAGAAAGGCTATTTTTATGATTTTTTAAAAGGCTTTAAAGGCTTTAAAGAAACAACTGCAAAATAAATCGAGATTACAAAAAGGGTGTTTAACGTACCTATCAGTGACTGTATACAATAATTTTTTTGAAGCGATTAATTTCAAAATGGCGGCTGTGCAGCGTTTTTGCGATGACGTCCCCGTTTGACGTTGGCCGGAAACGTAACTCAGACAATTTTCAACCGATTCACTTGAAATGTTGAATATATCTTGAAAAATACATTGTCTTTGGAAGTACGTAGGATTTTTTTTCTATTGCATAGTTCATTTGTTATTAACAATTATCTGACGATTTTTTAGGCTAATTTTTCACTTTCCACTTCAGAAGTGCGCCATTTGACCAAAAATCAATATATCCAGAAAAAAATCCTAGGTACTTCTATAGCAGTTATTATGCATAATCGAAACAATTTCATTGGCTCATTATGATTAAAAAATTACAGGAGCTGTTTGTCCGGCCGTGGACGCTGGAAAGACGGAGACGTCATCGCAAAAACGCTGCACAGCCGCCTTTTTGAAAATCGCTGAGAAAAATTATTGTATACAGTCACTGATATGTAGAATAAACGCCCTTTTTTGTAATCTCGATTTTTGTAGTTTTTCTGAAGAAAAAAATCCCCAAAAAGCCTATCTTTTCGGCCTCTAGAGTGGCCTAAGGCCTTAATAGGTTTATATTATAGATATTGATATAAACGTTGTTATATTTAATAAATACACTTTGGAAATACATTAAAACATTTTTTTAAATTTAAGTCACTATTTTTAGACGAAAATGGTAGCAAAAATATTTCCTAAAAAAATTGTAGGCCTACGGTGTTGATGAAATCTAGGGAATGAATCATCCGAAACAAAAAAATCAAACGGTTTTAGATTCAGTGAGTTCATGGCTATAGCGCATATCATACGATTTTTTATATATGCTAAAATAACAAAATGGCGGACATTTTTCGAAAAAACGTGTTTTTCACCGTTTTTTGGAAAAAAGATAGTAAATATCGAACTTAAACGAAAATTATTGATATGCGCTATAGCTATAGTTGTAAAGAATATGTGGTTAAAATTTCATGAGGACCGGTTCAGTACTTTCGAAGATTTTATCAACAAAGCCGTCGAAAAACGTTGTTTCGAGAAAAACGCGTCGAAAGTTTGTTAAAATTACATAACTTCATGAATTTGTTTAAAATGTATTTCGAAAGTGTATTTATTAAGCGTAATAACTTTTTTATCAATATCTATACCTAATATAAACCTAATTGAAAATTACGAAAATAGCCTTCTTTTAGCGTCCAAAGTGAGGAGACCCCTTAAGCGTCTGCGTTCGATTTTGTCGAAACTCATGTATGTGATAGAGCATTGAAAACTATTAGACATGTATATTTTTTTATCAGCAGAAAAACGATTTTAAGGGGGGAAATCATCTCTCATAGGATGTGGAGAGTGTGTAGAGGGGTGATTTTGCCGTTTGACCCCGGAGCAGTCCACCAATCTGAATTAAACAAAAACCAACATTTTTCTAATGTAAAGCGATGAAAAATCCACTATAGGATATGGAATCAAATTGAATTAAGGAGTAAAACGCCTTTCCTCGAGTGGAGCCCCCTCTTAAGGGGTTAGGCCACAGTAACGGGTATAAAATCATGTGCGAATTTAACAATTTTTTTCGTATGAAAAAGTGATCGACTCAAAATTAATTACACATCTATATAGTATGAATATCAAACTGCTAGAAATTTTTTTTTCTTTTCGATGTACAAACTGGCCGACTACTAATATTTTCTTTTGTCATCTTTTTCCAATTGGCGTGACAAATAACTTCAACAATTTTCACTCGATTTACTTCAAATTTAAAAGTTATGTTCCTAATTGCATATTGCAGAGAAGTTCGTACGGACTTTCTGATTAATCGAAAACTTTTCATTTTATGAGCCGTTTTATACGAATTTTTTCACTGAAAATTCATTTCTTAAGTTCAAATACCTACAACTTTTGAATAAAACAATATTTTTCAAATTCCCTACGTACTTTAGGTATTCTAATGTAAATTGACGAGAATTTTTGTTTTTTGTTCTACGTAAAAAATTGTGCATGCTAAATGTCACGCCGCGGAGCACCGAAAAAAAAGACAACAAAAGAAAATATTAGTAGTCGGCGATTTTGTAGATAAAAAAGAAAATATTTTCTAACGGCTTGATATTCATACTAAATAGATGTGTAATTCATTTTAAGAGCGAATCACTTTTTCATACGAAAAAAAAATTGTTACATTCGCACATGATGTTATACTCGTTACTGTGGCCTAACCGCTTAAAATCGTTTCCCTGCCAATAAAAAGAAATACGTTCCTAATAGTTTTTAATGCGTTATAACATTATATGAGTTTCCACAAAATCGAAGGCGGACATTTAAGTAACTGTCTTGGTAAGTCCGATAGGTTAGAAAATATTTCTACTGCTGACTGCTGCTGCCTCACCCAGTACATATATGTGCGTATGTCCCCTCCGCGTAAGCATATGTGTATATATCTATAAGGACGCACGAAAGAATTCGGCATATAGCATAAACGTGAAACTCGAGCGAACGAAAGAATGCGATGGAGAAATTTCACACGCGCCCAATCGCAGATAGGTGAAAAACTGGTTGAAATTCAAATCGAGCGTTCCGCATAGAGTTGTACCACAGAGCAAAGGACCGGGCTAAAGTACCGAGTCCGTTGAAAAGATGCAAGTTGCAAGCAAGCGCCCACCGAGCGTGAACTATCCCAAACCAGCCTCCCTCGAAAGCCCACCTGGGTGCTTTGCTACGAGAGTCTTTCCTCTTCTTTCCTCGGTTATTCTTTACGCTTCGAAAACCTCCTCCATCCAGTGCCCATCCCGGCGACCTATTCTTTATTCCGTGCCTTCTTTTTCGTGCTTTCTCGCTACGTATGCTTCCTCCCTGAAACCTCATCCTGTCCTTGTGCATCCCACCTTGTCGAGGTGCAGGAGGATTCTGCCAAACGCTCTAGCGTCTGATACTCGCGGCACCCGACACAGCACTTGCCGTGGAAAATCTCGTCAACGCAAATTTTCCAGCGTGAAAAAAAATATACATATATAGGTAAATAATGTGAGAATGGCTTTTTCGGGGTACGCGAATTCGACGTTTGCACAATCGCGACGTAGTGCGGGCCAACGGAATTGGATTTTTCAGCAAGATTTGCCATGCCAGCGGGCGAGTGGTTGAAAATTTACAGCCGGTTGTGCCTTGGATGCACATTCTTTTTTGCCATTTACTCTCTATTCTGTTTTTAGCGTTCATTTTTTCCATTGTTTACTCAGCCCACACGCGGAAATATTCCGCACTCCGCGTGCCTACAGGCGGCGAAAAAAGCCCACGAAGCGGCTTGACAAACAGAAAAATAGGATGTTCGATTAATTTTTTTTTGCCTTCGTGAACAATGGAAAATGCCTTTTTCGTCAATAACGGGAACTTTCAGTTGTTTGATTTTTTTTTGGTACGCCTAACTTGGCTTTGCTCACAAATGTTTGTGGGTCAGATTTTTTTTTGAAAACTGTAACGTTCGAAGGAACGTCGGAATTTGCGAAATCTACAAAACTTTTCTCGCAGTGCCGTCTTTCCGGGATTTTCAATGATGCAGCGGAAGAATTGCTCGTCTTTTTAATACACGCCTCATGGCGCGAGCAGCTCGCTATGAATGCATTTTCACATTTATTTCCGCATTCACGCGTTGATACACTTTACCGACCCCTCCACGCATCCCTTTGCCGGTTACTTTTGCATCAGGTACTCGTGAACCCCGTCTCGCTTCCGCTTCTGGGGAACACCGTATCAAATGATCCATATGGCGAGTGTACTTAACGTTCCCTTATGCATGGAGCGAAAATGTGAAAGACATATTCGGAATCTTGAGCATTCGACGAGGTAACTGAAATTCGTCCTTCTATTTGAAGCAAAAGCGTCTCCGCGTCTGCACTCGTCGGTTGTGCGCAGGTGTCTTCTTTGATGAATTGCATACATGAAGATTTTGTGTTTCTTTGTGAAAAGCAAGTCTTTCGTCTCGTCTGTATATTCAGGTTTTTTTATTGCGAGAGAAATGGGGACGAATTGCGCGAATGATGCCTTCCTCTGTTCGCATACAAAGTAAAGAATTTGCTTGAATCAACTAAACTGCATTTGACGTATTTATGCTTAAAACAACGTTGATTTTATTTACTTCTAGCAAAATATTTGTTAGATTAAATAGATCGTTATAGGTGAAGCATACCTATCGATGCAAATAAATTTTGGAGCAATTGTTCATTTAGAAGGAATAATTTATTTCCCTTAGATTTATCTATACATCTTTTTTATTTTTATAAATATTTTTTTTAATGTTGCGTATTAAATTAAATTAAATGTTGTGTATTAAATTAAAATTAAATAAATATTTTTTTATCTCCGATCTATATATTCTTTATTTGTTGATTTATCATATTTATGTTTCCAGACCGTATTCTGGTCTAGAGAAATAAATATTTTTTCTATACCATTTCTTACAGTCTTTTTATTGACGTTTCAAGAACTTACAAAAAAAAATTGAAATTTTGGGAAACAAATAAAAATTAAAAACGTTATGGATCTCTAAATACACCAGTGACGAGAGGGCTGAGGCGATTGACATGATTCTAAAGTTCCCATTTATCAGAAATGGAAATAAAATCAATTTTATTTATCAATAAGAATGTCCCTGTGGCAGGTACCAAAGAGGACGTGTTTTTTCAATGGCGATTATCTGACAAAAAATTGATCTTTTGCCCTATGTTCTTCAAATTTCAATGTTTTTTTAAGGTAATAATAATAATTTCGCCACGCCCGAGGTAGGGAAGATGCCGAAATATTTACTGAAGGTCCATACCAAATTTGAAGTTAATCGGTTGAATAGAACACTAGGTTTTATGTCAACCAGGTTGAAAATAGTAGTTTCGAGAAAAAAGCGTTTCAGTGTTGAGTACAATTTCAGACGGCTGCAACTATCTAAGTGGTATAATGGCATGTTATACTTACGTTATTTTAATCGGCCATTTTTGTCTCGTAAAGTGTGATTTCCTCGACTTCGAAATGACGATTTTCTGAAGCTCATTTCTTTCTGCTAGCAGTTCCAGCTTCTTTAGAAGCTTATGAAATTCTTAGCTCCGGCTTGTCGATCCTATTCTGGTTTCGTCTGTTGGCGTAAATATTGGGATCTGCGAAATTTCCCTTTGAGAACGTATTCTTAACAATCTTTTAAAAGAAGCAAAAAAGAGTGATTCTTTCCAATTTCTATACCTTAGGCCGTATTTAGGCCTTAATTCAGTATTCATTCACTAAATTATTTAATAGATTCAAATGGATGTACAGTAGGTCGAACAAGAGCATGCTGTGCATCACATCCTTAGCGCTAACATTATATTCCCGCTTAGAATGATCCAATATTGAAATCTTCGTTTTGGTTCCGGAAATTCATTGTGGCAGATCCGGGACCCGCCGTATAAACATCAAAAATATTTTTTGCCCGTATGAAAAACATTATCAGTTTCTAATAAATTATTATTTTATTTTTCCATTACAGGCAGTGCCCTTGTATGCTCAAATAAAGTATTTATTTAAGTTAAATATAGTATTTCATTGCAATAAATAAAAAAGTACATTCAACTTCACCAATACTTTGTTCGAGCTAACTGAATGATTTTTCTTAGACTCGGTTATCGTCGATTGGAAGATTTAGATGAAGTGGATACATAATTTCATTGAATATCATCGAAAAGACTAGTATAATTTTATTTCATTCAAGGAAGAACAAAAATTCTGAATACGTTTGTCATAGGCATCATATAAACGACGGTCGATTCAAGCTAGACGATTAAATAAACATATGCAAAACGTTGCTGGCATCCATTGTGCAACCCATTTGTTTTCGCTCTGTTAAACAGACAAAAGCACAGTGCCTTTAGCATAGTTTCCACCCGCATTTCTCTCTCTCTCTCTCTCTCTCTCTCTCTCTCTCTCTCTCTCTCTCTCTCTCTCTCTCTCTCTCGGTCTTTTTCTCTTTATCTCACTCTCTCTCTCTCTCTCTCGTGCGATTTTTCCATATCATGGATTTCAAACTCCAAAGTCTCGTCTTGTTTCATACTGAAGGGGGTGAGAGAGGACACCGCGATTCTTTCCCATTTTCGGTTCATGCGAGAACACGATGGCTTCGATTGCGAATCATCCTCAACATTTTCCGAGTGGTTAAGCGCCATGTGAACCGTGGTCTATCTGATATTCCCGCATATACAGCGAGCAAATCCGCCCGTATTCGGAAAAGACGAGAGAAAAGAGAGAGAGAAAAAAAAATAGTGATCTGAAACGATATTATACGTGTAGAAAGCGTTCCGCGATACTTCAGTGGCCGGATTTTTCGAGTAGTTTCTATAAGAAATTTGGCGTGAATGGCAGAGACTGCCAGTATGTTGAAATATTGGTTCAAGTAAAAAATTATTGCGGTTCATGGAACGTCTATTTAATTTGAATCAAAATGAATAAATAAATAATAAATTCGAAGTAAAATATGGGTACTTTCTTACTGTGGTCAAATGAATCATTTATTCGAGGTGAATGTGCAATTTTAGTGAATCTCAAATTAATGTCTAGCAGGGCGAGATATACAGTGCACTTTGTTTGATGCAAACAAAATATTTGTCGCGGTGTAAAAAATTATAATTCTACTGATACTACTCACAGAGTATTCGAAAACCGATCACAAAATAGCCGGTGCTGTTGGAAAAATTTCTAGAACTTTAATTAATTTTTTCGGTAATGTTATCATCAATCTTGATCTTCCATCATGAGGACGGGCTCTCAGAAGTCAGAACCGTCATACTATAGAAATTACATACTTTCGAAACATCACAACCCGGAAACCTTATATTCCTTGATGTATTCCTTTCGCGGAGAGCCGTTTTTTGCAGGGGCATAAGCAGGGCCCTTTTGAATCGTCGGTGAGTTACAGTAGCGCTTGATAAATATACGTTACAATCAATTATCACACCCAACGATAAACTGGAATAAAAAATTGCGCGCAAATTTAGTATATTTAGACATTTTTACATTTTCTCTGACAATGAGAAATGGCAGCTTCGAGAAATTTTAGTCACATTTTTCCGAAGTTCTATCATTAATATTTTCTTTAAACATTCGGTGGCCCCCTGTTTTTATCGTCGTTTCGGAATTTTTATCATTTTTTACACGTGTTCATCAGTTTTTATCCGGCATGTAGAGTTATTTCGTGCATCAATTATTACATAGAAATGTGGCCAGCATGTCATCTCCGTAAAGTGCCGTATAAATTCGACGATTTTTGGGGTCGTAATTTGTTGTTAAAAGTTCATAGCCGTATACTGGGTTGTATTTTAACTTCGTTGTTGACAAACATCAGTCAGTTGTTAAATATTCCGGTTCGTGAACGGATAGCCTTAAACGTCACCATGCGTAAAATTGCGGAAACGTCTAGACAGATATTGCTGTTAACAGATAGCACTAATTGAATGAAAAATGCAATCGGTCCTATGTTCATAAATTGCAAGATGTAGGGTATTTTTTAACGATTTTTAAAATTTATTTGTAAATGTAACACTTTACTTTTGTTACATTGAAAATGTTACTCTTGGTGTATTGATAGATGAGTTCAAAGTCGTTGAGAATAACGCCCTATACATTGACATTGATAAACATTTGACGGGCAACATTTTTCAATCAATTCGAAGATATTATTAGTGTCATTCGTCAACAGCAAAAGCTGCCTGGACCTTGATGCACTGCAATTTTCCATATGATGACATTTTGGAAATATAACATACCTGGGTTGTGATTCGTCGGAAGTACGTAATTCCTGAATTGTGACAGCCTAGGCTCATTATAACCTCATATAGGGTGCCTTTACACTTTGATGCGTGGGACTTTCACAGCACGTAACTAAAGCGAATGGTGGGAAGTCCAACCTCGCAAAGGTACGATAACCGTGCGACATAAACTAATATACATTGCGTGATGTAAAGCTAGATACGTATTATGCTCCCTTACATTAGTTAGGCAAAGCGGAGAGTCATTATGTTCTGCGTTATGACCACTGATAGTTGGTTAGACAATGTTTAATCGTGCATGGAACAGAAATGTGTCCACGTATATACCCATACAGATAGCGGTTTGTAAACGTACCTTAACTCCGGTAATGCCGCAACCGAGAAGTCTAGACGCTCTGCGTCGTCAGCGATCGGTATATGAACTCCAACTCCCTTGCGTTCAGATCCCTCCAACCTCAAAACTCGACCCCGCTCGTGGGTCCCTCTTCCCCTTTCATCCTCAAACTCTCGTGCATAATCGAATGCTCGGCTTTATGGGCATGTTCTCATGTCAAACCGCAACCTAACGACCTTAGGGGGTTAATAGGGAAATCCAAGGTGGTAGGGTGAAGGTATCAACAGGGTGTGCCAACGTTCGCTCGGCTTTCTCTGTCTCTCTCTCTCACTCTCTCCAGGCTGTATCCGTTGGTACTGCCCAGATGGGACGACCACCGGGGCGGTCGCTGCTTCCTATTCCACTTCCCAAGTGGCCACTCATATGAGGATGTGTACACAACACACGGAGGGCTGGACGGCCCCGATCAACTTTCTTTCTCGTAACGAGTCAACTGGAACTCGACAAATCGCCGGGAGCTCCCGTCGTAGTGGGACACTTCCGCTTAAGCTACGCGTGGCCTCACTCGCCCAGGTGGAATTTTAAAGGCTTCCATCCACACATTCCAAAAATTGATCCTATTATCGTTGATGGCGCATTACCGATATAGTTTTTTTTCTTGGTGGGCATTCCGCAAAGCCTCCAGTTGGCTCATTTTACTCGAGTCTGCATGTTGAGCTTTGATGCATCAAAGTCACCTGTGAATTTGGCGACAGGGCTCGTTAGATCGACCTTTGGCGAACTTGCCTCGAGACTGGACTATTTCGTCAACGAAAAATCCAATTGCTAAGCCATGATCGGTCGGCCGCGCACAACCGGTTGTATCGCCGGCTTCTGCGCGTGTGTATGTGTTTGTATATTTAGATTGCACCAATTTATCGGTTCCACCAGGTTGGTCATTCCACCTAATGTCATTTTGGTCGAGAAATCCAGTGATAAACGGCCACTTGGCGCGATCGCCACGTCTGCAAGTCTGTCGAGCCTGCCCCGCGCTTACGCTTTACGAACTACTTCGTTTCACTGTGTGTTGGTATCTCGCCCCTCGATTTATTAGTCCATTGTTGCACATACTCGAGCCTGCGTTGAGGACACTGCATGGGACTTTTTGAACGAGCTCTGATCTTTTGCCCTTTTCTCTCAAACGTCTACGCCCTTGTCGAATACCAGTAGTCAGGCTGCTATCTCTTTAACATTCTATCTCACTCTCTCACTCTCTCTCTCTCTCTCTCTCTTTTTCTCGGCTAAATCCTGTAACGACTGGCAAGCATCCAAAGCGAAAGTACCCTTTCCGGTGCTCGAGGCACTAGCATTCGGTGCTTTCGCTCGCCCCTTACACTAAGTGTCGCCGCCCTGTTGGAGCTGGCGTGCTGCGCGACCACGACGGAAGGAGTTTTCGAGTGGTCCCTATACATATAGAGTAGGTGCCGTGGTAGATGACTGCATGGGCGCCGAGAAAACGGCTGTCGGCTTACAAGCGTATACATATATACGAAAGAATAGGGAAGGGGCGGCGATGTCTCCACTTTTTCACCACGCTTAGCTCCCTTTGATAGCTATTAGTACTCATAGTTTTTTAGCCTCTGATCTATTGGGCATTCGAAACATGGAATCAAAACGCTGCACGCGGCAGTTCTTCCGTCCTGCTTTCGTGCATACGCATACTCACTCTTCGACGATTTAACAACCTCCACCGAGTCGTTATATTTACTGAAAAAAAACGTGCTAGGTGCGGGTACACGCATAAAGGTGGGTTTCGTAGCCGATTGTTTGTGCACTCATTTGAAGCATCAATGTTTTATTAATACGTAGTTTTGTTATTATGTATATTGAACCACCATTATTTTTTACAACTCATTTTGATTTCATCCAATGATTCGCATTCACGATACTCTAATAATATGGGTGAAGTTAGAAGGGGACCTTGCGGAGCGGGGAGGGGGGCTTGTTTGATGTTCGATATTTTGTTAACGAGGCTTCAAGCAAAAAAAGTTTTTGTGCAGTCCTCTCATGGAGTTTCCATGACGTCAGCTCTAATTTTGATCGAAAGTTCCAATCGAATGATAATATTAAGAATTTTTTCCGATTTTTTCAAATCCGCGATTGAAAATTAGTTGGAGCGGGGAATGCTCTGTTCATTACTTCAAAACTTGATATTTTGCAAACGGAGCTAAAGCATGGTAAATTTAACGTTAGTTTGATTTCGAGTCGAATGACTCCCTAGTCTATGGGAAAGGCGAACAAGAATTCCACTCCCATTTTACACAGGGGAAAAACCCTAAAAATATTTTTCAAGATTGTGCTCCATCCTATTAGTTGTGATCCCTTCCTGCAGCAACTTCTTGCAAAATTTCATGCATATAGGTTTAAAACCGTAGAAACTGTGAGACTGTGAAAGACGGTCGAACATGAAACCTTCCTAATAAGTAGTAAGTTATAAGGGTTCCTTGTTTGACTACGAAACCCTAAAGCGTCACGAATACATGGTCGCACTCTCGATTCGTATGAAGATATTTAGTACTGCTCAGACCAACAGTCGTTGCCGATCTCCCATGTTGAGCAGTGCCAATCTGGGCAATTACTCCGATGTAAGATGCCGAGTCGGGTTGCACGCCGTCTACTGAACCTATGGCCATTTCAATGAGTTTCCGATGAGATTTTCCAGTTTCCCTTTGCCATCGTGCGAGTGCGATAGAAATAAAACATCAGGAAACGCTGTGGGCAGCGCTCCAGGACGCTGTATGCTCTTAGAAACTAAAAATAATGCGAATACGAGGAATAAAGTAAAAGGAACTGGATCCTCAAACTCCCCATATGCATTCCAAGGAACATGAGAAATAAAAAATCATTCACCTTAATGTCCGTGCTAATTTCGCGATGTTCATATTGAGATCAGCTTGTTAAAAACATCCGTGCCGCCAGGCCTTCAAAATTGATACCCACATCTATTGCGTGAATTTGGAAGGGTGCGACGTGAAAAGAATATTTGCAGCTGGATGAAAAAGGTTTGCAAATGAGGTCAAAAGTTCACAGGCCGCTGTAGTCTCTCGAATAGATTGCATTGTTAGATATTTTCCTACATCGGTATTTCCGGCCAGGCGAACCATGAGCGAAAGACTTAAAAAAGGATTCCTTGCTTTTACACAAGGCACGTATCGTCCTATCCTCCCTATCAATATACATATATACGTGTCCCATAACTCACGGGAGCACTGTGCATTTTGTTCATCGGGCGCGTCGAGGCGTGGGAATCGGCGAGCCTTTGCCTCTGTTATTATACTTCTTCCCGTTCTGTCCTCCGCAGCCGGGTGTCCCGGGCTATGTGCACCCACGCGTACATAATATACATATATAAATATATATATATAAATCGGGGTAAGAGCGGTGGATAAATGGAGGTGGTAAACTCATTAGTATGTAAGCGCCGCGCAAAAATTTCACGGCACCGCGGGCGGGTAAGAGGAATGGGGAGGGTGGCTGAGAAAGGTTTTGATTTAGCTGATATTTTCGTTCGCGGCAACCTTGTGATCGTAAAACTGAAGAGAGACTAGGGAAAGAGAGAGCTAGAGAGAGAGAGCGGGAGTGAAAGAGGATAAAGGTACGGAACCGTTTTTTTGCTCTTCTTTCGGGGTGTTCTGACGCTGGATACAAGAATACAGCCGGAAAATAAGGGAACGGAGGACAAAGAGGTGGAATCGTATGGAAACGAGAGGTGGTATATCGTTGAAGGGACGAGCGCTGAAGCTACGAAATTGCTTGATTCCTGAGATTCTCTGTAGACTGGTACAGGTCCGTGGAGTGTGTGTGTGTGTGTGTGTGTGTGTGTGTGTGCGCGCGCGTGCGCGCGTGTGTGTGTGTGTGTGTGTATATATATAATGTTGTCGAGCACTGCGGGCGTGAAAAGAATGAAGAACGGAGGGTGGTGAGCAAGAGTGAGGCGGAAGAGGCGCGAACGCGTTTGAAGGCTATATAAGGGTGCTACAGGGTTTTCGCTTGGGAAAAAAGGTTAGGTATGAGAGTGAGGGATGAAGCCTCGGCAGCTCTTGTCTGCATTCTAATTACCTCATTCGCCCGAAAACTGCCCGGATTCCTGTACCATTCTATATATTGCATCACCGGCACGATGGGTGAAGGGATGAAGCGGAAAAGGCGTTGGAAATGGGTGTCTAAAGTTGGGTTAGGGCCCTTCAAACGCAGTGGCTTTTGCTTTGCCGAAGAATGAGGGCGGCAATCCTTTTCGCGCATCTCTCTCTCTCTCTCTCTCTCTCTCTCTCTCTCTCTCCCTCCATGTACGTGTCTAACATACATACTGACATATACGTATATAACATTAAGTACTCACCTGTTTTTCCGCATAAAACGTTTTGCCTCCACTCGTTCTATTCCGCTCGCTCGGTTCGCTCGCATATCCATGTCTGCATCACCGTATGCAGTAACGATATGTCTGTATGGAAAAAGGGATTGTGGGGACAATTTATTTCGAGGCCCGTCCTTGCATTGTATACATATCGTCTCCATATATTCAACCACAAGTGCACTCAATGTCTTCGAAAACCCCTTGAGACGAATGTAAGCATATTTGTATATGAATGCCATTTGGAGGGTCGTCCGGTCTCCACAATTAACGACGTGTTTGATAAATGTCAGGGCTGTCCCCGAAAAAGGCCGGTGTGCTTAGATTCAACATTATATGGATACAACGGGTCAAACAGCTGTTTTTCGCCTATATACAGTGGGTAAGAAATGGATTTGTACATCTCACACGAAGCGGTCATTAATTTGGCTATATTTGTTTGTTCGTATTTTCCCAAGATTTTTGTAAACACTCACCATGTATATTTAGGACAAGCTATCCAATATAGAAACATAATAAAGCATTTAATTGTTTTCGTCGGATAATTTAAAAAAGACGACGTGTACAAATACTTTTTCCACCCACTACACTCGATATATTTAGAAGTGTTTGTGGGAGGATGCTAATATACGTCTATATAAGATTTTTCGACAAAGGAACGAGGTCTGCACGTTGCGAGTCTAGTTTAAAGGGGGGTCCCAAAAAGGATCCTCCTAGAGGGAAAATGACGAAGAGGAGTAAAGCGCTCCGAGCGAGGGTACCACACGATAAACGGTCTTTGGTATAGGAAGTTCGAGTGTGCAAGTATGTGTGATGAGGTCTGTGTGAGGACGTGTCGACGGGTTCACAGGGCTGCGTGGGCTATAGGAGGGTCAGAGGTTGAAAAAGGGTAACGCCAAGAGAATGGCTTTCATAAGTCTCTGTCGTAAAAAGCGAATTTATTTGGGCGGGTCCGTTGGGTCGCGCGGAAGCTCTCGCTTTCTCTCTCTTTCTCGCACTGCTTTCGGGTTGCTTTGTAATGGCGTTGAAAGCGCATTCGCGAGGGGTGAATCCGCATGGACTTGGTGCATGCCATTCATTCCGACCTTCCACCGTCACTTATATGGAAATATATATACCAAGCAGGTCAATGTGTATGTGGCGTGTGCGAGGACACACACACACGCAGACACACGCGTGCATTTATATGAGCACACGCGTACGTGCGTATGGAATGTTCTATTGAGACATGCGTCGCGGATGGCTCGCCATCCATGTGTGAAAGCCGTCAGTCCTACTGGAGAGCAACGGAATTCAGTTCATCGAGGCTCATAGTCAGACGAGTAGTTGATATCTGAGTCCAAAGGTCGTGCGCTCCAGAAGAGAAGCGAGAGTCAGAGGGAGAAATAGATTGATTACGGGAGGAAGCAGCGGACGAAACGTCTTGTTTGTCCTACCGTCAACCGTTTATTAGACAAACTCGGTGTTACTTTCGGCAATTAATTGACGCCCACTTGGACGTCTGGATAGGTTCGTTTTTGTGGTCATCTGGGTTTCTACGTGTTTTCAACTCTTCACGTCGATTTGACACACTTGGCTGACCAATAGTGAAGGGACGAGATACCTTTAACACCCTTCGACATCCTCCCTGGCTCGAATGGATTCTCGCGAAAGAATAAAAGCTTCGAGAATGTGGATTTCTCATGGAGCACCGTGGGACAAAGGAAAAAAAGGGATTACAAGAAGGTTGGAATGTTGTTGAAGAAGGTAAAGTTGAGACTATCGATGGCCGAACACACCAGGCTAGCCACAGATCGCAGGTGAGCAGAGGCTGTAAGGGATCTGCTCTCCAGGAAGCCAAGGAGTTCATCGGATGCCACGCCCTTCTGCGGTCGTGCTCAGCTCGAGCAGAACTAACCGACGCGTTTGTCGCATTCCGCAGTTTTACGCAGCTGCTTGTCCTTCTTGTTCTTAGTATGGGCTTAAAAAACCATCTTTCCAAAAGTGCCGAGCCTATTTTCACATTGGAATTAGGTGATCCATCATGAATGGCTTTACCGGTTTTGCACACGTCGTTCATGCGTCTTTGGACGATCATGTGAGGCATCTCGGAGGGTGGCACGCCGACTGCACACATCAGAGCACCCATCGACCGCATCATTTCCAGGCGGTCCATTTAATCCCAGATAAATTAACGGATGCTTGAGGTTCGGATAGATGAGGGAGCGTTTCTTGCGCGCGGGGAAAACGAAGAACCTTGAAAGGCAGCTCATGAGGTCATGAAAGTAGGCAGGAGAAAATTGGAAGGAGCGTAAAGATTAGATAAGTGGCCAGTGTACCAGGCCCTGGTTTCCCGGTTCCTTCTCTCTTCCTCCCTCCCTCCCACCCCCTCTCTCCTGTGGGCGCGGGCATCCTTCGTCCATCCCCTATACCTTCTCGTTTCCCGACAACCTTGGGGTTGCGTTTAAGCACACCGTGTACACGGCTCGTAGTGCGGCTCGCTCTCGAACACTCGTTAGTGTCAGGACGACGAGACCGGGGATCTTCCTGTCGACGGATCTCCGGCGTCGAGGGCGTCGCACGACCGTTTTCCCCAAGCGCTTCCCATGGTCGGTCGCCGCCGTCGTGTTGTCCACGCCGTTAGCATCCAACACCCGTCTACCCCACGCCGTCCCAAACCCGCGACACTTCTCAAGAGTCTGGATTCTCTGGCTCGCGTTATTCCGTCTTCGCAAGTGACGCTCGGCTTGTCTTCTACGAGTATTATCTCTATCCACCTGTCCCTTTTAATCTTCGCTCCACATTCCCACGTCCATTGCGTCAATCGTCTTCTCTACCCGCGAGAGCTTCTCGCTCAACAGGGATGTGCGCACATGCAGCCACGCGTGCACATTCTTCAAATTTCCAGGAGTTTGAAGGGGGATTTAAATTGGAAGGAAAAAAACGGACTTTGCGATGTGAAATTCCCAATATTTTGGCTATCTGGATAATTTCTTATAAATGAATGGAGTATTATAGTGGACATGTTTTAATACAATTTTGGGAAAATCGTTGAACAGGTTTAGAACTGTACTGCCTTACGGCAGTATCGTTGTCTAGACCGCTGATTTTGAGGTGATTTTTAGGATGGAATAACTTAAAAAAATAACAAAATTATTAAATATACATCTTTTTAAATCCTTCAAGAATAAGTACAAAAGTAACAATTGAAAATAAAAATGTATTGTTATGTACTTTTGTACGTTTGCTTGCAACCGTGCACAGATAACTCCCCGATCGGCGATTAGTGTTGTGGATGTTGCATGAATCCGAAAAAAAAAAACACATTCTTAATCTGTTTGAGTGTTGTGACGTTTGGCACTAGATTCAGCAAAAAAAATTTCAACATGACGGCATGCTAAACTTTGATTATCAATTGTTCCTACTTTTCTGAGCATTCTACGAATTATATAAGGAATAAAAAAGACTGACTCATTTCTGCTATCGTCGGTGAAAAACAGTCTATATAAGGTGTATGCTAAATCTTAGTTCAATCGGCCAATTGGTTGACGAGATATAGTGATGGCCGATTTGGTGATCGTAATTCCAAGAAAGTAGAAGATTCTGCCTGAATCTTCTACTTGAAGAAGAAAGAAGCCTGAAGGCCTGAAAGAAGCAATTCTGCCTCTCAACCGAACTCCTCGAGCGTACTTATTCATTTCTATGACTCGGCTAATTTGATGAGTATCACTTAACGATTTCCCCATACATATTCAGAAGGGTCTGTAGATTAATCAAACAAAATGTAAAAAGTAACGGTTTTGAGGAAATTTAAATTTTCAATAAAATATTTTCATGAATTAACTTTCTTAAAAAGTAAAATATTTGAATAGTTTTTTCCGCATAAGTAGAGTGTTATAGAAGAAATGTATTGATTTAATGTGGTTAAAATCGGCGAAGACGTATGGATTTCAAAGGTGTATGGATTCTTCAGAAGTTTCTAAATTTATCATCGAAGAATAACGGCGAAATCATTTCACATAAAAAATATTATTCTATTTTACTTTGCTCATTTTGCCCAATTTTACTTTACTGTCCGCTTAATTTATTTCGCTCTCAAAGCTATTCATATGATCGTGTTTTTCAAAATGCAGTTTCTACTACCAGGAAACTAAAATTGAAAGCCGTACTGGCGATTGCAATTCAAATTTAGTCATAGTCCTTGCTCTGCGTAAAAAAAAACAAACTCACTTATGCCGTCAGTTTCAGCAGCGACGTGCAAGTTTAAAACTTGTTTTATTTATTTATTTTTCGAGTAAAATGTAAAACTGTTTGGTATAAGCGTAACGGACGTAATTCTGATTTTTCGTTCAATCAATTCTTTCGACTTCGTATTTTTCGTCTAAAAGTAGCTTTATCGACGATTATCTAGCTGTATCACTATATCTAAACACATGGGTGTATATATATATAACGACTCGAGTAATGCTTGAGCGCGGGGTGAAACTAACCGTTTCAATAATCCATTCGTTCGAAAAGTTCACCCAAGCGTGTAACGTACGTGATACACGGTGAAAGAACATCGACTTTTTCCTATGATTATTCGTCGGGAAAATGCATCTGCGACGTTGGCGTTCACCGCGGAAAATTCCGCGACAAATATGTTCTCCTGAAATTTACGAATATACCGCGCACTGCATATAATCCTCCAGGAGTACCCCCGTTCGGAAGAATTCTCGATAGGGTGCATTTATTCTGAAAAGCAATTTGGTTTTTTTTAAGACAGTCACAAAAGTGAAACTTGTCGGGGCAGTCGGGTATCAAACTCAAAATGTAATCAGCCATCATGCGTGCGTCCTATTTTCCCTGACACCTATCTCCTATCACTTTTATGGCTTGGTGGAAGCGTGCTCCTTGCTTTTCACCGAAACGGGGCCAAGATCTTCCGCGAATTTATCTTCATCCTTTATTTCTCCCCCGAAACAAGAAGAAAAAGCACTTTTTACGAAATTCGTAATAGTTTTTCTAAATTTCCACTATAATTCCACTATAACACAATGTCTTTCCACTAAACTCCGCTAAATTTCCACTAACCCCTACTACAACAAAATGTATTGGAGTTGTCCGAACAAGTATACATCGTTGCTTTGCCACCCTCGACATATCACCGAATTTATTTATAACAATAAATATGTATATTTTTTAAATCAAATGTCTTTAATGAACTGCCAACGACACTCACTATGGAATTAAAATTAGTTTGAAAACCCCGTGTAGTAGCTTGAAGTATAGGTTGGTATAGATCTCATCAAAAGTCACTTGACAACATATGATACGACTTTTTCCGACATCAAGAATTTTTTTCTTTTTTTGTTGATTCGTGTCATTTGTTCTATCGCACTCTCTGACGTGCTTTTTGAGACTGTTGCACATACTTCGTTCCATACGTCATGGGCAAAAATTTGCCATATATTTCGACAATGTACAAGTTTTTTCTGGATTCGACGATACCGCTCGTCCTACCTGGTGGAGCTTGAAGTGGAAAAGAAAAAAAAACAAAGAAAAAACCGCGACCTCGTAAAAATCTCAGAGCCGCGACTGCCGCTCGTCCTTCTATAATCGTTCTTTGAGTTGAGCTCTATCATAAATTCGAGCGGATGGAAAATCTTCAAACTCGTTAA
This sequence comes from Ophion costatus, assembly GCA_951751655.1. Lineage (NCBI taxonomy): Eukaryota > Metazoa > Arthropoda > Insecta > Hymenoptera > Ichneumonidae > Ophion > Ophion costatus. Next base: position 28,800,412 of record OX632358.1, read on the forward strand.
ATTTCCATATTTCATAGAAGAACCGCTCGTTAATTCATCGCGTGCGACTCTTGAACGATTTCGCAAATCTTTCATTATTCCGCGACCCAGTGACTTCTGTACATTACAATAGCGAGCTTTCTACGTATCTACGACACAGTTGTGCTATCGCCATTGTGGGTTCTGTTCGTTCGGGCATGACACGTGCGGAAACCGCGACAGGGAACTTTCAGCAAGATCGGAACTCTGTGTGAAAGCCACGAGAAAGCGCTCCCGATAGTTCGAAGTTCCAGCGGACTCCCGCAATAAACCGTCCCACTATATGCATCTGTATGTCTATGGGGAAAGAAGATTTCGAAGACATTTGACTTCAGCGACCGTTCTCAAAGCAGCGTGACGTGCTGATAGAAGACACTCCATATATGTGAAGGGTTCAAAATAACCTATTTCTATATATATAGTTTCGGCCACACCTGAAAAATGCATCTATATATATTTGTGAGCCTCCGCATGTGCGTGGGTGTGTGTGTCTATACATATACTTTATATCTCTACCGTGTAACTGAGAATCTCAGGAAATCGAAGTGTCTCACGATATTGGAGGCCCAGACTCCACTCCTCGCGTGGTTTCTTCTTGCAAAAGTTGGAATAGCGCCAGCTTACAGACGTGGAAGAGTGCCACCACTTAAGAGGTGACGTGTAACTGTAAAACGGTCGTCGCTACGGTGTCTGCTGCATAAAACGATTACTGCTTTTCCCCCGATATCTGTGGAAAATGGAAAAGGTAATTGTCGCGGTTAGTCTTCCGACTGAGCATCATCTAGGCGTGTTTGCGAGACACGCGTTGCCACGTTGATTCTACACACTTATGCACTTGGTAAAACTGCGTTAAAATTGCATACGTGAATGTGCAATTTTTACGCATTAGATTATTACACATTTTCGTAGCTGACCCCATAAACGACACGCTTATTGGAACACACATAAAGTATGTCGAATCAACATACAAGACGCATATTTACACACATTGAACTAAACAAAACACGTTGATAGCAACACACGAGCAAAAATAACACGGGGCAATGCAACACAGTTTACGTGTGTTAATTGCGAGTTATTGATCATGTTTTAGAACTTACCTTGGTTACGCCATCACGTGAACCTCATCAGTTGGTTTGACATATATTGATTGACCGGTTAACAAGACCACGTTTGATCTTTAATTAAGCGGTTAACGGATTCAATTAACATCTGAGTATACAGACACAAGCTCTATAATAAAAATTGTGGTAGCAGATCGCAATATACGGCTTAAAATACCGGAACCCATGGTCAACCAATCCATCGTGTGCCTACTCGCATCATACTACATCATCATAATGTATTTAGAAAAGACAACTATCAAAACTGTAAATATATAATTAACTTTATAATTAATATAATTGATACAATCATCACAGCGTAATGTATAAGTAATCTCCAATAAATACATATATTTTGACGATGAAAAGCTTTGTCATTGAATTAATTTTTCCGACGCATCCCATGCGTATGCAGTACTGCAAAAGGAAGTGTGTTTGTTTCTACACACTTTGAGTGTGTAAATGGCTGCGGACACTTTTTACACGTTTTAACATTTATAAGAAAATAACACACGTAAGTGTGCCGTTTGAACACATATATCCGTGTTATTTTTACACCGTCATTTTTTTTACACACGCTAAAACATGTACAAAGTGTCTACAGCCATTTACACACGTAAAGTGCATAAAAACAACACACTTGTTTTTGCAGTATAGTGTTCGTATTCGCGACAGAATGTAGGATTCTGGGGATGATAAAATAGGAATGCACAATGCGCGAGGCTTATTTTCCGTACAGTAACATTGCACTCATCGCTGCCTACGTTGCTTCTAAATCTCAACTGTGTGCGGAAATTTGATTCGGCAATGGATTGCTGAATAAAGCACAAGCGATGTATCTTTGGATTGCGGGAATTCGGTACACATAGCAGGGGGAGTGGGGGTGGGGGGTAGAAACATTGGCCGTCATGCTGTACGACACGAAACCGCGTTAATATTCAATCGGTCGCATCGTATATTGAATTTCACGCGGGCTAACTACGGCTCGCGTGCCATCATCATCGGCGCGAATGATTGTGACGGCAATCATCAACGGGATTACGATTGTGCACGGACATCTTTTTTTTTTTCTTGTGGGCGGGTGTTTAATCGCAATTGTATCACACGGTGTGAAATTATCTCGCATATCGCGATCGTCCGCTCGACTCGTGCGACTCAGTGTTGCGTACCTACGGATGGATGGCCCACTACATTCCCCGTGTACTCGTAAATTCATGACAGGCCGACTAGGTAGCCAGACCAATATCGTCCAGTTTCCACCCTTTGCGATATATGCATACATGTACAACTCTACGTGTTTGGGTTTGAAAGCGCGCGCGCGCGCGAGAATGTCCGGCGTTCGACACGCACGCCTAACCCTTCTCTACGACCGTGAAATTCGAGATGATTAAGGGCGAGAGTGCAATTTACGGTAGCCTGACTCTCGACGATGTCCTAACGCGTGGGCACTACGGCAACGTGGGATGCTGCGGGTAAATTAGGATGTGAGATGTATCATGCGTAAAACACGATAGCCGCCATAAATTGATGAAAATTCGAGTGATATGCTCGCCTTCTCGCTGCTCGACGGCGGTGCACAGACTAGCCGAAATTGAACGGTCAAGTGGTCCAATAACAGGGGAGTTTTGTGTATCCGCGTATATATCCGTTAATTATTATTCACGTCGTATCGAACGTGGATCTTTTTCTGTCGTAGTTCGTCGTGGTTCGCTGCTTTTCTGTTTCGTCTCATAAAAGTATCGAGCCCCGATCAAAGTATTGTGGCTGCCTTCTTACCGAGTTTCAGTTGCATTAAGGCGTTACATCTATGAGGCTCACTGAAAAATAAGACTGGGATTTTTTTGTTGACAATTCTAAAATGCATTAGGAATGAGGTTTGTATGGTTAATTCTATAGGTGTTGGCGTATAGAAAAAAAATTACGAAAAAATACCCAATAAGAGCTCAGTCGTAGCTACACTGAGAGCGTTTTTTTAGGCGCGTTGCGGGAGGACGCAGGACTTTAATGGATTGGTGCCCAGAACAAAAGAAAAATTTGCGTCATTCGCGGTAGTTTTGTTAAAGAATTACACAAGATTATTTAAAAAAACATGGTTTCGTAAATAGCATAATGGCATAATTTTGAATAAATTGTTCTTTGTTCGGCAAAAAGTTGGGCTTAATTTGTTTATAAAAACGTAAATTGTTGATTCATTGTGAACATCGTGTGTACTTCTTTAGAGAATCTATCTAACAAGCTACAGTAAAAGTTTTAAGTCATTAGGATGGAAGCTGTCCGAATTATGATGCGTCGTTCAAATTTCGAAAACGTGGTTTCGAAAAAAATGTTTAAGGGAGGTTTCATCTTTGTTGGACCCGAGAAATGTTCGATTTTTCACCCATTTTTCGTGCGAAAAATATTAATTAAAGGACGTTGAAATTTGGTTTACTAAACTATCTTTATTGAACATGATAATATATTTTCAAGTTTGACTAAAAATGGTACTGGGAGTGAGAGTAGCCACGTATGTCGGTGCGCCGGTAACGATATTCTTCGCTTGCGGATGCCCTAACTCCTGAACAGGTGATCTAAAGCAAAAAATTTGAACATACTGTCACTTTGTTCAATATTGTGTAAAAGTGGAACAATCAAGAAAAAAAATTGAAAAATAAAAAAAAATTGTGAGCGATCAAAGGGGAAGTTTAAATTTTTACCGAAATCCACTGTCGTTTTTTGTTCATAAAATGAGAACGTTTGAATATTTATAGATAATTTTTAGTCAACTGAAGAGAAAACGTTTGTTTTCGCGTGCCTGCCAAATTTCATAATGATCGCTCATCAGGGCATGTAGGAGCACTTCCGGAAGAGAAGAACATTATCATTGGCGCACCGACATATGTGGCTCCGCTTCTCCCTCTCCCATGTTAGGTCAACCTTTGAAAAAAAAATTCATGTTCAATCAAGATCGCTTAGTAAACGTACCAAATTTCAACATTCTATATTTAATCATTCCTGAGTTCCAACGTATACCCGTGCGAGTTTTTACGTATAACCCTTCCCACCTGAACCCTTTCCTATCATTCCCTATCTACACCTCGTTAATCCAATCTATCTTCCGTTGCGTCCACAGCCGTCTTAAGCTACCCTACAGCGCATTTTTCGAGGGTACGGGGAAACTGGAAAACCCGTACCGGTATACAGCATGTCCCGGAACTGAACGCGTTCCCTGAAATGGGGGGTTGGGGGTGAAATTGTGAGGCGGTTGATATTAGCATGTGTGAGTCACAAATCAACCCCTGAATTAATAATAATTTTTAAAGGCGGGTTCGTTGAGCCGGCCTACATCGGTGAGCGATATGCTGCTCTAATAAATAAAAAATCGAAATGCCGCGCAAAATTCCTTTTGTATATCATTCTGGTGATGTTTACAGATCATTTAAGTCAATAAAATAAGACGAACATTTTTTTTTCGTCACAGATGTAATGCTTCAAAATTAGATAATCAGCGCCTCCCGCTTGATAGTCGGCGCGCAACTCAGTGCGCGCCTGAGCGATCACCCATCCAAGTATAGGTGCCACATCAGACCGATTCGAACTGGCGTTCTCATTGACTTTGCTGTGTCTAAGCGGGAGTCATATAAATCGGACGATGATTATTTGCATATCAAGAGGCGCAATGAAACTTGTAAACGAAGAACTAATTGGCAAAGTCATGTTTAATTGCTACGGCTTGTAGCGGGTTGAGTGGACGTCGAAAAGTATTAAGGGAAAAGCGCCAGCGAACGAACTGCGCTTGCTACTGTCGGTTGTGGTTTCCGTTAACTGTAACAACCGTTTTATATGCGTGCATGTGTGGACGAATGTTGGCATGTAATGGTTACCGAAGTAAAGACGAGAGAAGGTTGGTTTTCGCAGCATCCGAGTTACCTCTGCGCGTAGCGGCCAACACACTGCCAAATGTTGGTCCCCTTTGGTATGTTAATTCATTCTTTCGGTGTGTTGTACAGTCCAGTGGGCTCATTTCGCTTGGTCTCCATCCGCCAGCTAGCAGAGCCAGAAATCCTTCATTCAGCACACTTCTCAAGGCATCCGTGTAAAATCTCCTTTCGGCTCTACACACACGCGTTCCCGCACACAACGGTCCACAGTAATTTCGTTCGGTACACAGTGAATTCGTCCTTAGTAAACTCGAATTGCGAATGAAATTCAAATACCTCATTGCTGTTGTTGTCGCTGTTGTCACATATACACCCGAAGTCTTTCATCCGAACTTCCGATTATTATGCTTTGCCCCTCAGTTGATTGCGCTCAAAAGTTGGCTGTTCTTGAAGATCCGTGGATTGTATCCCTTTTTCTTCGGGAAATTGATATATTCAATCTCTCGTGATTGCACTATCGACCCGACGATGGATAGCGACCACATCCCAATGTGCGGAAGGGACAGCCTTTTCTTTTGCCAGGATAAACGGTCTCAGTAGTCCAATCTTCTTCATAGACAGCATTAAACTCGATTCTACATCGAGCTAGTTGAACAATGTTGGCATAGGGCTGCCCCGCACCAATTCTGAACGACCATTTTACCCCTTACATTTCAAGAGCACAGCGGTTGCGCGGCAACTCGAGGCACGCCCGACTGCCGAGCAAACTTCGATCATAACGAGTACCGACGTAACTCGAGATAACGAAACTTCCTCTCTCGTCTATGGTCTTGCTTTTCAGCTCTATGTATTCCCTCATCCCTATGTACCACTACCTCTCATTCACCCCTTTCCCCTTTCTTCGACCTGGAGCTCCTCACTGGTCGACGAAACTGAGCTAAAAGGGGAGAAATGCGGGTAAGGGAAGGGGCCTGTAGAATTAACATATATATATATATGCCAGTCCTTGTGAAAAGCCCGATATTGAGGAATCCCTCTTATTTTATCGGCATCTATTTCCTACCACCTTCTTTATTCACTTCTTTCCAATTCCGAACTCCCGTTCTCTCCCATCGCCGGCGTGTTATAAGTACACGACGGTGAATGCAGTTGCCAACTATCGGTAAGGATTCCCTCGAGTAAAGCCCACGGGGATGTATTTCCAGATACCATATCCTACTGTATACATCATTGTAGTTCTTGTCGTCATGCTTTCCTCACAATATCCATTTCACGATTTTTAATTTAATAGACGTTGGAAGTTAGTCACGTTTCTCATCGCTCATTCTCTTTGATATACTTATATCTACATACATTATTGTGCCGCTGAAGTTGCTTCCAATACCCTGGACGAATATTCTCGTGATGAGAATCGATATTCTTGTTGGCTAACGTATGTGTTTGAGAATTTTGCGGTCCTGAGTGGGTGGGGATATAGGGTGCTTGAAGTGATATTATCAGAGTCTACGTTATGTATATAATGTGTTGGGCTTGGACGCATAGGCCCATTGGTCGTGGCAAAAGCCTGGACGCTCTACACGTTCGGTTTAATACAGGCCTACAAGCCACCTTGGATACGTAATATGGCCAAGGCCCTATAAACTCGTTCGGCCACGTATATTCATATCTGCGTTGGTTAGGCTGGCACTCACGTACGTTGGTGGCTTTTATAGAGCAGAGGAGGCGCCACTCTGTCTGTATCTTTCTCCCTCGAGCTCTCGCTGTGCGGAGATAATGTACTTAGCGAAAGGGGATTAATTTCTCGAAGCGTGCGATTAGAGCCTCGTGCGATCAATCCATCGTGGCAAGTGATCGTGCTGGCTCACGAAGCAGCCAACGTTACAGCGAGACCTTCATCCCCTGCTGTCTCCTGACGATGTTCGAAGGCTCTCCTGGCTTGTCGATAGTGGCTTATCGAAATTGGATATCATCTCTTAGTCCTACCAGGCTTTTGTACTAAACAATGGTCAGACCATACCTGGGGGTTAGTTGCGATCGTCCATTTGTCATAATTTATGGCTGATAAACTTTTGTTTCTACGATAAGCAGTGACATCGATAAATCTCGAGTTCGTAACTTGACCATCCGTATCTGTGGGATCTCTAAATGGCGATCAGAATACAATAAGGGACCCAGAGACTATCCATTCGAACCGTAGTACCGAAGATCGAGACTGATGAACTTGTTATTCAAGGACTTGATGCATACTCTGCCGTCCCAAAGTACCATAAACATTATTTTATCTGGGTTCGCCTTTATTAGGAAAGCATGTTCGTAATTTCTACTAATTCGGTCGTTCATCCGAATTGGCGAAAATGCATAAAAGAAAGATGTTTGCCGCTCGTGCTTACAGGGGAGATTTGTGGCGATGAAGTTTATATTCGAAGCGTTGATCGATTCTGGGGCTTCCAGGGAAAATCTAGTTTTAGCAAGCCATCACCATCTATTGTAACACGCTCCGATCAGATAAGATGCTGTAACGGATTCTCTTTCGTATAGCTAGTCGATGGCTCGTCAATGCGGCCTTACGTTGAAGCGTGGTGCACAGGAACGAAGCGCCGGTCTTGCCGCAACACGATGACGTGATTGCTTACTTTGGTGGAGTTGGTAACGCTTTGTTGCCCTGTTCGTAAATTGACGGCGTATCCCTCCTATACTATCAGGTAATTCGGATACCGTTAAGGCACGTTCGAGACTCTCATGTGGTGCAGGAATATATTATCCCTACCCGCTCTGTAAGTATGCCTGGTGCAAGTATCTTCAGACATATTGGAAATGTATGTAGGGGTTGAATCATTTATCAAATGCGTATGCAGGATGCGCTTGACTTTCGAAATCAACGAGAATTTCGTTCGAGGTTCCACTTGTATGCGAGGTGCACTTGTACTTATTCGTGAGAAGTTTCACAAGCTCTTTGGCTTGATGTCAACTTTGTTAATGAGTATTCCGGTGATTGGTTTGATACCCATACCGTTGCATGCTGTAAGTCTCTTTAACCAGAATAAGGCATTTTTTGCCGTTGCTAAGCCATCGGAAGATACTTGTATGGACCACATTCCAGCCGCATGGACTTGCATGGACAAATCCAGCCCTGTGGTATTGGACAGCTGCGCGAACATTCGCAACAACAAAATCCTTGATGAGCATACATACAATCTCTGAGCAGTATTTTTCATACCAATTTGAAATTAACTTCCGGTCTGCGAATAAGTATACACTGCGGTGCTATCCAGCCGTCGGCTATGATTACACAGAGCATCGTGCAACTGGACACTGTATGGACTATGTACGGGCCACAGGCGTACATTTATATGAGGTTTATACACGCTCGGTCACCTACAACATGAAACGTGATGCGGTCTTGGGTACACTATACTGGCTCGTGTATACTTCCATTGGAAGGGTTATGTATCAAACTTGCCCGCGGATGAGCTTGCACCTTCACAAGCAGAAGTGAGACACTGCGCCCTGGACCAGTGAGAGAGCAAGAGAGAGAGAGAAAGCGAGCGAGCGAGAGAGAGAGAGAGAGAGAGAGAGAGAGACCGTGATAAATTTTTACATCAGGATTGCAGAAACCGAAACGTCTTATTCGCATGCACCCATTGCATGCGAATAAGACGTGCACCTATTGCTGGTGTAATGAACAACTTACTAAATAGAATATGCTCCAGCTTTTTCATTCAGTATTTTATCTCTTAAAAATTTCAGCCGCGCTCTATCGTTTTGCATGCATTTAAATGTGGCAATGCACCGAGGCTTGCAATAACATTGTTCGTTTTTCCTGGCTAGCACAGTTGTATTGTATAAATAAAGATTTGTTGAGCCACCGGGCGTCTGCCAGTGTGGGGTCGCTACCTATCAACGTCCATCAGTAGTTGGGTCCGTGTGAAATCATTATCATCTTTTTCTAACTCGGAGATGTAACGCTCTCCCAAAACTTGCCGCTTTGTCGATTCGATATTGATCTGTCGTCGTCGATTATTACTTAGCTGGGTAATATTTTTTTTTCTGGCTATGAGACAGGACGTGCAAATATAGCGGACTTTCATCGAACATTGCTTAGGACTATTCTTGAGGTTAGCCCAATTGATACCATTACGGTTTGATGAGTTTCATTCAACGGAGATTATTCCACTTCCGATTTTCCTCATCTTTCCTGAGACTTCATGTTCACGTCCCTAATCTCTGAGATTTACCCGCTTCCATCTCTCGCACCACAGTCGCATGATGTGTCTGCTGTACTCCCACACACCCACACACACAGTTCATTATGCACACATGTCGTTTATATGTCTAGGCGGAAGTGGAAGACAAATGACGAGGATAAAATGTGAATATTATACCTAGAGGATCGTTCACATTAATTTTCCTGCGCTGGATGCCATTGTCGTCACGCTATTATTAACGCGAAACTTCGTACTCAAGACGTACGCCATCGCGATGATCCCCATGACTGTGTAGCAGGGTTGATGCAGTCATAACGACGAAGCCATTTAAGAACCAACGTTCTTAAATGGCTTACCAGCATTGGGTGACGGATTATTGACACGTAGGTATTAATGTAGGTGACAGAGGTTAATTGATGATCGCCTATTCCGCAAAACCACCAGAAATATTCTACGTAATTACAAAGTTTTTGCACTACCTGTTCTTTATTGACATTCATATTTCAACCCACAGCAAATCAGAGTCGTTTTCTTAAACTTAGCAACGGTGCGAACGCAGTTGGCAGTTTAAAAAAGTTTTATCCCGTTTCCTTAATACAATTTGGGCCGAGAAGAACAGGATTTGATTCAGCGTGGAATGTCCACAATCGCAACTGCTCAATGTTGTTGCAGCGTCGAACTCTTCGCTGCCGCTGAATTTGGATAGTCCGCTGGGAGGAGTGATTGTAAAGCGCAGGTACATGCGAATCCGTATAAGCGTATTCGCTACTATCTACTATATTCATAGCGCGACGCGCGTTGCGCTTCCCGAATTTAATTATCTTCCGCAGCGAGTCGTCTGTTGGATTACCGATGCTTTTCATCGTGGCCGCGACTTCCTTCAGCCCCTGCCGTTGATTCCCTCGCGGCTCCCTGTGGTGGAACGATGTTGCTTTCATTGAGTCCGATGGTACTTTCCCATCGGCTTTCCCTATTTCAGAGAGACAACGAGCCTTTCGGCTATCGACCTTTTGTGTCGAGTGCTGGCGAATGGAATCACCGGCTAGCCGCGTTTTGCGATGGCGAATCCGAAACACATATAGAGGGGGAAATTGGTAAAGCCTGAGAGAGCCCGGGCGCCCGTAGGCGAATTAACGTTCATTGGCTGTTTTTTATGATAATTATTTCACGAGCCGGACAATCCGAAAAAATGTTACCAACGCCAACGAATCAAACGCTACTCTGAGTCTACTACCTTTAGATTGCACAACCCAGCTGTACTCTTCATCATACAGTATGAATGTACTTCAAGTAGCGAAGTGGAGGCTTTTCGCGACGGACAAACATTGATACAGAATGCATACGTATTTGAATGAAGACGTTGCCTTTGTATCGCGTCGTACCAAAACAACTATTCCTGTTCTACACGCACTTCCTCGCACGAGTCTAAATGATGTGCCACTGCATTCACGGGATTCAGTGATTCAACCGAGATGGACGCACGTACAGAAATTGAAGCCGTCACGTTATATCGCTTCTATCGTGTGGTAAAGGGACGAATGGAACGGTGCAACAGAATGAAGGTGATGTCGGGAGGGGCATAAATGCGGCAGCTAGAACGGAGTCGGCTGATTAGCATTCTAAATTGAAGCGTCCACGCTCCGGTCGTAGAAGGGTCATCTCGGCCCCTTGCGCTCAGCAGTTAGGCACGGGTAATTCAGGATGGCCTCGAACAGGCACCACGAGCTGGAATGAAGACTGGTTGGGTACTGTGGTCACACTAGTATCGTATCCTGACAGAGGACGAACCCTGTAGGAAAGGTATCCTGCTAACTCCCGTTCAACTAGAGCACACGGCATGCTGGATCGTTGAATCGGCCCACCCGTAACCTCTCTATACACCCCAATAGTTAGGCATTTGCATTAATCGGCTTTTCCGGAGCGCTGTTGCACGGACCGGTTGCAGGCCCATTTTCGGCGACGTCGCCGTCTCTCCTTCTCTCTCCCTTCATACACCTGTACCTCGTTCGTCCAATCTCTGCGTCCTATCTACCCTATGGTTCTTCCCAATCCTTCCGTCTCTTCCAACGCCTGATCCATTTCTCACATCATGGGCTCACATCACGGGCTCTCGATGCATTTAACGTATAAATAGTCGGCAACGACTGACGCTAATTATAAGATTGTCATGCACATACTACAGCCTCATATAATTCTACGAGGTTGGTTGTACCATTAGCCAAAATCCCTGATCGTATACATCGCTTAAACATCCTTCCAACACCACCGTAGTAGTGACAAATTACCTTTTCATTTCGCTGCATTAATATTATTCTTTTAAACCAACAGACTCTGGAAAAACAAGTAAAACTTAACAAGATCTATCTATTCGGCGACCTTTGAGAATGTGTTTGAACGTTTTGCAGCTAAGATGCTACTGCATCTATAAATACATACATGCGCATACATGTATGTATTTATACATATATGCATACATAAATACTGTGACGTGATTTTTTTTAACTCATGGACACAAACAACTCTCCGAACAGCTACCGATCATTTTTGTTTCCGTAAGGTCTGATTTCTCCGTCTCGCCTCGGCTACAGATTAGGGTTACGCGCTACCGATATCGAGATTTCGATTTCCCTGGGCTTTTTTGAGGCTTCGGTCGTATTAACACGATTGAGGAATTCTCGTACGAAATTCCTCCACCGAGCCTGAGGATTACCAGTGCATTTTCGGTGAGTTCTCGCGTTTCAGATCTTATGATTTCGTTTCCGTCGTGTTTTCGCAATAAAATAACAAACGATTCGTTTGTGCCCTCGCTGATATCGCTATGATTCTCCCTATCCATCGAAATCAGATCCCGACCCTCACCACCAAACTTTGCAGCCTGACCGGCCGTGCGCGGCCGTCACAGTCCTGGGTGATCAGCTCGCGCTGATGCACCCAAGTGCAGCGTTCCAGTTCCGAGACCCCCAAAAACTAGACAGTTCCATTTTTGACGCGCGTTTTTGTTTATTTAATTTGTCAGATTTCGTATTTGTGCCATCTGGGGGGATGGACGTAGTTCCACCCATCCCCCATCTCATACCGGTCGCTAACCCGGTGAAACCAATTAGCTGGCGCCCACCGGAGTATGCGGGTGCATAGGCGAAAGTGGACGGCCGAAGGTGCCGCGAATGTTTCCCGAGGATCGAGAGATCCGAAGGAAAAGATTCCGTCACAATACGTACAGTGGGTAAAAAAAGTATTTGTACACATCGTCTTTCCCAAATTATCGTTCGAAAAAAATAAAATGCTGTATTAAGTTTCTGTGTTCGATAGCTTATCCTAAGTATACATGGTGTCTATTTACAGAAAACTTGGGAAAAGACGCACAAAAAAATAAAGCCAAATCAACAACAGTTTCGAGTGAGATGTATGAATACTTTGTTACCGACTGTATACCCATATGTACATATATATATATATATATATATATTAACATTATGAGTAGAATATAGGGCGGTTCAGACCCAACCGGTTTAGTTATATCGTCTTGATGGACAGTAGGACACACGGAAAGCTGATCCCAGAGTTGCAACGGCGAGGAAGCATCGCGACGTCCGGTCAACGCTCATCTCCCACTGAGGCATATCCAGCCATCCGCACCCTCGCCCCGTCGCAGGAGACGTTTGACAAACGAGCAGCCCGCAGTCATGGGACGGCGGTAGCTTTGATACATATAGATCCAACGATATATACCAGCTGTTGATAAATATATATATATATATATATTGGAGCATTACTCCAACGCGCATATATATATATATATATGCGCGTTGGAGTAATGCTGCTGGCAGTGTAACTTAGCGAAGCAGCAGAGGTGAATGCGATGCTAGCCGTTGGGGAAAATACACTCATCGCCGTCAGCGACAACAGCGAGGGTTGTTCATGTGTGCTGAAAAGCATACAATTCTTGCCTCTGTCCTTGCGCTGTACCTTGTTCCGTCTGCACGATGTATTGTCACACTCATACACATCATATATATAGTATGTGTGTGTGCGTGCGTGTCTGTGGGTGTAGCGCAGTTTTCAGTGAGTCCTTGACCGCTCCTCTCTTCCATTCATTCCGGCAGCGCGTTTCCATGCTACATAGTACCTTGGTCTCGCTCGTGGTGTTATTACTTATCATAATCGTGACTACGCCGTCAGAAACCACAGCCACCTTTGATGACCACATACCTTTGGCGAAAAGTATTTTTCTCAACTGTGCTCCGCAGTATAAAACATCCATAAAGTAAGCGGCAAAAGGCCAGAAAAGTAACGTTTCTCCTGAAGCTGTGAATTAAACTGAGCACGGTACAGCCAAGGCTTCACCAGTATTTATTAATGTTACATATGGTTGAAAAGTACGAATTACCTGTGTGGTAGTCCCTACTGAATTCGGATATTAACACATTAAGGTAAAAATGTGCTTGTGAGGTATTCGTTGGCTCCATTCGTAAATAAGATCTCGCTGGTTGTTATTTCCTCAAGTCGTATTCGTTTCTTTCCCTTTGCCGGTTATCAGCTGCGCGAAAGTATTACCTAGACTCTGATGTAACGAGATTCGTAGACAGTGTGCAATTACTTTGTCGAAGCTACCGTGCAACGTTGGAATGGGATATTGCCTCGTAACTTTTAACGTTACGTATCCAATCAACAGGCAATTATCCACTGAAGTTTGTCTTCCGGTAGAATGGTTTCAGACATGATGTTGGATGTTTTCTTCATTTTCTAGCGGCTGGTATACGACATGACGAACGTATACCTTCAGGATGGTGGTTGTTTTGGCTAGGTCCGTGATACGTATTACGAAATAATACCCATGTCATCTGTGATCACTGCAGTGTATGCTGCTGAATGTTTCATTTCGCCGGATCATCTGCCCCTCGGCAGCGTTGTTAACAGGTCATTTGGCAAATGACAGACGCAAGGAAAAAAAAGTGGATTAATGCGTGGGTCGATCTGTGAGACAGAGAGGATATTCAGTTTCATAGTCGAGCTTTGTCCATTATCGGCCCGACAATACTATTGAGAAGATAATCCAATATCTGCGGGGGCTTTAACCGGACTCGATGTGAGCACAGAGAATTTCCCGCAGGTTGCAACCACACTCATTGCAATGGACTTTTGTTCAGATAATCGGGTAGGCTAGCTGTACGAGTCCGTGAGCGAAAATGGAGAATCACCATGCCTCGCCGAGTAAGCCGAGAATCAGAGACGGGTATGGTGACGAATAAAGTTTTAATGAAATGTCATGACACAACGAGCCATAAACAATCTCAATCAGCCAACACTGACATCGGATCGATTTGGGTATTAGGATACGGCGGAATTTCCGCCTAGAGTCTTCTTTCCTGCTTTTTCATCGTACCAACGAACATGACATTAGCTCCGTTTTTCGCAGTAGACCTATGAATTCACGGTTATGGTTGATCGAGCAAGGTCCAGTTTCAGATCGGTGATTTCGCGTTTGATTCAGTCCCATAGTTACATAACCGTTGACCAATGGGCTGATCGATACGCATGAAATTAAATGGGCTTGCGTTATAAAAGATAAAATGAAGGATTCATGTAGGTGACTGGAAGAATAAGCGAGTATACGATCGAAGAGCGAAAAAAGTCTCAAGTATGCGTTGGAATACGCATAATGTAGGGTATATGGACATTTGCTTGTGGGATCCGTTGAAGAATTAATGTTTAGCTAATATGGAGTTATTGTGTATGTGGCACAGCATACCAGAATTTATTTTCTTTAACAATCCGCATTCATAAATATTCTAATGGAGCAAGCAACTTGTAGAGGGGGCGTCCCTCTGTTTGATGTTTGATATTTTATGAAAGAGACTTCAAACAACATGCGATAAAGTTATTTGTGATGTCCTCCCATGAAGTTCCCATGAAGTTAAGTTAGCGACAATTTGGTTGTCCATATCTCCTGGATCCGTTGACGTGGTGAACCGAAGTAATTTACATCGCAAGTTCATCAAATGCCAGTAACTAGAATTTTTCAGACTTCTTAATGTAGTGTCGTCTATAATCCATCAGACCACGTGGAATAGAGCGCGTACGACGAATTACATCCGACAACCCTCACCCGGTAGGGCTCGCGAAAGACAAAAATTCACCCCTATTTTACATGCAGGGAAAAAATATTTAGGAATGTTTGTTTTTACGAGATTTTGCTAGATATTAATTAAGATTCCCATTGGAAGCATCTACTTTAAAATGTTGATGTATATATATTTTAAAGTGTAGAAACTGTGAAGTGGTGACCGACATTCGAACGAACAAACTTACGGAATCCTAGAAAGGTGTGATTGGTTAGTTTCTTCAGGATAGAAGGTCGACACTCTCAATTGCAAGCATACAAAATCAACGTATCCCAGTCAGGCATCATCGGATTATAGAAGGCCGATGTGAAAGTTCATCAATAATACACAGTAATGACATTTTGTAACAGGACTTATGCGTGTACGCTGGTCCCGAATAAGCCAAACGCTTGTCTTTATGAATTCAATTGGGCAATAATCGGCCATCATCGCATACATGGTCCAGCATGCTGACCAATCCGATAACCGTTACATCTGTGCACGTGCTACACCTAGTCGGCCAATCGATAATTTCGTCATAAATCATGTCCAAA
The DNA here is from genome assembly GCA_951751655.1 of Ophion costatus. Taxonomy (NCBI): domain Eukaryota; kingdom Metazoa; phylum Arthropoda; class Insecta; order Hymenoptera; family Ichneumonidae; genus Ophion; species Ophion costatus. The sequence continues at coordinate 28,816,250 of OX632358.1, forward strand.
ACGCCATAAACGTGATTTTTTGCTGACAACAAAACACAATATTCTCGTACACTTCGTCGCTGGTGACGCCGCGGTAATACGCGGTTTTATTGCTACTTCGACTTCTCATATTGCTTCTATCGAACAAGACTGTTCGGCCATGGCTGTGTGCACAAGGAATAGCGCTTTAGATCGAATTTCCGTTTGTTTGGGTTTGCCAAAGCTAGGCAATTCGTGTTTTCAGTGAAAACTAGGGATTTACCTTTTACTTGTTCTCAAACCAGGTCTTACTTGCAAATATCTCTCCTTGTGTTGCGTTATATCACGTCGACAGACAGAGGCCAGTGGGCGTTGAATGGAGACTAATGGCGGGCAGGCTGATGTTTGGCGCGTAGCTTGCGATAGATCCCGAAGACAAAGGCATCATCCATTATATGGAACCGTTGCATAAACCCGTTGTACTGTACCGGCTACCGGGAAGCCCCCCCTATACATCTATACTGACAACTGTGATTGCCTCAAAGTACCGCAAATAATGGTTTTAGTCAATCGAAATGCAATTAAAAACTATTCAAATTGTATTCTGGTGAGCGTGTGGAACCGGAAAATATGCGAATGCGTCGATAACAGCGAAGAAGAGAATCACAATAGTTTTTGACCTGTGTGATGCCAATGTTGCGATGTTCTCTAATAACAATTGCTATTGACGCGATCTTTTTAAGAAAATAATGATTTGTATATTTCTCCCATTCGAGCCCCTTCGAGTGTGCGAAATCTTTGCCTCTGATACTGGTCGACTCGTGTAATCGGGGTTATAGATGAATCTGTGATATTCAGAAGGTTGAGGCTAGACGCGTGATGTGCTAGTATATACAAGTAGAAGTGACATGAATTGGTGAGAAGGGACGGATATATGGTTATCGGCCATACATATACTCAAGGAGCTGTGCGTGGCAGCTTTATAACGGACTGCCCTGAGTGAGACGACGGATAACACCCCTCGAGTCAGGAGAGAAATAGTAGCTTAGTTCTCTACCACATATATATATATATACACTGATTGATTGGCACAGAGAAACCCGTGAACCGCGGTTTGGATAACGCGAGCTTTGTCGTTATAGAACGATGGTCGAACGTCTCGCGCATCTTTGAGATGCATGAATGGCATGTCGGTTGTGGAAAGCTTCTCGTCCCAATGGAACACAAGGATAGCCAATACCGTGAGCCGAAAATCCGAAATTCTACAAATAACCAACGTTGGTGAGGCGATCGAGCGCTTCGGCTCGCGTCTCCGTTCAACATCAGCAGCCCGAGTAATATTCCACTTTGGAATTTGAGATACCGGATCACTTGGTTGATCACGTTCCATTTTCGGAATCCTGTTATCTCCGTGCGGCTGAGGAGTTAAAGCACTGTTTCGAAAGTCTTGGACGCGACTGTGCATTATTCGCCATTTGCTCCCGATCCCGACACGCATTTGCAAGGTTGGATTATAATCTTGAGCGAAGGGGCGCTTCTTAGGAGCTGAGACACGCCCCAGAGTCGTTCGATGATAGTGTTATTGGCGGTCCAAATCTTGCACGGACTCCACATCAAAACTCACTAAGGAATCTACACCATCCCAAATAAACTTTACGAACTCCTCGCGTTGGAATTGTTAGAAGGAAATGACCACCAATTCTACCATTAAAGAAATTTATGTAAAGCTCTGGGAACTTTTCTCAAACACTGCGCGATCGAATGACTTGAAATTTTCACGGCTCATCTGTGATGGCTGGAGAAAGGAGCTGTAACATGCCGAATGTTTGGGTCTTCGAGGAACAAACATGGTCGAAATTTCTACCACAGAGAACTGTTGTACAGAGATTAGGAAACGAAGATTCGGTTGAGCTTATCGCGGATTGAAGGGAAATTCGACTCGCAATCGGTCGAAATGGAAACACGCATTTTCATATTGAAACCATTGGTTTCTGTGATAAGATAACTGGAATAAGTTTCGAAAAGTATAATTTACGTAATCGTTTCTCAGACTGAGTGAATACGTGAGTGTATCGCTCACACGAACTAATAGGTGTATAATCAAGTTCTCGGCGTGAGAGTAAAAACAGCTGTATTCAATATTTAAACGAAAAAAAGTTCCCGCCAGGTTTGGCATAATATAATGCTAACCTAGTAAACTATATTTTCGGACCAACATCTTGACATTACCTCAAAATTTACATCCCGAGCACAGTGGGCAAAATGAGTTGCAATAACGCGCATATTAGGCATTGTATGCTTTACGCGTTCGAATTGAAAAAGTAATACTTCCGAGGCTAAGGAGATGATTTATCAGGCACGGGGGGAAGACGACGTATCCATCAGTACCGTAAAGAAGTGGTTTCAAAGGTTCCAAAGTGGAAAGTTCAACCTCAAGGGTGGCGAAAGAGCAGAACGTCGGAAAAAATTGACGCCGAGGATTTGGAGCAGTTACTGAACGAAGATCCTTGCCAAACGCAACCCAACAAGACATTTCCAGTCGTTTAAAAAAGCTCAACGAGATTCCAAACGGTTTGATACGCAAAGAACCTAGGCGAGTCATATTGCTGCATGACAATGCCGGATCAGAGACGCTTTACATTCGGTAGGCTGGGAATTTTGCCACACCTGGCTCATTCACCAGACTGGGCTCCATTGAATTTTCACTTGTTCCGATCGCTCCAACATCATTCGGCTGATAGCCACTTTAAAACGTTCGATGAAGTGAAAAATTCCATTACCGACTTTATCGACTCAAAACCACCATATTTCGACCGTCAAAGATTTCGCAATCTACCTGGCGGATGGGGTTAACGTGTGGAAGCAAACGAAGATTGCTTTCCCTATTCTAATTAACCTTGCTTTTAAGTAAATAAATCATTATTTTCACGAAAAAGGGCCGAAAACTTATTTATTTACCTAATACATAAGATTTTCGAATAAACCAATAGTGCCATAACAATGATATCGATAAAGTATTGTGTGTAACAGAGAATACACCATTTTAAACTCGTAACTGAAGTTGCTGGAACTATCACCAGATCAATACGAGCGCAATAATACCAAAAAAAAACGATTCCACCCGTATACGAGAACAATCAATCTACGATGTTCCGAGGCAAGTAGACGTCGTTGTCACTCGGTTCTACCAAAATATTCGACCCTCGAATTTCTCTCGAATCTTTGAACCTCGTGTCTCCTGTGCGCGATTCATTAATCTTTCCCACCTTTTCTCCCTCTGTCCCGCTCTATCGATGATATCTCGCCAGTCCCGCGCACTTGTCGACAGCACGGTAGATGACGTTTTGCAGAAGAGAAATCGAATGCATATATATTTTGTTTGTTGGAGCATCGTCGTGTATGCCATTGCGCGGACCATTCGCGTGTGTATGTGCGCTTGCGGTAAAACGTCCACGTTATCTCGAGACGTTACGTGAACGAATGAGTGTGGTATAAGGATGAGAGAAAAAGGGTACGTGAGGGGGTGGACGAAAATCCGTGCGGAGTCTCGACCGCGGCTAAGCAAACCTATAAAGCGAATTAATGAGGGTTTCGCGGCGTGCGTGCTGGATCGCAGTCGTCAGTCGTGCGCGTCTTGAATAATGAATGATCCCTGTTCGGCTTGCTTGCCAACCTCGTTGGTCTGGCTGGCTACGGTCTTCCATGGATGCTACCGTCCGTATATATATATATATGTGTGTGTGTGTGTGTGTGTGTGTGTGTGTGTGTGTGTGTGTGTGTGTGTGTGTGTGTGTGTGTGTGTGTGTGTGTGTGTGTGTGTGTGTGTGTGTGTGTGTGTGTGTGTGTGTGTGTGTGTGTGTGTGTGTGTGTGTGTGTGTGGGTGTGCGTGTGTGGGTGCGTGTCTATCTGTATGATAAGACGTCCATTCACCATTCCGTTCGCGGAGTTGATATAAGCCGACGTGGCAGATGAGAGCTGCGGGTGGGGGTGTTTCCAGACTAGCGTTATCACACGAGGGAAAACCACTCTCCTTACTTTAATATAAGTGAGACAGAACGAGAAAGAGAAAGAGAAAGAGAGAGAGAGAGAGAGAGAGAGAGAGGTGGAGCAGGATAGAGAAAGAGGTCAATCTTGCACTCACATCTCAACCACGCTCTGACGTAACGATTTATCCATCGGATTTTACGGACGATAAAAAGAGTCGTGAGCAGCTCATCGTAATGGTATATATATGTGATACCTATTGGATGCTTGCGGATTTCCATCTCCGGGCTATATATCATCGGGAGGATGAGTAATAGGCGATTTTTAGTCTCATTTTCAATCAAATGTGTCTTTGCCAGGTCTGACGCGTACAACTTTATAACGGTAGGAGCGAATCAGCTGGGCCTGATTTTTCCTCCGGCTGCAGTCCATGTCGGAAATGTGACTGGGGATTGTTGAAGCCACGGCGTTTATATCAGAATTAGCAATATTTCGTGGGCGGATATCGATGGGCACGCTTAATAATAGAGCACGATCCTATAGCAACAATGCCTTGTAGGACAAATATGCTGTGGTTTGTATCAATATTTTGTAATATGAGGTCCTATCAAGCCTGCTATTTATATTAGGATGTTAGATCAGGTTGGAGTGAAAAATTAAACATCGCAATGAAGAGGTAAAGACGAAAGGTTGCTCAATGTTGTTTACGTAGGGAAATGCACGAACACCAGTTCCACGATCCAGGGGATTCGGTTGGTTATACCTATATAAATTCGTCATAGTTTGCGTATACTACTCACTCACACTTGACTCTATTCCGAAAATACCGAGCCATCCAGCGTATGGAGATAGAACCTTTTGAAAGCGTTATATCTACGTTGGGTTTCGTCAAATTTGACTGTTATGAGGACCGTTCCCAATTTTCTTTTTGTGAATTGCCATTCATTTTGGCGCCCACACGGCTCTTGAAATTGTCTGTATATAAACGTGATTGTCTCTCACTTGGCTAAAAGTGATTTCGAAGACGATATACTTCACATAATGTTGACTATGGCAACGACGGGCTACTATGAGAACGGTCCCTGAACCGGAATGTCTACGAACTCGTTTTCCCATATATGCCGGGTGATTCAACACTATTAGCGTTCCCTAAGTAATTGCTTACGCGCAGAACGTGGAAAACGGATCGAGCGTGGGGTCGAATTTTTACATTCTGGCAAGTGATTTTTTTTGTTAACATCGCTTTTTCCGGTAAAAAAGAATCACTACGAAGACACATTTTTGCGAATCGATAATGTGATTTAATAGTTTTCGTTCATTATTCGATATTTGAAGGAAAGAAAATTGCTCGTAACTACTGTGCCATTGTTTACTTAGCGTCGGACTTTGAACGGGAATGTTTCAGCCAATTTTTATCGGCCAACATGTAAAGCAGTATTGTTGTCTCGAGCGCTGTTTCGGAAAGGACTATTAGGATGGAATAACTGTTGAAGTGTTCCAGTTTTCTTTCTTAAATTTTTGACATATGTTTATTAGTCCTTCAATAATATGTACAAATTGAGAAAAAATTATCATGTACGTTTGCGGAAAAGGGGCGTCCATAAATTACGCAACGGGAAATTTCCCAATTTTTGACCCTCCCCCTATTCCGTTACGTAACGGGTGCTTTCTCATCAATAATTGCGTTTTTTTTCAAAGAAGTAACTAATTATGAAAGAATTGGGTTTATACTCATTTTATGAAGTATGTATTCATGTAGTTTTATATCAATTTTTATGAATTAAAAAAAAATTAACCCTGATTTGGCGACGAAAAAAATTCTCCATTGTCCCATCGATATCTTTAAGAAAAGTTATCTGAAAATAAAAAGTCAACAATTTCTCGCTATCTATACAAATGTAGCTATCGTTTTGCGTAGCCGTTTTTTTTTATTTTGGTTTTTTTTTACAAAATGCCGACGGTTTCAACATTTTTTTCTATCTTCAAGACCGTTCCTTGTACTCAAGCAATCTTTAAAAATAGTAATGATCAAAATTAAAAAAATCGGCTACGTACAACCTTAGTCACTGCGATTACAAAAATGTTCTGAAAAAATTGAAAATCGGTTGATAAGTTTTTGAGTATTTGCTGAGACAAGGTCAAAAAAAGTAGTTTCGGGAAAATCGCGATCAAAGTTTTCCTTTCGTTTTTCTTGATATAAAAGTTATGTTTTTTTTTTTCTAGTATATTCATACTTACATTAAAATATCAAGTCGCGAGCGATACGATGGTTTCACTTCATCTCTTCTGAACGATGAGTTTAAAATTTTAAAAACTTGAACATCGAGAAATCTTGCTATTTCTGGCAGTTCTAAAATCGTGACGTAACGCAAACCTTGACGCCCCCATCCCAAGTACGTAGACCGTAACGCCAGGCCGAACGCCCCCCCCCCCCCGACCCAATTGTGTTACGTAATTTATGTACGCCCCCAAACGCCGCCAATCAGTGACCAGTTTTATGGACGTTGTATGGAAAAAACCAAACATATTCTCGGTCTGTATGAGCATTGTACTATTTGATACCAGATTCAACCCAAAAAATATCACTTTACAAAACGGCGTCATGCTAAGTTTTGATTATCAGTTTTTCCTATTTTTCTGACCATTCTACGAGTTATAAATTTGAAAAAAAAACTTATTCCGTCTTATGGTTGCCGATTTGAAACGCATAGTTTCGAGGAAAACGAGCTTAAAGTTGCTGCGTTTCGACCACGCTCTCCAAGCGTACTCCTTGTCATTTCTATTGACTTGGTTAATTTTGTGAGTATCATTGAACGGTTTTCGCAGACGTATCCAGGAAGGTATGTAGAGGAATAAAATAAAATTTGAAAAAAGCCTTTCGCTCGGAACGCCATAGCCTATATGCTCACCAAGAGAGTCCTAATAATTGTGAAGCACCCGGTATACATATATACCTGTGTATGTAATTTTAACGCGAGTATTCCGGAAGTGTATAGACACACCATTCCCAATATCGGGGATATCGAATTTCGCGAATCCATTTAATGGCAGTCTCGTGTTCGGTGTCTCTCCAGTGAGAATCGTGAAGGCTGTGAGTGTTGGGTGCCTATATATATATGGTATACACGATTGATGATTGGAGAGAAAGTGTCGGGAGCGACGAGGAAGGTCCGACGGATAAAGTAATAGACAGTTTGCGGGCGAAAAGTTATTCCATTAATCGAAGAGCTTATACGCGTTAGGCAGTACCTACGAGTATACCGCGGATCACAATGGTCGACTGAACGAGAGAACGCGCTCGAGAATTTGACGATGAGAAAGGAAAATCCACGGAGTTCTCCTCGGACATTCGGTGCGCGCTATAAAGCCGCGTATCGCATTTAACCGAATTTGACATGGCTGCGCTGCTTCGGGTGGGAATATAAGCAACGATGCCGTATTCCCGTTCGAGTGTATAAATAAAGAAACGTCCGCATTGGGTATATATCGCCGGAATTTACTCACTTGTTATTTTATCGCGTTTGCCAAGCGTCGAGCAAGTCTCTCGGTCTTTGAACTTCGACTCTTTCACAGAGAAACTTTCCACGGAGAAACTTTTTTTCGAGCAAATACGACAGAATACGAAAGCAGGTTTCCCAGAGCTTTTTCTACTCTCAAATGAATTCCATGTAAATAACTGCAGCCTTCAGAGTTTTAGGCCTCGGTGAAGGAAAAAGTGCAAAATAAAAATAAGCTGCTGGGGATGAATCAAAATGTCCAGAAAAAAATTGGAATATAAATTAGAGCCTGGAACTTGATTCTCGCGATTAAATCAGGATCGGATGTCCGGCGGAAAAATTTGGAACTTCTATTCAAATAAACGTTTCTTCGTCTCGTTTTGTCCGCTAATTGATTTTAATTTGAACAAACATAGTCGCGAGAATATGTATATAGAATCCGACTGAAATTAAGTAAAAACTAAGAGGAATAGGAGGCAATGTTCCATCTGCCTGCACAGAGAGAAATGTATAGTAACTTCAACCATATTTCAACCATACTTTACCCTGTACCCTTATATTACCCTGACGGGACAATAATATTTTTAAGTCATGGTTACTGCCGAAAATATAGTACTGCTTATGATATTTTAGCAGTTGTGTTAACTATGCTCATATGTTAACCGCAACCAACAATCTTTCAAGCATATGTGTATTGTCAATGCTATATAATATAGTAGGTTTTCATAAAATGGATGTTTCCTTATACTGTCAAAAAATAGTCGTTTTTACGATATTGAATGGTATGTCTACTAAATCTATATACTGTTTCATAAATTCAAAAATTCAAAAAAAATTAATTGAGAGTACTACCTGTATGATTGTTTATCATGATTTGTTAGTACCTGACCTAAAATGATCCCTATCGAAAAGAATATTTCACCTATATGGAGATTCGAACCTACGACCTCCCTATCTATATTTACGCACGCTGCCACTATGCTACCGGGTACTTATGTTATTTCGATCGTAGATTTGGCATACCGGATAAAAGGAATTCCAGCTGCAATTCCGAATAGCTGTTACCTCTGATATAGGTCGAATTTTGCGCAGATCGCATTTTTGATAATATATGTCACTACTTAAATGGATTTTTGCGTAGCCCAATAGTTTTCGAAATATCAAGACTAAAAACTGATAAATAAATGCGCCAATATATCTACATCGATCATAGCGTGCCACCGCTGTCTCTACTTTATTGACACGTTCGACAAATGATTTACGTCTTCACTATACGATTACCATAATGTTGTTCGTATAGTCACTTTTCGTAAGATCTTGTAACAGTTTATACTCAAGAACTGTTAATGTCAACCATATAAATAGTACAAACTTGCACTGAGAAAAATGTCCATAGTATTTATAAAAAACGCCCATGGTAAAAGTGGGCATACTAAAATTCATATAGCTTATTGCTACCGCAATCATAATATGGTTAGCACAACTATAAGCGTCTATCTAATCATGCCGTTTTGGTAGTGTGTGTTTTTTTTATCCAGCATCCTTGAAGTAACTATTAACAACAGTGAAAGACTTTACAATATCGATATAGTTAATTCAGTTAATATTTTTACAACAGTTAGTAGTTTTTTCGGGGATAATAGATAGTCGAGCACGCCACTAAAGTTGCACGTTTAGATATTTGTTTCTCTTATAGGCGTGTTAACGATATTATGATTACGGTGCCAATATAAAATATTCAGGATTTTACTATCCCCTCTTTTGACGTGGGCATCTTCTATAAACACCATGTACTTTGCCCTCAGTGCAGCATTTGTATTTGTGCGCCGATTTTGTGATATAGCTGAATTAACCATATCGATATTGTAAAGCCTTTTACAATTAGTGTATGGTAATTTCGGAGATACTAGATAGTCAAACACGCCACAAAAGTCGCACGTTTACGTATACTTTTCGCTTATAGTTGTGTTAACCATATTATGATTGCGGTGACAATAGACTATAGTGAATTCGACTATACTGTGTTTTACCATGCGCGTTTTTTTTTTTGTAAATACTGTGCACTTTTCTCTCAGTGTGTATAAACTTTTGTGTATCATGGTAGTGAGAAGATGAAATTCTTACCTTGCCTCGATTATTCGCAGTTGTAGCCAGCGGAGCGTGTGGAAGTCGCGAAAGGTAGGAAAAAAGTCACGGCAAAGACGAGGTAAGAGAAAGGTAGCACAATATGCCGCTCACGAAACGAGGGTAAAGATAGTCGCAGTATGCGGTGACGGTTGTCGGAAAGTTCGTACACTTTCATCTCGCCTGACAGGGGGGAGCCTATTCAACGGGGGTGAAACACCACCGCGCCGCCCTCTCTCCAACTTGCTAGGCATGCGGATACTCGTGCCCTCCTTGAGCTTGGAATCGGTCCAAGCTTCACGAACCATAATAATTTGGAAGAGAGCCTTATTCTCGAGTCCTGAATCCGGCATTACAATATCATTTGGTGTCTTTGCCGCTCGCTACCGATTTTCCCGTCTCTTTCGGCCTCTTTCTCTCTCCCGCCCGCTCTCCCTGTCTCGTTCTCGCCCTCTCCTGGATCCCGTGTTTGATGTCAGCCGGCACGAAAGACACACCAAGACGTGGAATAAGATTGTAGGGAAGCACGTGCTTTTCACTGAAAATCTAGAATTGGACAGTAACGAGTTAGTCGTGCGCACTTGAAATACGAATTAAGATGGAGACTTTGATATTCCGCTCTATATATTGCTTCACGAGACTTAAAAAATATACTGTTTCATCTTTTCATGCATAGGACGAGAGACGTTCATGCCATTTGTGATAACCCCTCATGTTAAACTGTAGTATTGTAAAAACTAACTAAACTCCGCTTGCGCATGTTTACGCCGTCAATTTTTCTACCGCGCGTCTCACATTTTTGTTCACTGTTCAGCCCCCATAACCTACCGTGATGATACGTAGCTTAAAACCTGCGGCGGGGAATCCACTGTACACTGGTGAAAACCGCATCCAGATAGGACTAAGGTAAATGTCCCAATTATTGAACAGGTCCCAATTATTGAACACTACCTCGTATCTTTATTATTTCTCATTCACCTGCATGCATTCACTTATTTATACAAATTTCATTACATGTATGGAACTTTTAGCTATCGAAATGTTACCTTACTTGTGCAAAAAAGCTTTAGATAATAGAGAAAAAAATTATTTATTCAGCAACGGTGACCAGATTTGACTTATCGTTTTTCCTAAGACGCGCCGCTTCATGCGTAAGGGCATAAAAAATTTCGCAAACTGTCACATCTCAAAAAATAAAGGCGTTTCAGGTTCCTCAGAAAATTTCTCACACATAACAATTAAAAAAAAAAATTTGATTAATTATTTGTCAAAAAATACGGTGTTCGATCATTGGGACATAGAAAAGGCCGTATGTCCCAATTATTGAACACTCGAGTTCTCCAGGAAGGCGTCATTAAGCCCATCAAAACATCGAGACAGTTACGTGTGACAGGTTGTGTGAATCGGATTTATTCAAACAAAAACTGTAAGTTCCCGAATAAACTTACCTTTATTCTTTTAATAATAACTCTAAGATCGTCAAATATATTTTTTATTTGTATTTTCGTGCAATAAACATAAAAAGAAAAATAAAAAGAGAATATAACCTAAATGTAACCTAAAAATACGAATGTAATGTTCAATATTTTTTGCTCTCCGATATTTCAGGGACAAAATTTTCTCAATAAAACGGCATAAACGTGGCGACAAAAAGACGTCGCTCTGCATATAGTGCGGAAGTTATAACCGCACTATATGCAGAGCGGTAAATAAAAAGAAAATCAAGCTGGAGTCGAAAAACAAGAAAGCTGCGACAAAATCAAACAAAAACAACATAAAAACGAGGAAGCTGAAAAGAAACATAAAATAAAGTTCGAGTTGAAAAGCAAAAATAAACCAAATGCGAATGAACCAAAAACCTGTCAAAAGGGACTAAATATATATTTTACATGATTACTAAAAGATTATTTAAGTGTTTGATTTTGCTTTTATTTCTTAATATTGTACCCAAAATAATATTTTTAGAACGGAAAAAGAATTCTCGAGAGTGTTCAATAACTGGGACATGCCTGTTCAATATTAGGGCCATAGGCAGTTCCAGTGTTCAATAATTGGGGCATTTGCATGCTTCACATTGTTATTCTTTTTTTTCATTCGAAATCATTTAAAAATAATTTAAAGGGTGATTTTATCGAAAGTAAAAATATCAAAGTATCATTTGAACATGAAAGCGATGGTTTTTTTCTTTATTATATATTTTTTCTCACCGAATTCAATCCCCCAGATCCTTAGCTGTTCAATAATTGGGACATTTACCTTATTAGTCCCGAAATTTATCGTATTCAGACAAACGGACAGACTCTTCTGTTTATAACAGGAATAATAGAAGTAACTATAGTTTAGCAAGGCAGTTACCATATGCGACTCATGTGAAGACATTTTGATTGCACTGCCAATGAACTATAGTTTCTTTTTTTTAACTACACTATCTCAGAGCTTTGTGATTCGAAAATACACGCTACGTAGACGCATTGATCCGGGTATGCTTAGTGGCTACCGCCATTATTGTGTCTGTATGTTGTGTCATTTGATGCCGAGTAAGCAAATCCATATGCTCTCAGTGATCCTTAAATATACAAGGATCTCCCATTTTAATTGCATAGCCTGAATAAATCGGGAAAATTAAGTCGGAGCAGAAAACGATGTCTACAAAAGATACGGTTTCGAGGGAGAAATCGGAGAGCGATGTTGGGAAAAAAAACAACAAAGCACCATTGCGCTAGTCATGAAAAGTGTTTTCCTAGCCAACAAAGCGTTTTCCAACAAATCGAATACTTCTTGTACCCCCAATATCGAAATTCGGGTCGTTGTTAATCCCGAACAATAAGTGTAATGACACAAGGGGGCGTCCATAAATTACGTCACGCAATTGTGGTGGTCGGCCTGGCCTTGCGGTCTACGTACGTGGGGTGGTAACGAGCTTTGCGTTACGTCACGATTTTAGAACTGCCAGAAATAGCAAAATTTCTGCATGTTCAACTTTTTAAAATTTTAAACTCATCGTTCAGAATAGATGAAGTGCAACCTCTTATTATTTTGAGAAATATAATGAAGATGACAAACCGTAATATCGTCCGCGACTTGATTATTTAATGAAAGTATCAATATTCTAGACAGAAGCATAACTTTATATCGAGAAAAACGGAACGACCACCGATCGCGATTTTTTCGAAACTGCTTTTTTCAACCTTGTCTCAGCGAATACTCAAGAACTTATTAACCGATTTTCAATTTTTTAAAAACGTTTTTGTTATCGCAGTGACTAAGGTTGTACGTAGCCGATTTTTTAAATGTCGATGATTACTATTTTTAAATATTGCTTGAGTATAAAAAAGGGCCCTGAAGATAGAAAAAAGCTCAAACCGTCGGCATTTTGTAAAAAAAAATATCGAAATAAAAAAACGGCTACGTATAACGATAGCTACATTTGTATAGATATCGATAAATTGTTCACTTTTTATTTACAGATCACCTTTCATTAAGATATCGATGGGACAGTGAAGAGAATTTTTTTTCGTCGCCAAATCAGGGTTAATTTAAAAACAAAATCTCCTTTCATAATTAGTTATTTCTTTGAAAAAACATACAATTATTGGGGGGAATTGGGGAGGGGGTTCAGGCCAAGCCGTACGGTTCTGTTGCATGGCGGGCGGGAGGGGGGGGGGTAAAAATTGGGAAATTTTGCGTTACGTTATTTTTGTATGCCACCCAACTATATTAACTACAAGTGTAATTTTACGTACGTGGTCGCACGACGACATTTCTAGGGGAAATGATTATCACAAGCTTCACCGGTAGTCTTTTACGGACAATGAAAGCGATATCCAACGGATTTTTCAACCCTCCAATTTAATCTGTCTTGACCGTATAAGCGGATTAGGTGCACTATTTCGCTCACCATTATTTTTATCCAGATTCTTCGTTATCATCACTATCGTATCTTCTTTTGTCGCGTACGCTAGTTGCAAGCGGAGGTACTGCTTTGGATGTATTTATTTATTCAAACACACATACTTTTATATAGTTGTTAAACTTTAAATACGATTAAATCGTATATCTATCGATTTTAGTTTGTACTCTGAGCTCTGATATACTTTTTATCAAATATCACAGTAGCTGTCATTATTTTCAATAACACCCTGTAGTTTTTATTCCCTCAAACAGCAGCTGGCTTTGAAAAATATAACCATTTAAAAAAATTAGCGCTCTATCTTGAAAAACACGGGAGCCATCGACGTTTACAGTTTCAAAAAATGGAGCGAATCCCAATGCACTCTATAGATGAGTACGATGCCAATAATTTTATCAAAGTTTGCATTGTTGGAACGCATCGGAATTTTTTCCCCCTATTACACAAGTTTTTTTTGGCACAATAAGGCTACAAATATCACTGGAATATTTTTGAACATCCTTATGGAGGATTCATAATCGACAACTGCAAAAGAAGAGTTTATATACTAATAAAAATTAAGAAATGCATAAACTTAAGAACAGTCCGTTGTGTTCCAACGATTCAAACTTCAATACCATTCAAATAACATTAGTAGAGTCGATGTACTATTTTCGCGTTTTATACACCGAGAAAAGAACTTCACTCCGAAACTCATGGACGTCTCTATTTCTCGGCGACAAAATTTATATTATATAAACATTATTTATTTTATTATTTGACAATTTATATATTACAAATTTATATTTTTTTTTCGATTATCTCGGAATAGGAAACTATTATTAGGACTGTTATTGGGACGATTATTAGGAGCATATAATATTAGGACCCACTTTACATAGACATGTATACACCCACCTGTATGTATGAATATTCTATAAATATACACCAGCATACGTCACATATTGCACTTTCATCAATCTCCACGGATTATTCCACTGTTCCAGTGATTCCACGTGGACGGATTAGTCCACGTGACGGATTATTGCAGTGTTTGATTTTCAATTTTTTATCCTCAATTAATCGGCCTTGCCTACACTCGTACAGTTGAGATCGGCTTGCAACGGTGGTAGGTTTACTTCCCTTAGCATATAGGCAGTCGATGAAAAGTGGCAAGGGTGATAGGAGAAATCTCGGTGAGGGTAAGACGAGAGTGGCGTTAAGTTATAGAGGTACGATACGTTATCGCTCTACCGAATACCGAGTCTACCCACGTTCCTCCTTATCTTTGCCGCCGTCCTGCTGTGCTCCTTGCACCCTGTCTGTCTGCCTTCACCTTTCTCTCTCTCTCTCTCTCTCTCTCTCTCTCTCACACACACACACACACACACACACACACACACACACACACACACCCTCACTTACTCTCTAGTTTCCTTTTTTCCAACCTCACTTTCCGCTTCCCACCCTGTGACAGTAAACTTATAACCTTCGCAGTTGAATACACTCGCTCCAGAGCAATACGCGTTTGCATGTATGCATATATCATACAGTCTCATACGATTGCAGCTTTCTCAAAGTACGAGAGAAGTCACGCATAGACTTCTTAACGACGGCATTTCTTGTTATCAAACGCACACTCAACGTCGCTACATTAGCATAGGTTGTATTTTCATCTATATCAGCAATAAGAATAAGAGATTTACGGCAATGAGATGCCGTCTGGGGTCACGTGCAAAGTATCACTCTGACGATTCTATGAAGTTTCCCAATCAAGCTTCCCAACAGATCGGCTTGGGGCTCCAGTCACTGGAGTTCATTGGCTAAGTGTGGCGTTGAGGAAGATTCGTTGGTAGGAAAGATGTGGAAAATCGAAAATATGTTGCCTAGTCTCCTGGGCAACGTTGGGTGGATAGTTCGTACCATCATGAGCATTTTCGATGAGATCGATGTGAATTTGAGCTGCATTATATTGCCGTATCGGAAATGGCGTTGGTGAGGTTTCGTCAGGCTTGAGACGTCTTCAGAGTATCGAACAAAGCAGCGGAAGGAAAACCATTGCATGAGGTGCTCGGAGGGAAATACGATAAGCTCGTGGGTTGAAGTATCCAATCCAGGATCACGTGCTATTCTGGGTGATTCCCGAGATGGAATTGCGGCGAAGACCATCATGAGTCTTAGCAGCAGGGAAGGGAAGGAAGGGGCAGCAGGGAAGGAAAGGAAGGGGCAGCCGGAGGGAATGAGGGAAATGCTTCACAGACGTAGGAAAGTTTTGACAGCATCAAATTTTACCAGTAGAGTACGATGCTTGTGACGTTACAAGTTTAGAGCCCGCAACAATGAAAAAATGTCAGCCACCGCTTTACGTCGACAATGAGCAACACAATCAGCCGTTCGAGTGGAAGAACGAAGCAACGGGGAAGTTTGAATATACATGGCGATGACCGAGAAGCGAGTACATCCATTTGTCGATGTGGTTCAAATGTAACGAACAAAAGCTGCAAATTGCCGTCTATAGCAATGTATAAAGGAACATCCGACGAGAGCGAGAGACAGAGAAGTTGAATCGCGAAAGTTGTTACAGGAAGTGACGAGCTGAGACACAGAAATGGAGGTTAAGAGTTGAAGTTCTGCAATCGATATGCACGGGGACGCTTCAAGTTATAGGAACGTGGCCGCGATGTGAGCGTTGACATGACGTAAATTCGGAGAACGGTATCATGATTATTATTTCCAACGTTTCTTCATATGTCCTGTCGTGGTTTCACGAACCCACCCGACTTTCACGCTTACCCCTCATTTGCCACTTTCTGAAATACCCCCGGGAGTGTTGCCCGCAACCACCCTTTCTTAAGCGGGTTATGCCTAGTTGTAAAAGCCGAAAAATCACTTTCTTCAAAACCAATATATTTTGACAGTGTATCACCTTCGTTGGTATTCCTTGAAAATTTGAATTAAATTGAACTTGAACTTGGTTTGACGAACAACGAAATCTGTTTGTTTTTTTAAATATTGAATAACCTGGTTCAGAATGGCATTGCTCACCGCAAAAGATGTTTTCGAGAGGTGCTTCCACGTCATCGGCTGTAAATCGATTATAAATATTTTTACACAAAAAATGACAGAGTGTGCTTCAGATAATGCTCTCTCAAATGCCTCAATTTCGTAGAAATTTATCATGAGGATTTTCTATCTAAAAAATCCCTAAAATGAGCTATTTTCGACTCTTACAACTAGGCATAAGCCTTAAATGCACTACCGTATCGGATTTGCACGCGGGAATAAGAAAACTCTGGGAAACCGGTGTCAGACCCAAACTGACTCAGCCGACGTGCCGCTCAGCAGATGACATGCAAACCACAGCATGGCTCAGTGGGCACCCATTCGAGTATTGGGCCAGGCCAACGCTGCTAAACATGTGAAATTGCCATAGTGGCACACCAACAACGCATCCACTACTATGCGTCAATGCGTAGCAGGGAATCAACGCAGAAAAGGGATTAAGCAGTGGAGGGTTCCATTTTAAGAATGACCGTCTACCGCTTTCAGTTGAACTTATCGACATTGCTGAACAACTTTGACTGGAGTTTTATTCTAACGGCCATGCGAGGAGACCCCATCGCAACTTTCTAGGATAGAACTTTCGAAAGGTACAACGCCGAGTACCAAGAGTCTTTACGTAGAGAGTTATAAGGATGGCTCATTACTATCTGGGAGGGATAGAGTCGTAAGTAGTCTGGTTGTCGAATCTACAACACTAAATTCTACTCTCCCAACTCTACCAACTCTAAATTGGCAAGAGATCCCTGTTGAACAACGCTTTTATTAAGTTTAACACTCGCAGAGCCTTATTGCTCCGACGGAAAATGGAGTTTCTTTCCAGGTAATATGAATACCTGAGTAAACCGTCAAAGTATATTGAGCTCTTTGCTCGTTAGACTGACGTACAAGTTGGGCGCACTTCTTCGAGCTAAATTCGAACCACTTTGAATCTTCTTCAGCTACTTCCCATAATTCTGCGAATAATAAGTATGCTGTGGGTGAGAATTATTATTATCAGGTATTAGAGTACGACAAAATGGGGTACACGAATTACGCTGCCTTTAGAGTCCCGAACGGATCCAATTTAGACGGGAATCAAACACATTGTGCGTCGTAAAATTTGGTGTTAATTTAATGGAGTTTCATTAGTTATGAAACATCTCTCGTTGATTTCAATCAGTGAGATTTAAATAAAAATAACCGACTCGTCAGTATAGCTGTGTACTTTTTATACCGATTTATTGAAATTGAGGGTTTGTCTGGTGTATTCGCAAAATCGTCGGTTCGATTGATACATCGCGGATAATTAACACGTGTGCATTTAATATGCAAGTATGCTTGGTTGAACGATTCCAACGGTAACTTAATTATTGATGCGCGTGGAATTTGCGACACCCAATTTGTGAATTACAAATCGTGACAGATACTGGGGGGAGGAGAAAATTGAAATGCAGCTCGACACACGGAGAGAAAAATTAATAGGCAGTCATGGAAGTTATGACTCATTTTGTATATGTCTATCGTTGTTCTAGCAGGCAAAGAGGTAGAGAGACATAGAAAGAGAGAGAGAGCGAGAGAAACTGAGTTAGCACATTGTCATTATTATCTAAAATACACGAAAGTTTATCCCAAGCAGAATCGACTAACATGCTTACCAAAGGTTTGTTCCTTAATTTTTTCCTACCTAAACGAGGACTGACTTTTTCGTAGTATTCTACTATAGATTGCAATGGAAGTCCAGCCCGTTGATTGCTGTGAGGGATGGGCGTCTAGGTCCCATTATGAAAACAGGAATAGTTCATAAATTGTCCGCTATTTATTCTATATTTCCAGCTTATCAATTCTACCAATATATTTTTATCTATCTACCAATAGGCCTTGCGCCTTGAAGAAATAACAGTAAATTTGGAATTAAATAACGATGCACTATATTAGTCCCATTATAGTTAACCCTTTATACATTGTTAACCCTGTGTGAGAGTTCTGTAACAAACCATCTAAGTCCTCATAAAATCCCATATTGTTAATCAACCCATTTTAAATCAATGCTACACGACGGCTACAAACCGTTCTATGGTTTTTCAGTGCAAGTCATGGATACTAGATGGCGTTAGACGCATCAAAATTTGTTCGAAGTTCTCTTATCGCGAGATTGTAAGATTCGAGTGTGCGTAAAGAAACCCGGAAATCGAAAAAAAGTAAAAACGACAAACGGTATGTGGGAAAAATGTGAGACTTTGCTACAAGTACAACAACTGCTTCGAAGCATTTATACATCATAAAGGAATATTACGGCACAATGTTACATGTCTGTCACACTCCGTTTATTGCTTTATAACTAGCCCCCTGATTAATTTCTTTAACTAACTAATACGTGTTTTTTTATTTATCAACATCTACCACGAAGTTAACTGTTTTTAAATTTTTACGTTATTGAGTTATGAAAGGTTAACTTTGTTTTTGTAAACTTTACTTTGCGTCTGATTTACATATGTACTTTATTTCGCATTTGCCAACATTGAGAAATTGACAAATGTTATCAACTTTATAAAATGAAAAGTTTAGTGTGTCATCCAAGTTTAGCCTTATGTTCCGGGGACGTGACAAGAAAACATGTGGTTCCAATCATTTGATGCTGGCAGCCGGCAGTTTACCAGAAGCCAAGAAAAAATTAGGAAAAAATTCAATAGCTGTCTATTGATTGATTTTTTCAGCTTTTTTCCCGCAAATTCTGGCTATCAGTTTCAGTCTCGAATTTCCGGCCAAGCCGATCGAAAACTCGCTGGATGGCAATCGATAGAAGTAACATAACCATCAATTTTAACCAGAATATCCCGTAACTACTCGTTCACTGCGAACTTCAAATCTCCTTTTCCTTTGGTTTGTGGAAAAAGGTGGCTCTGCGCGGAACGACCACGTTTGATATATTTATACGTAACTCTGTCTACCCGGGGAAATCTTGTACTCTTAAGCGTTGCGTGCGAGCTGCATATCCAGGAAATAAAGATTCATTCAGCCTTTGAAAAATTGCGGATTTTCCAACATGCTCCCCCTTCATGGATCTTTTGTACGATCACTCTTTCTGTTTCCTCTATCTCTCTCTCTCTCTCTCTCTTTCTTCCCTCTTCGTTCCACCTCTACTTTACCGCGCGTCCGTATATTCGTTATTGTTCCGTCGTAAAAGCAAACTTGACGCGAAGTCAAAACCAAAAGACTCAAAAATACTTCAAACGGTTCGTGACTACGCGGAATACGAGGTAACCGATTTATCGATTGATCGTGATTTTTTTCTTCATGTGTTGCAGGTTTGCGACAACATGTCAGTCCTACCGACCCAACACGTGGAGGTTAGTGCAATGATTCTTTATAATACATATTTCTACACACCCTGAGATAGTTCATTTGGATAATTCAAAAGTCTCAACTTTATCATCGGTCGAACGATCTTTTTTTCTATCTACGAATGAAAAAAAAGTCGCGTTAGCTGCATACGTTATTACATCGGTCTGTTTTTGAGCACGTCCGATCAAATATTAAACAATCTTCCATGTGTAAAGAACGACGAGGGATGGTGGACCAAGATGAGAGAAAAAATTAATATATACTGTCGCATAGTTTACAACGAAAAGTCTTTTGTCAGTTGAAAAGTTTGTGAAGTTTATTATGAAGTTGATTCATTTACTTCGAAAATCTGGGGAAATGTTTTTTTTCCTGTTTCGATGGATTATTCGAACTTAAATAAGTCTTTTTCCAAGAGTGGTGAAAATTTAAATTCGATCCTTAAAGAGGTTAAACGAATGTGTTGAAGTTTGCATAGGAAAACGTATTTTTTTGGTCAGTTTTACATACAACTTGGCATAAATATACTACAATCCAAATAATTTAACATGTACTGCAGCAATTTTCAAAATATAATCTTCAAGGGGGTTTTAAGCGGGAGTGTTGAAGTTTGTAAAGAGAACATATTTTCAGGCCAGATTTACTGGAAACTTATGAAGTTTATTTTATATAACGCTACCATGTCTTCCTCGCTTTTCGGTGCGTGCAGACAGTACAGTAGTAATTTTTACCCGTTAACTGTGTATGCCACACATGGGAAAAAAATCGTGCCAGTTTTGTCGTATGACACATATGTGAGTATAAAAAAATATTTTTAAACTATATTGTGGTGTGCATAGCGAGTGTGACCATGTAATATAGTATACTGGTTCCGTCGAAGGTGCGAGTAGAATCGTGGGGTGCTTAGAGCACTGGTTGGGACGCGATTCGTATGTTTTTTTACTCCTCGCCCCTGAGCTGAATATCGACTTTTGTCACTATTGAAAAAGTGTTTCTTTTGGTCTAAATATGAAGGCCACGTGGTCCAAATTAGGGCTACAGATATTGTAATATCGCCATTAACGTACTGTTCTTTCAAAAAGTTAGACGGGCATGGTCCATCAAACCATTCCATCCTATATAACAATATAAATATATATACATATACAATTCGAAGAGTATGTGGCTTCCGGATGGAGGCCGTGTTGATAACTAGAACACCTACGAAAAGCTTTAGGAGATAATGGCTACAAGCCAGGCAACATCGAAAGAACGATCAAACATCTAAAAAGAAAAATAGCCGATCTGAAAACGGTAACAGCACCTGAAGGGGAGAATGAAGGACAAATAACAGCAACAACTCCCCTTCCGTACTTTCAGGGCTTAACCGATCGCATAGGCAGGGTCCTTGGAAAACATAACGTGCGAGACATCTTCAAACCTCAGAAGAAGCTAGCACAAGTGATTCCGAGTGCAAAAGACCAAAGACCACCATTAAGTGCACCAGAAGTGTACAAGATACCCTGCTCATGCGGTAAAGTGTACATAGGAGAAACCGGGAGGAAGATCAGTACACGGATCAAAGAACATCAACGGTGTATCAAATATGGCCACATTGAACAATCAGCCCTGGCCGAACATTGAATGGAGACTGGTCATGCCATTCAGTTCGATAAAGCCCAGAGTCTGGCCCCATCAAACAGCTATTTTTCGAGGAATTAGCGAGATGGCTTGGAAATCTGAAAACATCCGGACAATCTAAACACGACCGTCCTCCCGATTTTTTAATTCACCGGCCGATCAATTAAAACATCTGATTGGCATGTGCAGTGATCTGGAACGATGACTGCATCTATATAAGGAATACCCAAGACACGGGACCTTCAGTAACGAAGCTTTCAGCCCTGATAATGCAGACTGTAACGTTGTGCGAAACGTCGGCACAACGCTGATTCTCAACACGGCCTCCATGCGGAAGCCACATACTCTTCGAATTACATAATGAGCCGTGCAAGCCTTAAAACTAAAATATATACATATATATTTTAATTGACCATGAATTATATATTGCTTCATCCGCAAGCATACACCTATGCAAATTTTCATTAGGCGAGATGGTGAAATAAGCAGTTACCTCGTCATACGACTTGACCAAGATTTATTCAGGCACAGTACAAATGTTGCATAGTATGGCATAAGTAGGTATGCATTTAAACATCTTTGTACATTGCCTGCTTAGCTAATTCTATTGCAACTGAGCGTGCTGCAACAGTGATCGGCAAACTCATGATCTGAGATTCTGTTCAAAGATTCCATATTCAAGCAACATTAAACTGACAGCGGAAGCTTTCACTCCCGCTTCGAAGGAGAAAGTTTTTATCCTCGTTGTCTTTGAATTCTCAGCCGATTCGTATAATTTCTCATTTAAATAATAATAATAGTCGAGAGAATACAAGGAAAAACTCTTAGCGTGTACTGTATTCCATTTTCACGACGGTTTTAATTGTCAAGATCAGGATATCTCAGCGTGGGTCGAAATAACCCAACCGTAACTGCGCGCATTGGGAATCTTGTGGCCGAACTGCATCGCGAAAGTGTCTTTAGAAAGTTACAAGAAACACCTGATTGTCGAAAAATAAGTTATTATGACAAAATTCGAGATCTGGCATATTAGCGGCATCTTACGTGCTGGTCGCGTGGAAACACAAAACTTTTTTAAAGGTGTTACGTTTATCTGGCTCACCGGGAATGAGACTTGTTTGAGAATTTTTTTTGAGGAATACTAAAAAATGCAATAAAAATAAGGTTCAGAGGGTTTATTCTACATGTGTTGACAAATACAAAAAAAAGTACCTTTTCACGAAAAAGTTACAAAATAGCGACCCAGTTATAGTTAAACTAAGAGCGTTTTTAGACGCTCGGCGGGAGGATGCAGACATTTTATGGATTAGCACCGATAACAAAAAAAAATCGTCGTCTACATTAGCTCTGCTAGAGAAGTACACCCGATTATGAAAAAAGTGTTTTTTTTTTTCGCAAAACGGTATTATATTAAATTTTTATTCGCTAAATTAAGAATAGATCTTAATTTGTTTATAAAAACTACAATTATTGGTGGATCGTGAGAATCGAGTGTACTGCTTCGGAGAATCTATCCTGGAAGCTACAGTTCAAATTCCAAGTATATCGGATAAAAACTGCTCGAACTATGCGTCCTCCCGATTTCAAAAAAGTGGTTCCGAGAAAAACGCGGTTGAAGTTTCAAAATTGATTTAGCCGCTATCGTACACACGACGGAATTGAAGTCTTTATTTGAATTGTGCGTGTACCCACGTAAGTCTTCAGTTGTTAGGTCATTGTATATTTCTTGTACGACGACTGGACTGAACGATTCCAAATTGCTACTTTCACCATCTAGGCTGTTTCATGCATCTCGGAGCGTTCGAAGGCGCTTCGGAAAAAGAGCTCTAAATTTGTTTTTTAATTTTCCGCATGTAATTCCTTTTGTATAACATTCTTGTAATGTTTAGACATAATTTAACGCAACAATGAAGCAGTGAAAATTCTTCGTGTACTCAATCGTAACGCCTCAAGTATTTTGGATGCGGAAGCGCGGTCCCGGCCCTTGATATTCAATATTGAAATGGATATATAGTAACAAACACAGTTGTTCTCGAACCCCCTATTATCCATATAATTATTAATACGATTATTGATTATATAATGATGGTTAATATTATTATTGTTGTTGCTGTTATCACTATCGCCATTACTGCTATTATTATTATTGCCATTATTATTACTATCCTCCTTATTATTCTTGTTATTACTTATTTGCAACTACGAGTTATCTTTGGCCTTATCGGTCATTTTAACACCTGTTAGAATTGTGGTCGAATTTTCGATTTTTTTGTCGTCAAATCCGGCACACGTTTCATTATTTTTGGCATGGCACACTTGTCTTTAGTATACCAGGCCGAGAGTTGCGAATAGGATTTGGGTGGTTTGTTCTCGTGAAGGTAGAGGCACAAACGACAAATTGAAATATTCTCGGACCCTTTAACTTTATAGGTCTTTTTCCACTCGAAATATTTGCCATACTCAGTGGGCTCGGCGATTAGTTTCTTGAGATACATAGCCAATTCTTTTGGGCTGTCGAAGTCCAGAGCGTTTATGTAGGATTTCGGTGGGGCAAAGAGACTGTAATTGGCACCACCGTAAACAACAGGCACGACGTCAAATCTGCAAAAAAAAGAAAATTTTAATAGATATATATAATTATATATACATATATATATAATTATAATTATATATATAATATATTATATTATTATATATATATTATAACAATATATCATTTTAAGTATAATATTAATATGTATATATATTCTACTAGAATATATATATTTTGAAAATATTACATTAATATCGGTTGAAAAAAAAGAGTATTCACCTCAGAACATTGAACAACTTTTCGGTCACGTAGTCCTGACACATGCTGTTTTCAAAAGACAAATAAAAGTGATAATTCGGCACGACGATGTCCCGAAAACATTTATCACCCCTCGGGCAAATATTTTTCTTTCCGCATTTGCCGAAAACATCGACGTCCACGTACTTGGCGAGTTCCTTGACGTATTTGTCACGTCCATTCCTTGCATTGCAATTACTCACGAACCACACAGCTGTCTTAGTCTTGTTGCTCAATTTCCTCGTCGTGACGATTGACGCATCCGGCTGGTTTGTCGCGTCAGCAATAAGGACGTCGGACGTTTTCGTACCCCAGTGAGTTTTGGTGCTCGGCGCAACGATACTCCGATCACGAATGTTCTCTACGTAACCGTAAGACCACGTGACGTCACTGTCGAGCCTGTACGTCATTGTCGTATTGAAGAAATCGCTGCTGAAGCGGCCATATGAGATTCGATAACTTTCTGGACTCTCGAGATTCACGAAAACGTAATTCTGCGCTGCTCGCCTGCTCGAGGGCACGTCGTTTTCGTTCAGACCACATCCGTGAAAGAGAACGGCGTCGAAGTCTTCGATACTGGCGCGCGAACGATCGTGCGTTGCCCAGCAGTGCCGCGCGATACCGGGACAATTTTTAAAAATGTCACCCTTGCCGAAGTAGAACGTTTCGTTGCCCCACATTGTATTCCAGAAGAGGATTTTCTTCTTCTCCACATTAGCGCGAATGGGAGCGTTCTTCAAACCCATCATGCTCACAAATCGGATACTTTTCGGACCACCGCTATCGAAATTCGTGTCGTAAATTCCAAATAATAAGTATACTAAAACAACCGTACCGACTAGAAGTGCAATTTTACGTATGCGGTCGCCCGACGACATTTTCGGGCCAAATCGTTATCACAAGCTTCGCCAGCAGTTTTTTTTCTACGAACAATGGAAACGACATCCAACCGATTTTTTTTACACTCCGATTTAATCTGTTTCGCTCGTATCAATTAATTGAGCGCATTTCTCTGAATATTATTGTCGTCTAGATTCTTCGTTATAATCTGTATCGTATCTCTTATCACTTGGTTGAAAACGGAAGCACTGCTTCTGCGATATATTTATTTATTCGAATACACGGGCTTTTATGTAGTTGTTAGACTTTGTATACCATTAAATCGTAGATCTATTCATTTAACTTTGTACTCTGAGCTCTGAAATACTTTTTTGTTTCCGCTTTTTTTCCCCCGAGGATTATCGAGTTCGAATTGCAGATTAAAAAAATCGACCGCTGAATCTACGGGCGCACCACTTTTTGAAATTTCGTAACACTGCATTTACCGCGATTCTTGTAATAGCGATGTTTTAACTTCCATGGCGTTCCAAAGATTCTACGATATGACGAACTGTCTTAGCGTGTTTGGAAGAGCGCGGTATATCCCATTTATCGCGAACTTCTCTTATCTGCAACGCCGCCCGTTTCCCTTGACAAGACATTTATCTAATCGCGCACTATTTCAACGAAGCTAGACAGTGCGGCATCCCAGGTAGGAATTGACGATGAAAAAAGGGCTCGCCAAGCTCTGAAACAAGGCTCACATTTTTTAATTCAGGCTGAGCACCAGCCTGATTTCAGGCCTAGCTGAAGCTCTGAATGATAACGCGGTTTCAGGCTCTTGCACGCAAGCTTGACCAAAGGCTGGTAGAAAAACCTCTACTAAGCCTGAAACAACGAAACAACAAGGCTCAAAACGAGCCTCGTTTTAATTTTATTTATTATATGTATATTTATTATTTATTGTATTATTTGTCATAAAAAATACAGGGTGTATCTTAACTACTAGTTTTCCGTTGGTGAGCATTTTGGGTGTCTTTTTCCGAGCAAAACGCTGTTTTTTTAAAATGCCGTGCGACAAAAATTGGTCGAGATATTCACGAGTAAAGTGAGTAAACTATGGCACAGCAGTTTCGGCGTCCAAGCGAGAGTTGGCGCGAGTTCGAATCGACGTTCGCGCAAGTGGATTCAAATCCATTGATTTTTGTTAAATTGAAATTGAAAGTTCAAACTTTCAAATTCGAATTTTCAAATTTAAATTTTGAACCTCATCCGGTCGCCGAAAATAAAGTATTAAATAATAAATAAAAAGTGTTAGGCAATATTGTCCACTGTTTATTCGAAAGATCCAAAGATCAAAAGATCTTTCGAGTAAACAATGGATAACATGGTTTAACATTTTTTATTTATTATTTAATACCTTATTTGGGCGACCGGATAACGTTAAAAACTCAAATCTCAAAATTCAAAATTGAAATTTTACATCCACTTACCGGAATATGGATTTGAATCCGCGCCTACGCTCGCTTGGATGCCGAAACTACGGTGCCATTGTTTAGTCACCGTTGGACTTTACTTGTGGATATCTCGGCCAATTTTGGCCGCGTGTTTGGTGCGTGTGTGACCTCAAAGGGAGTGTGGTGGCTACGGGTTAAATGTTTTGAGCTGCCTCCTTCGCTTTGGTTGTTTTTCGTGCCTTCGCAACCGACAAATAGTTGCTTGTCGCTGTAAGCACTGATATTTTGGGATTTAGAAACTTCTCCAGGAGTACCTCTGTGGAAGAAAAAAGTCGTTGATCATAAAAAATCAATACTTTTGTCTAAATTAAGGAAAACTATGAAAAAAATATCATACCTCCATACACTTGAACGCCACCGTTTGATTGTAAGCTCGCTTGGCTTGAATATTTTGCGTCTCTCTCCCTTGACCGCTAAAAAGTAGCTGCATGTCCCGATCAATGGTTCCTCCAATAATTGCGTTGGCGGCCTTCGTAAATTCATGGTACTGAGATAACTGGTTTGTATATTTTTTTTCTGTAACAATTCAGGGGGCAGAGTCATTATTTATTAAATTTATTTAGTGGTTATATTCATCTATTTATAGCGTTTATTTATTTATTTTAATGTCCGTATCTGTGACGATGTTGTTTGCTTGACTGTACGAGCGGTTCAAGCGACGAATCCCATCTTCGTATGGCTCTATCAAAAGACAAAAGAGAGAAGAAAAAATCAAGAATTTACCTGTTTTTTTTTATTTTTGTGTTAAATTTTTTTTAATTGATTTTTTACCGGCCCAATAAAGAATTTTGAGATTTTTAAAAATCTCTCATCCATTTTGAGGGGCTTTTCTATCTTTTATCCAATTTATGACGGACTTTTGGTCTTTCTTCGGCGGCCAACGACAAGACCATTCTTCTTCATCATCGCCTTCTATCAACCGTGATTTAGGTAATAATTCTACCACTTTTTTCCCGTTTTCGGTCCTTTCCTTGTAAAAATGCCCGACCGCATAATTATGCCGCTCACACTTGTATTTGTCCAACTGGAATCATAGGAGGAAAAAAAGGTTCGAGTAAAACGTCTATTTTGAAGCACACAACGTAACACCGCACACAGCACACGCGGCACGTTTCGAGGTTAGCATCAGTTTGTACGACGCACTAGATTACACATTCGTTTACTTACCACGCCTAATGAACAAGTTTTTCTTCCAAAAGCTGTACTCACAAAATTTCCGTTTTCCACCTTTCCCACCCACACAAAACAATCACGAATACGTACTTAGAACGATAATTACGACTCGGTTAGACGCCGCGTTGTACACTGTCGCCGGTTACGCACACACTCGTCCTCTCCTCGCGCACACGCCTCGCTCACATATACGCCTCTTGGATATCTCTAGTGGCGCCACTTGGTGGCAGATTCAGGCAATTCGTGGACGTTCGAACGCGGTCAGCTGTACGCTGTCCGTATTGGAAGGGTTTCGTTTCCACAATTCTACAATGCATCAACATTGTAGAATTAAAACATATTGCAAATGCCTCATTGTGTAGTTGATACAAATCCGAATAAATACGTTGTAGGGATGATCATAAAGCTAGATCATTGTAGAGGTTCAATATTGCAAACTTGAGATTCTTGTACAGTTGGTGGATTGCCGAGTTTGTACAGATGTACCAACACACGATGATACGAACTTTTTCGTTTTGGCATTTTTACGAATTGAATGAAAAACGAAACAGTCACGAAATATTTATTAGTAATGCATACAATATGTTATGTTGCACCAGTTACATATGTATTCAATGTAGAATATTACCGACAAGTATTTGATAGATTTGGGCCGAGAAAAGGAGAATCAGTTTGACGCGATAACAATCGAAATTTTTTCACTCGAAGTAACGAACTTTTTAGTTTAGATATTTTCGTTTCATCTTGTGTGCGATCGATCGTACGAACTTTTTTTTCGTTTAGGCTTTTTTACAAATTAAATAAAAAACGAGACAGCCGCGAAATATATATCAGTTATGCATACAATATGTTATGTTGCAGTAGTTACACACGTATTCAATGTAAAATATTGTCGACAAGTATGTGATAGATTCGTGCTGAGAAAACTAGAGTAGCGAAATTAATTTTATCTATTCCATTTTTTAAATTTTATTTTATCTATACATTTTATCATCTATATATTTTATCAACTCGAAACGATCACATACTTGTCAATATTTCACATTAAAGAAGTTTGTAACTAGTGCTGCATAATCTTGCTGTACGTTCACAACATTGTATGCATAATTAATTCCAATTTCATGATTTTGTCATTTTATATTTAATTCGTAAAAATATCTAAACAAAAAAGATCGTACATTCGAGTGAAAAAATTTCGATTGCTATCGCATCAAACTGACTCTCTTTTTCTCGACTCAAATCAATACTTTTCTCGAAAATATTTCACATTGAATAAGAGTGTCACTATAGTGCAACATAACTTCGCTTTGTGTGCATAACACTGTAAGTAATATTTATTTCATGGCTGTTTCGTTTCTTACTTAATTCATGAGAATGTCTAAACGAAAAAAGTTCATTATTCGAGTGGAAAAATGCCGATGTTTATTGCGTCAAATTGATTTAGAAAATTAAGATAGAGGATGAATTAAAATGTCAGTAGTGTAATTTTTTTGCAGATACACAATTTCAAAATATTCTCGCATTTATTGCTAATTTTTTTTTTCTTAAAAGTACAGAAAAAATATTATTTTAAACTTATTTTATTTTATCACAACCTGAAACGAGCCTGCATCCAGCCTTGATTTTTTAGCCTTACAATTCACCGGCTGAATAAAGCTTGAAATAACCATGAGTTTAGGCTAAGCGGCCAGTCTTGGTTCCAGGCTGCTCCAAACGATGCAATGAAACCTGGCCCAGGCCTGTCTCACTCAGGCTCGGTGAAACAAGGCTCGCACAAGTTCGTTTCCATCGTCAGCCTTTTGATTTCCTACCTGGGCATATTATGCCCAGGTTATGCTCGCACAAGTTTGTTTCCATCGTCAGCCTTTTGATTTCCTACCTGGGCATATTATGCCCAGGTAGGAAATCAAAAGGCTGACGATGGAAACAAACTTGTGCGAGCCTTGTTTCACCGAGCCTGAGTGAGACAGGCCTGGGCCAGGTTTCATTGCATCGTTTGGAGCAGCCTGGAACCAAGACTGGCCGCTTAGCCTAAACTCATGGTTATTTCAAGCTTTATTCAGCCGGTGAATTGTAAGGCTAAAAAATCAAGGCTGGATGCAGGCTCGTTTCAGGTTGTGATAAAATAAAATAAGTTTAAAATAATTTTTTTTCTGTACTTTTAAGAAAAAAAAATTAGCAATAAATGCGAGGATATTTTGAAATTGTGTATCTGCAAAAAAATTACACTACTGACATTTTAATTCATCCTCTATCTTAATTTTCTAAATCAATTTGACGCAATAAACATCGGCATTTTTCCACTCGCAAAAATGAACTTTTTTCGTTTAGACATTCTCATGAATTAAGTAAGAAACGAAACAGCCATGAAATAAATATTACTTACAGTGTTATGCACACAAAGCGAAGTTATGTTGCACTATAGTGACACTCTTATTCAATGTGAAATATTTTCGAGAAAAGTATTGATTTGAGTCGAGAAAAAGAGAGTCAGTTTGATGCGATAGCAATCGAAATTTTTTCACTCGAATGTACGATCTTTTTTGTTTAGATATTTTTACGAATTAAATATAAAATGACAAAATCATGAAATTGGAATTAATTATGCATACAATGTTATGAACGTACAGCAAGATTATGCAGCACTAGTTACAAACTTCTTTAATGTGAAATATTGACAAGTATGTGATCGTTTCGAGTTGATAAAATATATAGATGATAAAATGTACAGCGACAAGCAACTATTTGTCGGTTGCGAAGGCACGAAAAACAACCAAAGCGAAGGAGGCAGCTCAAAACATTTAACCCCTAGCCACCACACTTCCTTTGAGGTCACACACTCACCAAACACGCGGCCAAAATTGGCCGAGATATCCACAAGTAAAGTCCAACGGTGACTAAACAATGGCACCGTAGTTTCGGCATCCAAGCGAGCGTAGGCGCGGATTCAAATCCATATTCCGGTAAGTGGATGTAAAATTTCAATTTTGAATTTTGAGATTTGAGTTTTTAACGTTATCCGGTCGCCCAAATAAGGTATTAAATAATAAATAAAAAATGTTAAACTATGCTATCCATTGTTTACTCGAAAGATCTTTTGATCTTTGGATCTTTCGAACAAACAGTGGACAATATTGTCTAACACTTTTTATTTATTATTTAATACTTTATTTTCGACGACCGGATGAGGTTCAAAATTCAAATTTGAAAATTCGAATTTGAAAGTTTGAACTTTCAATTTCAATTTAACAAAAATCAATGGATTTGAATCCACTTGCGCGAACGTCGATTCGAACTCGCGCCTACTCTCGCTTGGACGCCGAAACTGCTGTGCCATAGTTTACTCACTTTACTCGTGAATATCTCGACCAATTTTTGTCGCACGACATTTAAAAAAAACAGCGCTTTGCTTGGAAAAAGACACCCAAAATGCTCACCAACGGAAAACTAGTAGTTAAGATACACCCTGTATTTTTTATAACAAATAATACAATAAATAATAAATATACATATAATAAATAAAATTAAAACGAGCCTTAAACTTGGCTCGTTTTGAGCCTTGTTGTTTCGTTGTTTCAGGCTTAGTACAGGTTTTTCTACCAGCTTTTGGTCAAGCTTGTGTGCAAGAGCCTGAAACCGCGTTATCGTTCAGAGCTTCATCTAGGCCTGAAATCAGGCTGGTGCTCAGCCTGAATTAAAAAATGTGAGCCTTGTTTCAGAGCTTGGCGAGCCCTTTTTTCATCGTCAATTCTTACCTGGGACGCTCAGTGCTTTTTTTTAAATTTAAATTATGATTACTATTAATTCTCATTTGATTAGTTATTTTGATTAGTTATCATTATTATTTTAATTAGTTATCTTTTAGTGTCGAAAAATTTATCGCGCACTCTGACCGCTTATTTTATTAGTTTGTACGTTAATTTAAATATAATAATAAATCTAAAATACAACTTATTTATCTTCTAAAAAATTGTTTGCGCTTTACTTACACCCGTCCCTATGCCAAATAAATTGTAATTCATAAAAGTAAGCGAAAATATATTTATATTCGTATTATTATATTCATTCTCATATACTTTCATCAAGCGATAAAGTATTATTCTCAAAAACAATCATCCATCCGGCCGCGAATCGTAAGCACCCGAAAGGGCACATACACTGACACAAAAAATTAAAGGAGCAAGAAAAGTTGACAATTTTTTTCGTGTTTGTCGAAAGGCTGTAACTTCGTCAAAAATGGTCGTACAAAAAAAAAGGATTTTGAAGCTTGAAATTTCTATTTTTTAGTTCTGACAATGATTTTTTTATTTAGAATCACTGATTGCGCGGTCGGAAGAAATATCGCGACAAAAAGAATTTTGCAAATTTTTACGTTTTTCAAAGTTCTGCACGGGTTTCGGAGACTTTTTTCAGACTTAACCAATATCAAGGTCATTGAGCCTATTTAATTCACTTCAATTTGCTTTTTTTTAATCTCCGTACGACCATTTTTCGCTGCGATATCGGCCTTTGAATGAAAAAACGTCCTTTTGTCTTCCGTCATCGATATCTCAGGAACTAATGGTCGTACGGGAATTCGACCGGCAGTTTTGGAAACATGAATCCATACTCTACAAGCTCTGATCATTATTGTAGGTAAAAAAAAAATTATTTTTGCCATCAGTTCTATAAAAGTACAAAAAAACGATGTTTTCTTGGTTTTTATAAGATCCACTGCTACTTTGAAAATATTGCGATAAACACTAATGTTTATGGACGGTCATTCAGCTCAATATGTCCCCAAGAGCCATGCAAAATTCCAAATTGATCCGTTCATCGGTCTTTCTTGCCCGATTGACCAAAATATGAAAAAAAATTAAAGGAGCAAGTTTCCTCCTTCTCATACATCATTTCATGATTATTAAAAGGAAAAAAAATTTTCACTACTTTTCGTACAATTGGGTATTGAGTACGCATTAAATGTTGGAAAAGAACCCTGAAAATCATATTGACTAAAAATTTGAAAAAAAAAATTTTTTTAATAAAACAATGTTGAAATTTTTTTTGTTTATAAAAAAATCTATTTCGATTTTTTTTTAATGTTGACATTTTTTTCAAGTCAACATTGTACCGCCAGCATTAGAATTACCCAAAGCGGACGTAGAATTACCCAAAGCGTACCTCCACGTGGTACTCTTTGGGTAATTCTAATGCTGGCGGTACAATCTTGACTTGAAAAAAATGTGAACATTTTAAAAAAAAAATCGAAATGGTTTTTTTTTATAAAAAAAATGTTCGACATATTTTTTTAGTAAAAAAATTTTTTTTCGAATATTTTTAGTCAATATAATTTTTAGAGTCTTTTTCCAACATTCAATGCGTACTCAATACCCAATTGTACGAAAAGTAATGAAAAGTTTTTTTTTCCTCTTAATAATCATGAAATGATATCTGAGAAGGAGGAAACTTGCTCCTTTAATTTTTTTTTCAAATTTCGGTCAATCGGGTAAGAAAGACCGATGAACGGATGAATTTGAAATTTTTCATGGCTCGTCCGGACATATTGAGCTGAATGACCGTCCATAAACATTAGTGTTTATCGCAATATTTGCAAAGCAGCGGTGGATTTCATAAAAACCAAGAAAACATCGTTTTTTTGTACTTTTATAAAACTAATGGCAAAAATAAAAAATAAACGTTTCACTACAATAATAATCAGAACTTGTAGAGTATGTATTCACGTTTCCAAAACTACCGATCGAATTCCCGTACGGCCGTTAGTTCCTGAGATATCGATGACTGAAGACAAAATGTCGTTTTTTCATTCAAAGGCCGATATCTTAGCGAAAAATGGTCGTAAGGAGATAAAAAAAAAAGCAAATTGAAGTGAATTGAATGGCCTCAATGACCTTGATATTGGTCAAATCCGAAAAAAATCTCCAAAACCCGTGCTGAACTTTGAAAAACGTAAAAATTTGCAAAATTTTTTTGCCGCGATATTTTTTCCGACCGCGCAATCAGTGATTCTAAAAAAAAACCATTGTCAGAACTAAAACTAGAAACTTCAAGCTTCAAAGTCCTTTGTTTTTGTACGACCATTTTTGACGAAGTTACAGCCTGTCAAAAAAAAACGAAAAAAAATGACCAACTTTTCTTGCTCCTTTAATTTTTTGTGTCAATGTATTTTCACTTTCTGGTACTTACGATTCGCGGCCGGATGGATGATTGTTTTTGGGGATAATACTTTATCGCTTGATGAAAGTATATGAGAACGAATATAAATATATTTCCGCTTACTTTTATGAATTACAATTTATTTGGCATAGGGCCGGGTGTGAGTAAAGCGCAAACAATTTTTTAGAAGATAAATAAGTTGTATTTTAGAATTATTATTATATTTAAATTAACGTACAAACTAATAAAATAAGCGTTCAGAGTGCGGAATACATTTTTCGACACTAAAAGATAACTAATTAAAATAATAATAATAACTAATAAAAATAACTAATAAAATAAGAATTAATAGTAATCATAATTTGAAAAAAAGCACTGACTGTGAGGAACGATCCTGCGCCCTTGCGGACCGAAGCCAGGAACGCTACCAACGGGACCATCTTATCGCTTGTGTTAAAAATACACTTTCTGGCACTTACGATTCGCGGCCGGATGGATGATTGATTTGTGTTTGGGGATAATGCTTTATCGCTTGATGAAAGTATGAGAATTAATATAATAATACGAATATAAATATATTTCCGCTTACTTTTATGAATTATAATTTATTTGGTATAAGGACGGATGTGAGTAAAGCGTAAACAATTTTTTAGAAGATAAATAAGTTTCAATTTAGTTTTATTATTATATTTAAATTAACGTATAAACTAAAGAAATAAGCGATCAGAGTGCGCGATACATTTTTTTGTATACATTAATAACGCAGAGAATCAAGAGCTAAATAAGCATTGGAATCATCTAAAAGCCTCGCGCATGCCGTCGGGTGACGTCACGGGCGATCCGTGCTCAGATTGCTTTTTCCCTCGGAGCCTTCGTTTCGGCTTGGCCGCATATGAGCGTGCTCAGCGTCCATGTATTGCTGTAGCTATCGAATGCGCGGTCGGGACACTTCGACCGCACTCGTCTCTTTCCGAAGATGTCCGAGCGTCGCTCGCTCACGGGAATGCGCTACTATGATTGTGTGATGGGCGCGTAAGAGACTAGAGAGGGGGTAACTTTTACGCGCGATCTGACTGCACTGGTCCGAGGGATCATTGATGGCACGTGATTGGAAGGCGAAACTTCGCATCTTCATACAGGGCATTGTAGTCGGCTGAATTGCAGCAGTGTTATACTGAACCAGTGTATTGAATAGCAGGGCCGATAATAGAACTGGAACATTTACGATCACAAACAGGTGATGAGTTCGAGTTGGAGCGGTTGCCACGGGCCCGTGTCTGACAACGTACGGACCGGATTCATTGCGGTACTTTTTCCATTGTCCACGGTGGCGGTCGCGCCCGCTCGCGGCAGACCATACAACGCTCTCTCTACTAGCTTCGTGCCCGCCTCTTTACTTACACCCTATAGTATGCGAATCTCATTCAACGCAATTTGTACGTACTGTGTTTGGTAGATGCGAGTTCACATACTTGTGAATAACATACTTATGAATAAGTATGTAAACACACACATATGTATGGTGTTTGAACACACACACGCCCGCACGCACGCGCGCACACACACACACGCGCGCGCGCGCGCGCACGCACACGCACACGCACACGCACACCCCCCCACACACACATACGCACACACAGGCAGACAAACAGACGGACAGACACACGCGCGCGCGCCCGCCCCTCGCCGCCACATGAGTAGATAAAAATCTATACAAATAAAAATACGTCAAATATTCCGCGATCAGTTGACTTAGGGGGCGTACATAAATTACATAACGCGAAATTTCCCAATTTTTGACCCCCCTTCAGGGCGAGGCACATAAAGTGTTACAAAGCAATAGCACTTAAACTATTGATCATATCCAAAAATGTTTCAGACAAACGTTTCAGTGTTCGAGAAGGCCATCATACTGGACCACCCTATTTTTTTTATCGGTGGAGGCGCTGAAGCTACGTCAAGGTCAACTCCACTTTTAAAAATGGAACCATGTATTTTTTTTCGATGACATTATTACCGATTTTAAGACGAATTCAGCGACCTACAACATCTTTCTAGTCACGCAAAGTATGAAAATAGTCGAAAAATCGAAAAGTATCGGAATAATCACTTTCAAAGGATCCACTAACCTTGGTTTGGGTGTACCTACAGAAGATGCTCGAAGTGATGACCCTCGTCTTGTGAACACTAGTTTGATCGCTGTTTTTATTTCTTACGATACCAATGTTTCTTATCGGCAGCAAGTACGCATTTTCTGTTGACATATCAGATAGTCACGCATTACCTTCTAATGTGAGTACATCGGATCGCGAAAATGAACGATTTTCGAGAATCTTTTGATATGTTGATGGTGCTGCGGGAATGCCGTAAACCTTACAGGAACGCCCAAGATTTGTATGCGGCTCGTTATCTGGATAGGCAACAAAAATCGCACATGGCATTTAAGCGATCAGCTGACCGTTTTTGTCGCTCGGTACAGTAAAACAAACACGAGTCAAGCGTCGACCGATTGTTAATGAAAATAATGCGGCTGATATCTTCGCTTTTGCTGCACCTATTCACATGCGAGCAGCAGGCAAATGGAAAGAGAGAGAGAGTGGAATTAGTCAGCGATCTGTATTAAGAATCTTACATCAACACAAGTTCCATCCGTATCGTATGTCATTACATCAGGATTTGCACGGCAATGATTTCCTAAATCGCGTCAATTTATTCAACTGGATTCGTAAAAAAATGCGCACAGATGTCTCATTTTTGTGTCACGTGCTTTTTTTCTGACGAATCTAACTTCACAAATACGCTAAATGTGAATAGGCATAACATGCGTTATTGGGCAAATGAGAATCCTCGATGAATGAGAACTATACCATTTTAACATCCATGGTCCGTTATTTGTTGGTGCAGCATTGTCGGCGATCACGTCAATAGTCCATATTTTTTTTAAGGCCGCTTGACTGGGCAAAGTTACGCAAACTTCCTGCAAAACGTACTGCCGCAATTACTGGAAGACGTGCCCTTGCATGCTCGCATGAACATGTGGATGCAACACGACGGTGCACCACCCCATTATGCTCTGTGTTCAATATTATGCTTTAATTTAAGCTATTTACATTTAAATAAAAATAAAAATAAAAATTATATAATCAAATATAATTATTAAACATAAAATAATTTTATTATAATAATCATATAAAAATAAAAAATAAAAAGTAGATAGGACGAAGCGGCGCTGTAGCTTGGCCACCTCGTTCGCCAGATCTAACATCACCAGATTACTTTTTATGGGGTTTTGTCAAAGAACGCGTAATGGAGGTAGCACCTGCCACGCCTGACGACATGAATGAAAGAATACGCCGAGCATGTATATACCGAAATTACACCACAAATGTTGGCTGAAGTTAGACGGTCTTTTTATCTGCGAATTAACAAGTGCTTACAAGTCGAGGGTCATCACTTCGAGCAAAATTAATTATACAGCTATTTAGTATGAATATCAAGCTGTTAGAAAATATATCTTTTTTTTTCGACGTACAAAATGGCCGACCACTCGAAACTTATCGAAACAGCTTTTTTCCAATTGGTGTAACAAATAACTACAACAATGTTCACTCTATTTACTTAAAATTTAAAAGTTATGCTCCTAGTTGCATTTCGCAGAGAACTACGTACGGAATTTATGATTAATCGAAACCTTTTCATTTCATGAGCAGTTTATGAGCAGTTATAACGAAATTTTTGACTGAAAATTCATATCTTAAGTTCAAATATCTACAACTTTTGAATAAAACAATATTTTTTAAATTCCGTACGTACTTCTCTAGGTATTCTAATGTAGATTGACGAGAATTTTTGTTTTTTGTTCTAGGTCAAAAATTGTGGATGCTAAATGTCACGCCGCGGAGGGCCTAAAAAAAATAAAACAAAATATTAGTAGTTGGCCACTATGTACATCGAAAAATATCGAGTGAATCACTTTTTCATAAGAAAAAATGGTTAAATTCGCCCACGATTTTATACTCGTTACTGTGGCCTAGGCCTAAGGCCTTAGGAAAATCGGTGTCCTCAACGTCTGGCCTTCCCCCTGACAGCGAAATGTGTGGGTGAACAGAAAATATTGCTTCGTCGACGTATCGAATTCATTAGCAAAAGTTAGCCATATACCGAATTCGCTTGTTAAACTTCGCATCGGAGCGCCGCAAAACTGTGGTACGAGAGTACTTCATCTTTTTGAAGACAAAAAAGCTTTATAATACTTTTAGGTACAGGTAGAGTATGCATGGCAGCAGGTTTGTTTATTATCCGTCTCAGGGCTTTTATCCACCGCTCGTAAAACATCGTGACGTAAATGGCGCACCAAGTTAATGCGGTATATAAATATGAGCGCAATCTTAACGACCAAGTTCAGGACTATTAAGGAACTGGCGGTAAACGTGGCGAAAGTTTGTGGCGAGTTTGAAAAGGTTTTCGTTGCGATTCGCGTCATTCGTTATTATTGCTGGTGGATGTATGTATATAAAGGGTGTCTCAAAATGACCTGACCTTTTTGTTTATTAATGGAACGTATTATTTATTTGAAAATTACGAATATTTTTATTTTAACGGACAACACCACTGTGACCCCCTGTTTTTTGCCATTTTTCAAGAATTTTTTTTTGTGGGAAAAAGAAGAGATATTCGAAAAAAAATTTTTTTGTTTTGTTCGTTGTTTATTGAAGATACATAAAAAAAAAAATTCAAATTTTTCACGCCCCATGGTGATGCTGGGGAAGCTCCCACGTCAGGTACTGTTGCCTCTGCAGTGGTTCGCGGCACGCAGCAGAACTCTCTTCAAAGTCGATCTGAAAAAAAATACCGAGTATTTTCGTTAATAATATGATATTTTTAAGAGAAGTACATAGGGATTTGAAAAAATATTGATTTTTAAAAAATAGGCACTCTTTTGAAATTAAAGGACGATTTTCGAGCAAAATTTCTCGTCGAAAATAGGCTATAACTTTCATTATTATTGAGATATCGAAAAAATCCTATGTACTTCTTTAGATAATCTAGTTTTATTGATGAAGTCCAAATTTGAAGTCGATCGGATAAAAACTGCTCGAGTTCTGCTGCGTGCCGCACTCAAAAAAGTGGTTTTGAGAAAAACGCGTTCAAAGTTTTAGGTTTGTTAATTTATGCGATAAATTGAAAAAAAAATGTTTACCTTTAATCAGCGATGCCGGCACCATATAGCTGGCCTTCAAGAAGCAAATCATTGTCCCTAGCATCTTTTCTCGAACTTGAAGAGGCTCTTCTTGCCTCTTTTGCAGCGTCTGTGAGCGAGCGCTCCGCCAGCTCGATCCGCGCTGCGTCGGTTTCAACGCAAAAATTGAAATAATTTGGGCCGATGGTTATCCCCAACGTCTCCAAAACTTTCATGAGGCTTCTCAGGCCATCATTGAATAATAATACCGCGATATCAGCTGCAATATCGACGATTTTTTTGCTCTCGGACTGACACTTGGAGGCTATTGCCCAAACTGATTTGTTGTAGCTTTCG
This sequence comes from Ophion costatus, assembly GCA_951751655.1. Lineage (NCBI taxonomy): Eukaryota > Metazoa > Arthropoda > Insecta > Hymenoptera > Ichneumonidae > Ophion > Ophion costatus. The sequence goes on from OX632358.1 coordinate 28,855,731, forward strand.
TTGTTGTTTTGCGTAAAGCCGCCCAAACAACGCTGCAGCAAATCGTCTTGACTCAAATTTTCGAAGACTGGCGTAATTGCCTCCAATACTTCCTCAGGAAGAGGCAGCTTATGGCGATATTCAGAAATATTACCGCTTGCGACCGCTCGCTGCCACGAACACCACGACTCGGCTCCCTCTGGGCAATCATCATGTTGTGGCTCACTATCTGTGGATATTTTATGTTTGATAGTTGCCCAAATTGCCTTCCTCATTTTTTCAACATCATCGCTGTTCCTCCGAATAGCCAAGCCGTAATACCCGAGCGGAAAACGTAACTCATCGCCGCCTAGCCACAAGCTAGTAAATTTATGTTTCGAATCGCCATTAGCTAGCCGTTTTAGCTATCGACTACCCAGCCTTGTAACGCTTTGGTCCTCTAGTGACTGAATACAAGAAATTATATGCTGACTAGATAGAAAGAAATATCTCACGGCTGCATAATTTTCCGACCTAGCCATGACTTACTTTTCTTCAGCTAGTGACTGGGAATAAAAAATTAGGTGACGGCTAGATACAAAAATTGAATTTTTGTATTAACCTTGTTTACATCACTGCACAGTATTTCGCTGAGCTTCGTGATGTACTAATTACAAATAGGGTATGTTTTATGTAAATAAATTAAACATATTGAATTATATTAATAACGCTTACGTGTGAGGTAGTTTCGATCCCGGGACTCTGAATTGGGGGATGGCGACGTTGTCCACTGAGCCAATCCTACTTTCTTAATTATGGTATTTCGCATCGGGTACATACTCGTATGTGGCAATGCACAAAGTTGGATTATTAAGAAGTAGGCGTAGTGACAATGTATGCAAATAACATTATCGAATTAACATGATAATTTCTTTCTTATTGAAAGCTATATTCGTGTGGAGTTACATAACCTGAATTTAAATTTGTGTACTTATTTTGGCTAGTGGCAAATTAATAGTTTTAGCATTATATAAGCTATAATGTTATAACGATGTAAATGTATCGTCAGTAAGGAAGTGAAAAATTTGTAGCGGTCACTAGCGCGTGCTGTTCTCTTTGTTTTTTTTATTCGTTATGATACCTCTATCTCGGGTTGGCTAGGCAGGTACGATGTAGGGGATGCATGGAGTTTTGATCATAATGCAGGGACATCTATAACTACGATCGGCGGGACGGCGACTAGCCAAGGAACGCAATGCCGCCATTACGGAGTCTTGGCTAGTTCATGGCGATTTACCCAACTGAATTTTATTTTCTATTCGTAACGCCATCGGTAACTCGAGTTGGCTAGGCAGGCACGACGTAGACACTACGTGGAATTTTTATCATAAAACAGCGACATCTATAACCCTAATCGGCGGGACAGCGACTATGCAAGGAACACATAGCCGCCATTACGGAGTCTTGGCTAGTTCACGGTGATGTACCCAACACTGCATTTTGTTTCCTATTTGTAACGACACATATAACTCGTGTTGGCGGGCTAGGTGTGACGTAGACACTAGGTGGAATTTTGACCATAACGCAGCGACATCTACAACCGTAATCGGCTAGATAGCGACTAGCCAAAGAACCCATAGCCGCCATTACATAGTATCGGCTAGTTCACGGCGAGTTAGCCACGGGAATTTTTTTTGCATTCGCAACAATCGCTCTGCCTCAAGTTAGCTAACCTGCTGTGAACTGATCGTTAGACGGTACTACATGTATTTCACATAACCTTACTTTGTCGTTCGTAACTAGCGTTGGCTAGTTCATCACGTTCGAGTCACTAGGTGGCACGTTTACGGTAATACAGCGACATCTGCAGTAACGATCGCTTAGGCAGTGGCTAGACCAGGGCTAGGTTACAAAATGTTCACAATATTACTAGCTCACAGTGAGGCAGCCACTAGGTTGTTCGTATGATATCAATTGGGCGAACCAGTTATTAGCATGTAACTCAGACAGGCTAGCGCAATTTCTGCTCGGGCAATACTAAGTACCCAAAAACTCAATATCTCTTGAGTTTTCCAATGATTGCTCATTAATTCATCTTTAAAATAAATATCATACTACAGTGAAACCTCGTTTATACTTTTCTCACTTACACGTTTTTCGCACTTGTACGTCACTTTTCTTTGGACCCAGCAGATTCCGTTTATAAAGATCCCAGGTAGGATTTTAAAGTCGCGCCTACGTTGGCGCAACGACGCTTGCCGGCGTTAGGACGTCGGCCCGACTCTGTTCGCCAACGTCGTTTTGGGGTCCAATAAACGTCCAAATGATAACGTCGGCCCGACGATCCTCCCAAACGTTGCGCCACAATATTTAATCGATGTTGGCCCTTCGTCGATTGCAACGTCGGCCCTAAGCCGATTGTTGCGTCGGCCCTGCGCTGACTGCGGTATCGATCCTACGTCGATCACCGCGTCGACCCTACATCCATTGCGGCATCGAACCTACGTCGTTTGCGCAATCGACCCTACGTCGTTTGCGACGATGGCACTACATTTACGAGAGGGTGTTTAAAGGAATAGCAGATTGACTATTTAAAAGAAAAAAGACATAGCATTAATAGAAATTTATTGTCAGTGATTGACGTATTGATGTCTAGCTTAGGTTATAAATATATTCAGTCTTGTAACTTCATAAATATATTCAGTCTTACAACTTCATAAATATATTCAGTCTTGTAACTTCATAAATATATTCAGTCTTACAACTTCATAAATATATTCAGTCTTACAACTTCATAAATATATTCAGTCTTACAACGTTATTAATATATTCAGTCGTACAACGTTATAAACGCTAGAATGGTAACAAAAATGTGAAGAAGGCCCAAAGGAACTATCAATCGTGTCTGCTCCCGAAACATACACGGAGAGAATTTTTAAGTATTTTTTACGGTGAAATGTCCGTGTAAAAATTACATTAAAAATTTGAAACCGGTGACAAATGTGCACATAGTCAAAAATTGACACTAGCTTTTAATATTTTGCTTTCATTCATGTAAAAATTTAAGCAAGTAGCATAATTTTTTACATTTCTTTCAGTAAAAATTTTGACACATTCTCGTGTAGAATTTTAACAATGGGCTGCCTCAAAACTTCCAAGTTTCTACAGTAAAAATAACCTGGACAAACTTGAAATTTCTAAAATCCCTAGCGAAAAATGAATTCCCTATGATTAAATAAATACTCTATATACTGTATTTCTGAACATTTGTGTTCTTGATTGCTACTTATTTTAGCATATCATCTTTCCGTACCATTGTAGACGTCCTTTATCGAAGTTTCTTTTCACGTTTCTTTGTTTTCTTGCGTACAACTGCGTAGAACACGTTAGACTGCACGAGACCACGAGGCTTTCTTGGCTCATGTTTCGTACTATAATGCGCATGCGCGGTACCGCTGTTGCTAAGCAACGCGGGTCGGCGTCGTTCGTGCTCGTCATACTGCGTCATACATAAGCCCACTCTCACAGCTTGCGTTCACGTATACGCACGCTCGCACACAGAGCTCACGCGTACGGTCAGGCGACCTAGCCCTAACTGATTTTACTATAAAGAACGTAAAATTCCGGTGGACGCACGGAAAATTTCGGCTTCCTTTTTTAAATTTTTATGGAAAACACGCAAATTTCTCAATGTTCCACTGAAAAATTTCATTTATATTAGCACTTTTTTAAACTTATTGTCGTAATCTTTACGTTTCATGAAGTTTTACTATTAATTTCAGTAAAAATTCTGGAAAACAAGTTAAATTTCTGTTACGCAAAAGTAAATTTTGATTCATTTCCATGAAAATTTATAATTTATTTCCTAAAAACCTGAAGAATTGCACATTTGTCACCAAGTGACTGTGATTTCACAGTAAAAATTACTTAAAAATTCTCTCCGTGTAGCTGTTAGAAGTTGATTGGTGGGCAGAAGCGTTAACTTCGTTTTCCTCTTTATGGAGACGACGAAACTTTTGTACGCGATTATACGAAGACCTATTTTTATCCGCCATTGGTTAAATTAATTCCACTGTGGAATATCCACACCGTTTAGGTTGCGCGCTACACAATACTGTTCAGGCAAGCTCAAAAGAAAATTCGAACGGTGGAGGTCGGGTACCAACGGTCTACTGGACTTTGTTTACGGTCAAGCATCGGTCGAGCTCTAGGTCTACAAAAAATGGTCACCTACACCCGTGCGACGATTGCCCAGTGTCGGATTAAACGTGGTAGCCAACATTGCGCGAAGTACTGATCGTAACGTCGGCGCGACGTTCGAACAACACTTTCGCCAACTCTAAGCCATAGTCGCGTCCCGATCGTCGGCTGTTTATTCGACGCCGTCTTACTGCCAAGGGTTGGCTGTATTCTGGGTCTGCACACATGGCCAACTACACCCGGGCGACGACTAGCCAGCGTCGGATGAACCGTGGTGACCAGCGTTGCGCCAACTATCAAGCGTACCGTCGGAGCGACGATCGAATAACGGTTTCGGCAACTCTGCGCCATAGTCGCCTTTCGATCGTCGACTGCCGAGCCATCGCCGCCTGATAGCCAACCATGGCTAGTACGTTTCGCCAACGCTGGCTCATCATAGGCCGTCGACCATTGGCAGCCGACGTGTTGCCACGATACAGCCGAACGTCGGCCGTACTCGGAACGTCGTAGACCCGCACATGGGATAGTACATTTCCTTCTACGTTATTCTCATTTACACGTTATATTTGTTGTACCACTTGAAAAACGTACAACTGAAGTTTCACTGTATTTTATAAATTGACTGCTAAACGCGACAATGCAGCAGTCTGAAATGTTTTTTTCATTGGTGGTAGCACTGCTCGACCCATTTACGCATGCGTCGTGCTGACGCTGCTTCGTGAGTAGCAGTGAGTAAGTCTAACCTCAAAATACCGTGAGCAAGCGTGGCTTCAGTGCGTTTTATCCTAATTATTTTGTTTTTAATTCAATGGAATAAAATTTTACTATGTATGATTTTCTCCAAAAAACACGATTGACGACATTAATAGATCAGCCATCGTATTTGTTAAAAGTAATTAGGGAAGCTTCAGAAACAACCATGAATTCAACTTATGTCCGATTTCATCAACGACGTATGAGTTACGGATAAATTTGTTCGGCAGATGAACAATGTTCAAGGTATAAGATATCTTGCGGATAACTTTATTCAGAGGTGACGAAACCCGGCCATTAGCATGGACACTACGGTATAGCAAAGCGTTTCTACTGTACCGACAGGATAATCATCATACTATTTTTCACGTTGCCACGTCTACACAGTGCAATTCATAAAAAGGCCTCCTCATTACTTTAATTAATTTCTCGACAACTACTCATTCGATTTACTTCAAATGTAGCATAATCAATCACTTCATCCTAAATCTTAATGATATAATCTTTTCAGAATTTACGGCGATTTAGTTTCATTCGTTTTGCAACCAGCAGAAGCTTTTTCCCCCATAAGCAACCGTGTTAAATTAATATGTTATATGAACTATTACTAATAGCATATAGTTATTAATAGCATATATTAATAACTATTAAATTATTTAGTTAAAATTTCTAAAATAATTCATGTGTATTGTCCTATCAAGAACTATCATTCCTGACATTTTAAAGAATTTGGGCGACTCTTTAACATCCATCCAGTAATACCTTATGGCATTGACAGCTTTCCCCCCATAGCCCCCGTGCACAAAGTTAGATAACTTGGCGAAAAAATGCAAACGAGTTTGAAAAAAAGAAAATCAAAGCTCAAACACCCGAGTTTTTCCAAAAATAAAGGTCTGCTGCTATTTTGCAAGAACTTATGCACTACTTTGTAGGAGTATTAAAATCGCGAGAAAAAAACACTATGTTCAATATCACCCAGCGACTGCAAAAAAAAGTCGTAGAGAATTTTCAACAAATCAAATTAAAGTTGGTACTCTCCTCTTTTAACTTTTGGCCGGTACTCTCGGCGATTTGCATATTCACGTGCGTAAATAGCGAACGCCGGGAATTCGAACCTTTTTTTGTGTACGGTGCAAAAAATAGAAACTCGCGAAATGCCCGTACTCGTGCTAGGGAAAATACTTTTTTTCCTTCAGGCATATATTGGTCGACTACGCGTAATTCACGTGTCTTTCGACGGCTTTTTTTCGCGTTCCTTTTTGCAAAAGCCTCATATCGTCGAATTCACTTACGGCAAAGCTGGTATTTACAGGGATTTCTGCGTCGTGGCTATTGCACCCTTCGTGTGCCAGAGAACTCGCCGAGATACAATTTATTATTTCAAACTTTTCAGCTATACGCCGAGGGCCCGGCAATGTACTTTTTCAGCCGCTGGTGTTATCGTTTCATCTCTGTCTCACTCCAGATTTTTTGCCTTTTTCGCAACACATTCCCTCCACGCTAGGCCCTTTTTCGCGAAAGTGATGACAAAACTTGTTTTATGGCTGATGGATCGTGTAACGCGGTGGGTAAATCGGCTCTCCAAAGAGAGAGGGAGAGAGAGAGAGAGGGAGAGGGAGAGAGAGAGAGAGAAAGTAAAAAAATACTACTTTGAACCCGTACATGCTGTACAGAGCATTTTACCGATACGCAGAGCCTTAAAAAATGGTTGTTAACGGACGATAAAGGATATTGAATTTTTTTTTCCCGCGACAAAGCGTCAACGCAATAACATCGTTTGCATAAGCGGCCGAGGAACATGACAAAGCAAAAAATAAAATTGCAACAACAAAAATTGCTTTTTTTGTCAGTACGCCATTTTTAAAAATACGCTACTTTTTAAAATTTAATATGCAGAGAAAGAGAGGGCGAGAGAGAAAAAGAGAAAGATGCACCTGAACAAAGGCACTTCTGGCTTAAAGGAAACGTTGGTGTCGTAATCGCTGAATACCTAATTGATATCCCGTTATACTCAAAGTCCAATAAAGATGACGATGGAACGTGGGGTTTTCGTAAATTTTGCAGCTTGCTTTTTAATCGTTTTTTTTTCGAGATCTCATCTTGGTCGTTCCATCTCTCCGATATGACGCAAGGTTTTGTCGAAATTAGTGGTAATCTTCCAACAAAGTTTCAACCCTCGTTTATACCCTTCTATACCCTTTGCCTCATAGTACAAACAGTCCCCGGTCAAAGTAGGATGCCGAAGAGATTAAGCGACTATCTTGATCCTTTGTTATCGGATCACAGAAACGAAGGAGCGACGAAAACGTTGGCTCATTACGGCGTTCAAATTAAGGTGGTTTATACCGAAATCCTTCCGGCTTTAGAGCCTGCTGATCATATCTATTCTTCATAATTACATAGTAATAACCGACCGATGAGTCTCCAGAAGTACCTCGTCGAAAAACCGTATACGAAAAATCACTGGCATACTCGTGAAATCCATTGATGCCGGTGATAGAAGTACCATAACTGCCCTTGGTATAGTGGATATGACGAATGTGAATTATGTTCAGAAGATTCGCTCTTCTTTTTCCTTTTTGCAGAATTTTCAATAAATTGTCGGTATTTAACGCGACAACTTGAATGACACGGTCATTTTTTTTTACCATCGTCTCAATCAATCATAACGCTATTCAATAATGTAATCCTAGCGTTACAGCGAGAAAATCGAAGTGTTTCGTTATTTATAACTATTGAAACCCGCGCTGCTCGAGCTCAGGTAATGGCCGCGCGGGAAAAAAGCTGGAGCACGGTAAACTTGAAGTATTTTTTTTCTCCAAGTCACATTTTTCGAATTAACGTACAGGATTTTAAAAAGTCTGACCCATCGATTTGACCCAAGATTTTTTGGTGAGATAATTGCATTCTCTTTTACGTTAACTTAAGAGAGTCGTTCGAAAATCGGCTTTAAGAACTGTTTTAAAGACTTACGTTCGAATTATTTTGTGAAAACCGGGAACTTTCGTTAAGTCTCACAATTTGTTCGTTTTACCATATTATAAAGAGATTTCCTGTTCACATATGACGTATTTAGCTAAAAACTGAAAAAGAATATTCGTTTTTTGTTTCGGACAAAGATTACGCACGCTACATTAAGCAGCATGCCGATGAGAAACTTTAGCGTCGAGGGCGTATAAAGCATGTTCCGTTCACGGTCACAGTGCGACTCGATTTATTGATGCAAGTCAACCAGGGTCGTAAATCCTGATACCGAACGCGTGGGATTCGACACTGCAATCTCGTGATTGAACTCCCGCACCTTAAACTAATGTAGTGAAGGTGGTTAGTTGAAAACAATTGGAGATAAACGAAAAAATAATTTAATTTATTCACAATTATTTACATCGATCAGTTAAAGGCTCTAATCATTTATTCACGTTGTTTCCGCGTAATAATGACGATGGTGTTGACAAAATTATCTCATGGAGATGTTTGAGTAATTTAGTGAAGGTGGTTAGTGGAAAACAATTGGACATAAACGAAAAAACAATTTAATTTATTCACAATTATTTACATCGATCAGTTAAAGGCTCTAGTCATTTATTCACGTTGTTTCCGCGTAGTAATGACGACGGTGTTGATAGGATTATCTCATATAGATGTTTGAGTAATTTATTCGCGAGAGGCAAGAGTTCCGCGCTGATTGGACTCTTGATGTTTCCCCTTCGAATGTTTGATGATTACGGACTCTTGAAAAGTTCGAGTCTTACATTCGTGGTTGGTGATGAGAGCTGCCTCACAAACGGAGTATGCGATCCCACCCCTTTGAAGAACAACAACTAATTTCCTTGGTACAAAATGTAGAAAAAGGAGTGGGTGAATTTTAGCTGTCGCCAATCACTGATGAGAAGTGTGAGAATAGGAAACACTGGTCAGCCCTGTCGCACACGTGTCGACCAGCGGGGCATTCCAGTGATGAACTCCCCGGCGCAATGAAAAAACTTCCGCGCTCAACGCTACCATCACGTGGACGCTTGGTAAATTCCTTTATTAGGGGTACATTGATATGCTGATATGCGCAGCTTGAACGTAGTCACGTATAGAGGCTTGAAAAAATAAAAAGTAACATTTGCAAACCATATGTTGAATTGCCTTACACGTGGTCCACCGAGCGAGCGAGTCGTCCAGCAAACCTGCGCGTGGGCTATTTGAGTACCCTTTTTTATGGACTTCAGGTAAGAGGGAAATATGATTGTCTGTCGTGCCTTGGGACGATGTGGATGTTTATAATTATGTAGAAAATGTTAATACTAGCTAAATTCTCATTGTTATAAAATTAATAATTAACTGCTCGCTCGTTCCGTTTGCGACGGAACAAAGCATTTCAGAATATTTTTTGTGAAGACTCAGTCTTTCTGCATTCAAAAAATTGTCATGTAATGTCGAAATATGTAGGAAAATATCCTAAAGGTTTCAAAGAGATTCGTTTTATTGCTGCCGAAAAGAAAAGTCGCAGAAATAACACTTTTTCAGCCGTCTTGTTTCGGCTTCTCCCTTAAGACCTTAGACCACTCTAGAGGCAAAAGGGGCATGATTTATGATTTTTTTCAGCGAAGCCGCAAGATAAATCGAAATGACAAAATAGGGGTTTTATTTTACCGGTAACTGACTACATAAAATTATTTTTTCACATCGATACATGTCAAAATGGCGACTGTGCAACATTATTCCGATGACGCCTTTATTTCTGGATTGTCAACGGCCGGACCAACAGCTCCTATAATTGTTGAGTTATGATAAGACACTAAAGTTTTTTCGATCATATATGAGAATGGCTATAGAAGTACGTAGGATCTTTTTGATATATTTTTTTTTGTCAAAATGGCGCATTTATAAAAAAAAAAGTATAAAATCCCATGAGAAAATTGTTTATAAAAGAGGAACTATGCAATATAATTTAAAAAATCCTATATAATGCCTTAGAAAATGTGATTCTAAATATACAGTGAAAATTTCAAGTGAATCGGTTGAAATTTGTTCGAGTTATGAGTCCGGCCGACTTAAAAAATGTAGTCTTGAGATAAACGCGTTTAAAGTTAGGAAAAAGTCACGACATGAATGATGTTTTAATACCTTCAATCTTCAAACGTCAAGTACTTAGAGATTTTTCACCCCCATAATCTTTTGAAATATAATTTTATCGGTACTAAGGCACCTTTTTAACAAACAAACAAAAAATCGATTTTTGGAAAATCCTAGAGTGGCCTAAGGTCTTTCAATAAAGATTAACTCTGATCTTGAATAAGCTATTCCGAAGATTATACACCGATGCGAAATCACGTTAGAGTACAAATCTGTTTTGTTGGATTCTTCAGCTCATTGTTGCCATATTCCTACGGATTTAGATTTGATCTTCCATTGTTTCAACAATAAAAGCCGGAAAATCAGCATTGCCGGCAAATTTCACGCAGATCACGAGCACGTCTCAACTGAGGGCTAATCTATTTTGCAGGATAATAGGGTCGTTCCTCTGGCAATGAGGATATTGAGTGGTGGAGGGGGGAAAGGAATAAACGAAACCACCCCGTCGATTTTCCGGTACATTGATTCTTCTCAGTGCGTACTATAAGTCAGAAGGTATTAGGATTGTGACCCCGCATGGATCGTCGATGATAATTATTGGCGCCTGTCAAATGCGATGAAACGAGAAGGAAAAAGATTCCGTTCCGAAAAGCCGATGTCAAAATGAGTTTTCTCGCTTTCTTTTCCTCCTCTTTTCACCCTGTCTTTTTGTCACCCTCTCTCTTTCTCTTCATCTCTCTTTTTTCTATCTTTTCCTTCTCCTCCCACTTCTTTTTCCAAGCAATTTTAGAATGGAGGCTTAAGCTCGTCTCTGGGGGTGGTAGCGGACGAACGGCGGTAATCCGGTCTCGTTACGCGAGCGTCGGATAGCCAAGGGGTTTCTCTTCTCGGGACTGATGGCTTGGATGAACGAGAAAAGCGGGAGACCATAGTGTCGTCGTGGCGGAGGGTGCGACACTTATTGTTAGCACTGCCGGAGACGCAGTCCGAATAGTGATAAGTAGGTAATACACTAGAAGGAGAATCCGCTGATGAAAATGCGGGAGGGAAGAAGAGTGAGATGCAGACAAATTAGTTGATTGATTTATCGCATGCATTTTGATCGGGCAAACTGTTGAAAAACAATAAAAAATAGTAACATTAAAAACTGCGAATGAGTGAACGATTTAAGAAGTTTTGTATGATAATGATGATGATGATGATGATGATGACGATGACGACGACGGTGACAATGACGATGACGATGATGATGATATCGATAATGGTGGAGGCGCCAGGCGAAGGAACATGGTAACTCACAAAGTAATGTTACCTATTCTAGATTATTAATGGGGCGTTCTAGTCTAGAAGCCTACATTTCGGGCGTTTTTTCGGGCTTAATAAAAACAATGTTAATATTTTAAAGTCTTTTTAATGATGTTTCGAGAACTTACAAAGAATGCGTGCAAAAAAAATAAAAGTTGCAAAGTTCCAAAGCTTCCATTCATCTAACCTAAAAAAACATGTCTTGATCAATATGAATGTCATTATGTAGCAGAGAGAAAAAAAATTTAATGGCGACTGTCAAAAGAAAGTTAACTTTTCGCCCTTTTTTCTCAAAGTGCTTAATTTTATGAAAAATAGTAATAATAATAATAATTTCACAATGCCCACGGTAGGGACGATAGTGGGATACATAGTGAGGGTGCATACCAGATTTGAAATCAATCGGTCGAATAGAACTCGAGATTTGATGTCAACCAGATTGAAAAAAGTAGTTTCGATAAAAACGCGTTTATACTTACGTCGTATTAATCGGGTAATCCTGCCTCGTGAAGTGTGCCTTCCTCGACGTCTGAATGATTATTTTCTGAAGCTCGTATTTCCTTGCGAGCAGTTCTTGTTTCCTTGGAAGCTTCCATAGTTCGTAGGCCTGTTTCCATAGTTCGTTCCATAGTTTATCGGCACAAGTGTAAGGAATTCCGAAATTTCCTTTTGAGGACATATCCTCAAGAGTCTATATTTTAAGAAAATACCAACAAAAAACAATTGATTTTTTTTTCTTCAAATTTCTAGACTAAAACATTACCTTAATTCAGGTGTAAAAATATTCCGTAAGATTCTAAAATCGATAATATATTGCACACGTCTCTACAGCAATTAAATTCCTCTTCGTATTTCTCTACTCAATACTCTGAGTCAGAAAAACATTCATACACGCCAGTACGTTTCCAAGTGCGTGGAGTGGTAGCCACCGCATTGCCAAATAAAAGTCTCGGTAGTTGTCCAAAGAGTCTCCGAGAGGTTCAAGCCGTTTAAGAAAATGTGTTCCGCGACTAGAGACGAAATTGCTCGAGGCTTTCATAATAATTTGAAAAACGCGATAACTTCGATTGAACATAACATCGGACAGATTTTTATTCGCGTCAAAAGTTTATGGGTTATAACGAAAATTGTTTCTGCCTCGTGGCCACGTATCGCATCGGGTCTGCCCATTTTCGTGGGCCCTTCACTGGACTCTATAGGAAGATTTTATACATTCATCCACTTATATTCGTGTGTGTGTGTGCGGGTGTGTGTGACATGTGATGCATTCAAACATGTATATGTGTGCGCATATGTACATCGCCCGGGTGTGTGCGATTATGTTCTGGGGAACTCTCAGTAGTGTTCACGCATTGACGCGCGTGTATATGTGTTCGTGCATGTGTACGAGATTCGCCTCGTCGAGGGTCTTGTCTCAATGGTTTTCGTTAGGGGTTGTTGAACAGTGGCTAAACTACGCACTAGGGAGATCTCCTCCGAAAAGTTTTGTGTAATTTCGCTGAAAGTCCAGTCTGTATGACCCGTCCGTAGGGAGAAATCTCACTCGAACGAATCCAACGTTGAACTTGCACAGTACGATTAAGGCTAAGAAGTAGGAATGGCATTTCGGAGACGCGTGATTTTTCGTTCCCTCCTTTATTTCATTCGGAAGATATTGGCTTCTTGCAAGGTATAGGTAAGGAGTAATGAAATCGAACGCAACGACCGCAGTGAACAAAAATTGCAATAAACTCGGCTATTTATCTGTCAAATCTGTATGAGCGTAGCACGAGATTTTTGCAATAAAATGTTATATATTGTTTTATGAAAAATCGGCTATCACAGTTACTGTAATAAATTGAAAAATACCAGAAGGAATATCTCGGGACAAATGCAAATATATCTCGGGGTAAATGCAAATTTTATCGATTCCCTGCGGCATATTGGAAGTTGAAACAACGCAACAAATGGATAGCTGCTGTTAGAAGTAAAAAGTGGTTTGTCTTATGACACGAGCTTGAATTATTAAACTTGGGTCATGTTTGTCGTGAACTCTTCTCGGTTCTCGAGGTATTCAGCTGATAACAACAGTTTTACTTTAGATTTAGTTTGAAATCGGAAATTAATATTGTAAGTTTGAAGCCGGTCTTTGAAATTATGCTCATGTCGGGCTGAAAACAAAATTTTAGTTATTATTATCGGTACAACAACAATAGATGTCTGTTACATTTTTATAAAAGCAATTATATTGCTTCGTTTTTACCGCCTTATAACAAAATGACAAGTCAATAAAAATATACATTGTAAGGAAATTTTACTTACTTTTTTCGCTCTTCTGAACTCAAACACTCTTTGCCGTCTTTGACGAGACAAATTGATTTAAGGCGTTACTCGAAGGATTTTAAAAAATATTCATTTTTCACAAAATGGCGGACAGTCAAAGTTAATGGTTCGATTTTAACGAAAAAAAAACGGCCGTTTTTTGGCTATAAAACGGCAATTTTTTTTCAAAAAAAAAATCAAACGATTAAAGACTACATTTTAATGTATTAAATAAGCCTGCAAAATTTCAAGAAGATCGGTTCATTAGTGTTCGAGTAATCTTGGTCACCGACTTCAGAAATGCCATTTTGAGAAAAACGCGTTTAAAGTTTACTAGCCGGTCGTTTACACAACGGATTCTTCTCTTTCAACGCTCATATCTCAGTCAATTTTGTTCGGATCGATTTGAAATTTTCAGGACATATTCTCAGATACTAATATTTCAAAAAAATGCAATAAAAAAAATCGATTTTACAAAATCGCAAGTGGGGGTTATATATATATATATATATGTTGAGGGGCTTAATGCAAACAAATTAAATGCCATAGAGGCGCGATGCTAATTTTTTATAGTTTATCACAATCACACAGTTTATCGCAATTGTCCAATTTATCACAATCACACAATTTATCGGAATTACACAATTTATTAATTTATGACAATCACACAATTTATCAGAATCACACAATTTATTACACCCACACAATTTATCACAACCACACAATTTATCACAATCACACAATTCATCACGATCACACAATTCATGATCCAATTCATCACAATCACACAATTTATCACACTCACACATTTTTATAATTAATATCAATCACACAATTTATCACAATGGCACATTTTTATAATTAACCACAATCACACAAATTATCACAATCACACATTTTTATAATTACCCACAATCACAGAGCCTTTGATAGAGCCGACAATAGTACGAACGCTACGCGGTCCTACTGTGGCACACGAAGCCAATCACGCTGCAGTTCTCTTATTCTTACGCTGATATGCAACACTTTGTCAAATTACGCGGGATACTATTTTTCTGGGAATAATCGAAAAATACTCCTTACCATTACCAACGGCAGTGGATGCGTCATCTTTTTCAGAAGCGTCAGCGAATACTTGGATGGGTGACCGCTGCCAGGAAAATCGCGAAGAGACACGAGTGGAGTAGAAAGCCAGATGAGATCGCAAGGGCCCGTAATGGTATACGAACGAACGCTAGAAAAAATTACAAATGCTGCTTGCAGTAAATGCTTACGGGCGGGCGAAGCTAAAGTGGCAGCAGGAGAAAAATGTATCGATTAAGTATTTATTATAACCAAAATAATAGATAATCAGTGAAGATCGAGTTGCCATTACAATGGATGTCGCACGTGTTCGTTTCCGCTCATAAATGCGAAAACAGAGATCACTAAAAAATGTTAACTTTTCAAAGATTTCCGCGGTATGGTCAATGTGGGCCGTGGGATGTTGCACGCATATAAAACGGTATAAAGATCGAGTGTATTGATCAGATAGTCCCTTAATACGGGGGCGTATAAACGAACGATAATCTGAAAATATGGTTGATACATTCGATACGAGTTTTGCTGGGGTGAGAAAAAAAAATGTTCATTTCTCATATCGGTTTTTACAGGCACTTTTTCTGGCTTCTCGGATAATCCAGATAAAAACGTACAGATATATATATATCGAGGATCTTGGAAGTTATTTAGCAGCCAAGTGTTCTACTATCTATGGTCAACCCATGCCGGAAATTGAAGACGATATTTTTATTCTCCGATTTATAATCGTTGAGGTAATAATTATTTATTATTGAGTTCGCGAAATTAAAAGGTGCTGTGTAAATCCAGCTGTAAACGGTCATGTGGACATGCGGATTTTCAACTATGTTGTCTACGTAACATATATATATATATATATATATATATATACACACATCAAGGTTTGGCTGAAAACGGTGCAACATTGGCCGGATATGAGAAACGAATTGTTATTCGCGAGGATACCCAATGACCGGACGTATAATATCCTGCAAATCGAACAGCTAATTTGGTTTATCTTCACTGTTGACCGTAGATTCGTATCCCCGTAAGTAGCGATAATGCCAGTACAAGCAAATTGGCCGTGCGTGTTTGTTGAATTACAGCAATGTACCGTGTTCCACACGTATGAGGGCTGGCGATGGGCTCTGAAAGATTGTGCGTTGGTCGTTTGCAACAAAAAACCACTGTATTTTATTCAAAGATAAACGAGAATCGAGATAAAAATGAAGTCATTTCGACGAGAAATTGGGTAAATGTGTATTTCGTTTTGAATAAATATATCACAGTTGTGAAAAATTAGTTATTCATTATTAAGAGTTAATAATGGTGTTTTCAAATAAGGAATGATTGATTCTATTATTAGAATGACGAATTAATCATTTTCAGTGTTGGATTTAATTATAACGTTGGAATAGACTCTTTACTTTAATGATAGAATTGTAAACGATAACCCACAAATAGAACTCGATGTCCTTCCCACTTGTACAACGGTGATACCGAGATAATATTTGTCGGGGAAGTTAATGCCTCATTGACTCTCGACGGGCATTAACAGCACATGAAATCGCTACGAAATGTACACGGACATATTATGTTTCTAGTCGTGTCTAGTCTCGTCTAGTCGTTAATCATTATTAAGAATTATTACTTCATAACTCCAATAGTATAATTATTTATTTTTTATTTTAATTAATAACGCATAATAGGATCTTGATGCTCATCATGAGAGCAAATTGTAAGCTCACGAATCAAAATTTAAGTATTGACAAAAATGGTTATTTGAAACATTTAAGAGGCCGATACTCAGCGATACTTATACGACCCCATGAAATCCTACACAGGACAATAATCGATTTCCCCTTGCCTTTGCTACGTAAAGCAACGTACGGTTTTAACTCGCATGTACGAAATCTGCCTAAATTTAAATTCCAATTGTACATCGTCCGTTATGCATTTTATAAGTATCGAAATTACTAAAAAATGTCCGATAAAAAATTGCTCGCTGCCATCCTTTCTCTATGCATCGGGACTTGGCGGGGTCTTTTGTATCGTTAAGTGTCCGGGCTCGTGTTAATTGAATCACGTTTATCACTCACTTTATAAACCCGTCCAAAATAGAACGTAAATTCGACTACGTGTTTATTGTGAACGCGGTGGAGCTTCGGAAATTCCCTATTGCGCGCATGCTTATACAGATCAGCCTGCATTAAACGAATTTCAGCTCTCATTTTGTGGCCTACACACACACGCACACCTACGCAAGCGCAATCGCGCGCACACACACCTACACGCGGTAATTATAATTCCTGTAACGACGTCGGTTAGGCGGACAGTTTGGTAAGCGCCAAAAACCCAAAACCCTCCATCTGTGTTCGTGTCACGCTCTCGAATCCGACACCAACTCCAAATTTTCGGTGCCAGCTTCGTGAACATCCCACTTTCAATCTGGCTCCTCTCTCTTCCCTCTTTCCCTCCCTCTCTCTCTCTCTCTCTCTCTCTCTCTCTCTCTCTCTCTCTCTCTCTCTCTCTCTCTCTCTCTCTCTCTCTCTCTTTCTCTTGCTCTCTCGCTCTCTTTATCGGCTGCTATACATGTATATTTCTATGTACATGTGTGTACAAATATAGATACACATACCCCCACTCATATATATAAATATATAAATTTATATACACACACCCACACACGCATAATATGTCTACTCAGTTTTAACGAGAGTTGTTCCGGGTTGTTTCAGTAATTACGCAGAAATTACATCGGCCCGAATCGCGCCCTCAACACCCACCCTCTCGCGATGCACACAGAGCCCGTGGTAGCATAAACGGCCGAAAAAATGCGGCGCGGCCCGTACAAACACCGCAGCTTTTGTTACCCCTAATGGCTCTTCCGCAACCCACTTCCGTCCTACTGCTCTTCACTCGCATCCCACTGACGTATACCTTGCAACCGCGCATAAGTATACATAATTTTGCTATCAAATGTCCTTCACAATTATGGTGATTTCCAAGTCGACAACTTTATGCCGGTTACTTAATTATTAATAATGTTTCTGGGAACGCTCAAATCTTGGCTATTTAATGGGGAGGGGAACTCGGGGCAAAACGAATACGCGGGGTAAGATGAATCTTAAGCGTAGTCACTACTAAATAGTGTGTGCGAGCACAGTCCTGCCGTTGGAGTTTGGAGAGGGGGGCGGTGAGGCGAATCGGTGTGAAAGTATCAACTGTGGCGGAAGCACGCGTCTCGAGTTAGAAAACAATATCGATTTTTTTTGGACAAAACGATGTAATTCTTGGTCAAGTTTAACATCGTTTCAGTTTATTTGAGTTGCTGATATTGATTAGAGACAGGTAGGTAAGCACATTGAACGTACTAATTATTAATGTAATAAGAACGGTTTGTCAGAAATTTTCAAGGTTATTGCGTGATTTTTTGTTGATTCGTTAACCGTCCAATGGGGCAAGATGAATACAAGCTATCGCAAACGTGGAATATTTTGCAACGTACCACTATTTACGCTGGAAAGGGTGAAATGAAACTAGTAAAGTATTTGGTTCCTCTTCAACCGGTGTTTCTACCAGGGGGAGAAAAAGAACTTGCAAATTATCAAATTGGTATGGAAGCAAGATTATTCGGACTAATCCTACAGAACTTAGAAGATTGGCTTTTCAAATTGGTGATATTGAAATTGAAACCACCTTAATATGCAAAAGATGCCAATACTTGGTGTCTCATCATTAACCCAGCGCTGTTTCATCTTGCCCCACATACGAGGTAAGATGGGAAAATAAAGGTTCAATTAAAAATATATATTGTATGGTACAAATCAGAAAGACTGATTTTTGTGCTTCTAAGATTAAAAGATTAATAAATGTTGATTAGATTAAAAAATAATTACAGTTGACTGATTCATATATGTATTGTTTTATTTGAACATGACCTTAGCGTTATCATCTTGCCCCGACTTCCCCTACGCGCTTCTACGCCCCGGTCTGATTTCAGGCAGATGCCTCGAATGCTTACCGTTTTGTTTTTATTTTATGGTGGTCCTCTCAGAGTACTATGGTAATACGGTAAATGCGTCGTGAATATATTTGCAAGCAACATGCAATATTGCTTGGGTCAAATTGCAAAATACAATTGTTCATAAAAAATGCCTTAGCCTGTCATAAGTATACAGGGTGTCCTCTGATTGATGGATAATCCTGCAACTGTCGTTAGGTCAGGTCATGTTCTACTATATGCTGGAACTTCGGTTTACAAGGAAAGGTTGCGAGGTCGATCTCTCTGATTTCGAAGAAATTTGACATGCTTGTAGAATAGGTAAAAATATGCGACACGTATTGTTTTATATCTGCGGAACCTGATATTTAAGGGGTGACACGCACCCTCGAAAATAGGGTCTTTTTCGTTTTTCGTTGATAATTTTATCATTCTCATCTTCAATGTATAGTACACGAAAAAATAAACATTCTTGCGATTTGAATTTGTTTCATATCTCCTACCGTTAAAACATTATCGACGAAAAATGAAAAACACCCCAATGTTCGAGGGTGCAATTCAACCCTTAAAGATCGGGTTCCGCAGATACAAAAAAAATACGTGTCGCCTATTTTTACTCATTCTAAATACAAGCATGCTAAATTTCATCGAAATCGGAGAGATCGACCGCGCAACCTTTCCTTGTTAGTGAAAGTCGCACGGTTTTCGAGATGTTGGGCTTTATGTTAATTTTCGGAAAAATCATCTGCTTTTGGTTTCTCACATGCCGTTTCTACAAATGGTAACTTTTATTGACCCAGTTAAAAAACAAATACTCTTGGCTATTTGTTTTCTCTAGCAAAGTCTTCTATTTAGCCTTCAATGTTAAGGGAACTTTGTGAAAAGCAAGATCTTATACAGAATTTTCATATAAACCATACTTCAAGGTCGAATTTGTAGAAGCGCGCGAGGGATCAACCATTTCCTTGTTCACACCGTAGGCTATCAAAGTCAGATGTTTGAATTGGTTTGTATAAAAATTCTGCATAAGATCTTTTTTCATAAAGCTGCCCTAACATTTAAGGTTAATCAGGAGACTTTTCAGATAAAACAAATAAGCAAGAATTTTTTCAAACCGGGTCAAAAAAAGTTGTTATTTGTAAAAATGGCATGCGACAAACCAAAAGCAGAGGACTTTCAAAAAATAACATAAAGCCTAAAATCTCGAAAACCGTGGGACATTTACTAAATTAAAATTCCAGTTTTTAATAGAACATGATCTGACCTATCGACAGTTGCAGGATTATTCATTAATTACAGGACACCCTGTATATATACATATACATATATACTTGTATGATAGGCTGTCAGAATACAGAAACGTTATGTATCGGAAATTTCATACGCTCGAAAAGTTACCATACGGAAAATTGCGGTGCATCAATGTGTAGACATATTCTGATGCTAAGAGATGGCACTGATTACATCTTCTCATTGGATGAAAAATTTCGTTGGCCATATGTGTATACATTTCAATATATAGGGTATTTTTAAAAATAATTTTCAACTTGGCAATGCTACAAGAGTAACGTATTACATTGACGAATCAGGTTCAAAAAACAACCTTTTTTTAATTAATGGTATTCTACTATTTTCACACCACAAATCGCTGGCCAATAATTTAAAAAAAAAATCGTCGGGCCGAGAAAAGCAACGTAAATTCATGCTTACACGAGTCATACGACATGGTAAACCCACTTTCTCCGCTGTTTTAACTTCATGGTGCGGATTTCGCGTGTAGAGGGTCGAGAATATGCAACCATTTATCAATCATGGAAATATGGCCATGGCGGTAGCGCGTTGAGACCCGGCAACTCTTGGTAAATTTACGCCGTCAGGCCGCTGGGGGTTACAATCCTCTAGGACATCCTCGTATTATTGAAGAGAACGCGGCGTTCGAGACGTCATCGGCACAGAAAGAACAGGCGATATATAGCAGGCGGCTCGTGATTGCTCGAAATCTGTGAGAACATGGAAAATATATTATTTCATGTAAAATCAATCCTGATACTTTAATCGTTGTAACTAACGAAAAGTGACCGTCATTTCTTCCCGATATTCATAATTTATAAGAAACTGCTACTTCGTAACAAGTTAAAAAATGCATGAACGGCTAAACATACATACATCCAAGTGAAAAAAAAGACTTCCAACCACTAACTGGAAATAAATTGGAAAAAAAGCATACTGAATTGAGGTATCGACGTGAAAATTGTGCAAACTCCAATGATTTTAGCAATGTTAAACAATACTGATAACAAATCGTTGATCGAATTCGAAAATGCGACATCAATTTAGTGAAGAACGCCTGATGTTCCATCGATAAAGGGACAAAGTGAGAGAGAGGATGTAAGAGAGAAAGAGAGAAAGTGAGAGAGAGCGAGAAAGAGAGGGGGGGGGAGAGAAAGAGCGAGCGAGAGAGATAGGGTCGAGAAATAAGAGATTGAGGTAGAGGGGCAGATGTAGTAGGCAGAGGGAATGAGAAGGGTGCGAAAGACAAGTAGATGGGGTGATTTCGGTACGGAGGGACACAGAGAGAGTGGAAAAAACCGCCGAACGAAAGGCGTTGTTTTTACGTTATCTTTTTATCCGGACAATAAATCTCGACGTTCTTTCCTGAGGGTCTCTATGCGGGGACAACCACCCGTCGTCATGGAGAAAAACGGGAATAGGAGGAGGAACAGAAAGAGAGAGAGAGAGAGAAGGAAAGAATTTTCGTTTATTGCGTGGTCTGGGGTGATAGCCCCCTGAGAGCATCGTTCAGAATAATGCTGTACAGAGGCATAATATAAAAGATAAACGTCCGCAAAATCAGCATTACTTAAAATACTTATACCTTAAGCCTATAACTAGTAGTATTAAGCCAAAAACAAACCTCAACTAACTACTAGGGAATAATACCCCCCCCCCCTCATGCAGTAACAGCCTGCTGACGCATATTTTGCAATAACTCAACACAGTAGGCACGTTGAAGCTTACGAGTGAGATACAGGCTCTTATATGATATTCAATCGAATTCCATAGGTGAGATATTATACAAAAAGATCTATACCAGTAGGACGTCCGGCAGGTAGGAATTACAAAATCTCAATTTCGCAGTGACCGACGGAGTTGTCGCTCTATACCACACACTTTGGGCGCACAAAACGAGACATTATATAGCGCGGTTCCTCATTCACACACAGTGCGCATATAGGTAAACACAGCAAGTTCTAGCTTGCGACGCTCAGCCATTTTCAACCACCCTAACATACCGTAGTTATATACTGCATCATAATATACGGTGTTATAATCTGTTCACGTCGTGCGCCAAATGTGAATCGAATGCCTATATTTGTTGCTAGCTGCCGCTTCAAATTCAGCTAATCTGTAATGTTGGTGAACCGTAGGCCGCAGTAGTCTAGATGCGGCAAAACAAGCGCCGGCTCTGGTATCTTTCGAGCAACAATGAGCAATTATCCTCGGCATAGCTTGACATGCTTTGATTTTACCAATAGTCCTCGTAATATGTTTTCTTCAAAAGAGAGAGTGCGGTCTACCTGCATTTCCAGGTAGGTAACGAAGTTCGATCATGGAATTTTATCCTCTCCTACCTGAATAAATAGAAGTGATGCAGCTTCAAGCCGTGTCATGTTGCGAGATGTTCTGATTATTGTTGCTTGAGTCAATTAAGATTATTGTTGGAAGAGTTCAACGTCAGATCAGACTTCATCGCCCGTTCACAGATGGCTTCTATGTCGCAGTTTATTCTAGCGATGCCATCAATGATTAACAACGGATAACAATGCAGGTATATTTGTAAATCATCTGCATATAAGCTATATAGGCATTCCTTCATGCCAGTATGAATATCATTGACAAAGATGGAGAACAGAAGCGATCTCAGCACACAGCATTATGGCACATCCGAACGCAGATAACCCCAAGCGGGCTTGTTATTGTTGCAGTCATAGACTACCTGGCTACGTTCAGTCGAATAAGGTTGGAACCATCCCATTGTATTCTTCCAAAACGCACATCGATTAGCTTGCTCAGCAGTAAAACATGCGAAACACAGTCGAGGGCTTTTGTTAGTTGAACTGTACAAGGACGGCCACCATCTGCTTATCTATCACAAGGCGGAAACCATCCACAATTTGCAATGATGTAATCCGCACGTAATGATGCTTTTTAAGAGCGGACAAAACGTACCACTTAAGTTGTCTGCCGTTGAATGATGCACTACCCGATCGACTACAGTGCGTTCTAATATTTTGGAGAGATTGCAGAGAAGAAAGATAGGTATATAATAAAGGTATATAAGAAAGATAGGTCTCCTATTGCCACTAGAACTTTTCACTCCAGAACAGGACACACGAAGGCTGTTTTCTATTCAGTTAGAAATTCAGAATGCATTAACGCGTGATTTGGTAAGTCGATGTTTTGATTGAAAATGCTTGGCCACGCAATGCATATCATCCTCATCATCATACCACCTCCATCAGTAGCGTTCATTCTGATCTTACTAGCCGCTTTGCTATAGGCCACAAAAACCTCAGTATTCTCAGTTCTTGAGGTACCCGGCGCTAAAAATTGCGCATTCAGTATATTCAGCGAAAAGGCGCACTGCACACGTGATCCTTCACTTAGAAATAAACCAAGTCCACGAAAGATGTACCAGGTCGTGATCGGTTCTGCTCTCTCAATAATAGTCTTCCTCAGCACGCTCAATGCCTTTTTCAGCTTATCATGAACATCCCTGATGTTTTGGTGACGCCTGTTGTGTCGGGCTTTCACAAAGCCACGATGCAGACAGTCGCGGCGCCACAAGCTGTCGCGTAGTTTCATTGTACCTCAACGAGCCGGGCGACGCTTGGCAGTGACTTTCTTGACACTTGCAAGGTTATCAAATACCACAGCGATAGCCGCAGTAAAAAAACCAACTTCTCCATCCGATGCTTGCATGCACTAATACGGTCTCCAAAGGTCCTCCTCATCCAACCGTTGGAAACTGCGACGATAGAAAGAAGAAGGTGTATGTTGTTGTACGTTTGTGTCATACTGAATATATATGAGGTCATGCGCAGATAGCAACGCAACCGGATACATCCCAAAGCCTGCAATTCCACTAATAGAGCTTGCAATGTAATGGTCAATATGTGTCTCCGTAGTGACTGCGTGAAGCGGGTATCCCTATAGTACAACGTAGAAGTCATTAGCCGTTATGAGCCCCCGAAGTTGTAAAGACTCGGCCGATGGCGTGGCTGGATCACAACTGAAACCCCCCAGCCTTAAGACATGCTGATGATCCTGGATTAATGCTTTGAGGGCACCAACAGAAACTAGGCGGCCTGTACACGTTCGCCAGTAGCAAACGTCGAACTCCTGGTATAGTAACGCCAGCATTCAGCACTCAGGCTCGGTTCGGTTAAGTAGTAAGTATTTCAGTACGTAGATTGCGATATTTCAGTACGAAGATGTCAACCCCTCCGCCTGTTTTTACGACACGATCGCAGCGTAGTAATTAGTAGCCGGGAAGTCCGATAAATGTGTCCGATATTTCAGGTTTGACCAACGTTTCCCTCATGCAAATCAGATGGAAGCGTTTTGCTTGAAAGTGTAGACGGAATTCATTGAGATGCGCGCATACGGACTGACAGTTAAAGTGACGTACCATCAATCGCTCCCTTGACGTACACATTTTCGCACTATCCATAATTTATCAGTCTGGCGTTCTCCGTGATCCTCCTCCGCGGGATAGGGCATGGCACAGAATCCATCGCAGTGTGATTCACTTCGTCAGCTTGGCAGCGGCACAGTGCGCACACGAGGGTAGTACTTCTCTCGATTCACACGCCTTTGAGTCATGGCTACCCGTACAGTGGCCAGATCGCTTTTCGTGCCGGCATTGATTTGCAATATGGCCAAAATGTTGGTACTGGTAACATTGGAGTACCCGTATGTGGTTCTGTACACAGCACAAGCTCCATCCGACTGATACCTCGAGAAACCCGAGCAGGTACTTCCGGTCCACCGCTCCAGTTTCAATAACAACGTGTGTGTACTTCTTTCCACGCGCAGGATCCACATAGACGATTCGTGTGTCTTCGATGTCTCGCCCTAGACGATTCAGTGGAAGCAAGTTTGTAAGAATCGCGTCTCGATCCATCGCAGTCGGCGAAAAACGAGAGGAGGATTGAGGAGCGAGAGAGAGAAGAAGAAACCGCGACGCTTAACGAGGCGATCTCGGACACCCCAATGGTCTCTCCTCTCTCTCCCTCGCTATATATATAATGTGTAAGTATGATCCTTGCGTTGAGCGAACGACATCCGATTTCGAGACCTCTATCTCTTCCCTCTATATACTCCTCGATGAAAAATATGATTGAACAATGTTCTCGTGAACGTGATGTCGTTACAGTAAAACCGTAAAAAAATAGTGTAAGAACAATTGTTTTGGACATTTGCAAATGTAAAGAATTCATCATGCTATGTATTTAACGGAGCGTCTCCCCGTCCGGTTATCAGACGCATAAGCGTATGTTATTCGTCCGGATAGTGGCTCAATTCACGTCGTATTTCCAATAGGCGTACATATTGTGTTTCCTGTAAGCTAGTATCCGGACGAATAACATATACATATATATATATATATATATATAATTGTCTGGATAGATTGTGTTAAATTGTTAAACAAACTATCCGGAAGAAAAATGTACACCTTGTCATCCGAAGAAAATCTTTATAATTTTGTTGGGGTTTGGGTTCGTTGGTTGTGTTTGAGTTTGGGTGGTTTTGTTTGGGTTTTGTTTTTTTGGGTTTCTGTGGAGGGTATGTTTGCGTTTGGGTTGGTTTGTTTGGATTTGTGTTGTTTGGTTTGGGTTGGTTGGTTTCGTTGGGGTTTGTTTATTCGAGTGTGGGTATGATTTTGGGGTCGTTTGTTTGCGTCTGTTATCTTGGTTATGGGTTAATTTGTTTGGGTTTGTGTGTTTGGGATCGTTTATTTGGGGCGTTGTACAGCGTAAACCGCGTGAAATTAGCCGCTGTCCGAACGAATAACATACGCTTATTCATCCAATAACCGGACGGCTAGCGTCAGTGTATATTGAAAGGTATGAGCATACGTACATAGATTATTTCTTTATTTTTAACCTTTGCTTTAAGCAATTATTCAATACTTCGCGTGTACAAAGCTCCAATAAAGAACATATCACTCGAACCTTTTTTTCGTACACAAGAGCATTTTCCAGTTCCCAATGGACCTTCGTACATCCTTGCAGGATGTTATGGTCTTTTCTCTTACACATGTCACTTTATGAAAGAGAAACTCCTGCCTCCTGAGTCTTGTTCGCGGCTACTCTTTATCACATTTGCACGAGAGCACAAGGAAATTGTGAAAAACTTGTGCCGATACAGGCGGCTATATTTGACTAACAAGGAAACCCTTTCCGCTGTTCCTCTCCGTTTTCATTCAATTTTTGATACGTTATTTTTCACCAAAATCGAAGAGACACTTTTTTATGCGCGGAAAAACGGTTTTAAGGAGTGAAATCCACCCTCGAAGTTGAACTCCTTCATAGCAACTTTTGCAGTTCCGCATAATTCTAATCGAGGTATTTGATTGGAACCAATTGGAGAATAATGCTCATGACGAATAAAGAAAAGGGTGCTTTTTTCAATACTCAGGGGTGAGCTTGTAGACATGTATGGGGATTGAAAATCGAAAAATATTCACTTATAACTTTTCTTTGCATTTTAACGAAACTATTCGCATTTAAAAGCGCTAAAAACAGAAGATGCGGGTTTTCCCCCTTAAAACTGTTTTCTTCGCCGATAAAAAGAAACGGTTTCTTAGCTTTCGATGAAAAGTAACATATCAATAATTGAACGAAATCGGAGGGGAACACCGAAAGTGGTTTCCTTTCGCGTTTTAGTTGTGTTACCATCGGAAACTCAGTCAAGCGCCTGAGTGGGTACCAATTCTAGTATTGGCTCAGGTGAACACTGTTTGACATGGGAGAACGCTCAAGCCGCACACCGATCGCGCGTCCACTGCCGTCAGTGATTCGGCTGCTACAATTCGATTTTCAACCAATGTTTATCAAATTTGTGTACAAATTCGAATACAAGTTTACACACACACACACACACACACACACACACACACACACACACACACACACACACACACACACACACACACACACACACACACACACACACACACACACACACACACACACACACACACACACACACACACACACACACACACACACACACACACACACACACACACACACACACACACACACACACACACACACACACACACACACACACACACACACACACACACACACACACACACACACACACACACACACACACACACACACACACGCACACATACACTCACACGCTCTGTTCTATACACTGCACAAATAAATTACTTGAGCTGACTGAACCCGTTATTACGGGACGCCATCGGGCTATTGAATGAGAAAACGAAATGTTGCGTTATTTAGGAAATTATGTGTCCCCTTAAGGGGAGGCACCTGAGTAAACGGCGAAAAAAACAGGTAAACTTCGGAAACTTTTATTTCAAAAACTAATCTTTCGATTGGATCCGGGTTTTTTTAAATTGGAAAATATGCACAATGAGGTTTGTCTAGGAATTTTTTAAAATAAATTTGTTTACTGGAAGCGATTCAAACGAGTTGATCTCGAAACATACTTTCAAAGTCGGTGCCAGATGTATTTGGAAAACGGCTTGTCCGATTTTCTCCAAATTTCGATATAATATTCTTGGATAGTTTTTCTCGTTCGCCCCGTAGGGGTTTTTCATTTGATTGAACCATTGCTTTTTTTATGCAACCAAAATCGTCAGATTGCGAACGAAAAACGAATGTTAAATTAAAACGGTCGCAATTCCGTCTAAAATAAAAATCTCAAAAAAATCCTACGTGACGAACGAGCAAAATTATCGAAGAATATTGTATCCAAGTTTAGACAAAATTGGAAAAGCCATTTTGGAGATACATCTGGCACCGACTTTGAAAACTGTGTATCGAGATAATCCCGTTTGAATCGCTTCCAGTGAACGAATTTATTTGAAAAAATTCCCAAACATACCTCAATGTACATATTTTCCAATACAAAAAACCCGGATACAATCGATACATTAGTTTTTGAGATAAAAATTCCCGAAGTTTACCTGGTTTTTTCGCCGTTTACTCAGGTACCTCCCCTTAAAATAACGAATACGTGGAATGATTATTTTTTTGTGCTTCATCACAATATTTTGATGGCTTCCCGTAGTGAACACATTCCTCGATCCGAGTGATTTTTTCCTCCAAGCAGGTGTCACTATATCTGTTCGTCTATGAGTTGCAGTGCATACAGAAGTAAAACTCGTATGGTACACTCCAAAAGTACTTAGCGAAGCGCGCTTTAACGGCCTGTTATGTGTAGTCGACGTTACCGCTCGTTTCCCAGGGGTACTTGGACACGTCTGAGTGCCGAGCCTATTCGGAAGTGATTTCAATATTTAGTCGGCATCGATCATGCCTCGTCAGCCCCTGCCTGATTGTTTCCATTGAATACATACTTCTCTGCGGACCCCGCCGTCCCTCCACAATGCTCTGGTCGAGAGTGTTCTCCTTTGAAAAAACATCCGCATTCGCATGCCCGCCAACGAAATGAGGGAATTTAAATTTGTATTCTTTCCTGATAGCTTTTTCTTATCTTAGTGGTTTGCCGTTTCGATAAATACGCATAAAGGACATCATGGCAAAATATTTTGACTGGATTCCATTGCACATCGCATTCTATTGTGTGCATCAGAATCTTCGATGTCTTAATTCGATCCGACAGTAACGTGTCAAAAGAAACATATCGATTTCATTAGCTTGAAAAATAGATGGGCTTGACACGAATGTAATGAAAAAAATCAGCGCCCTAGCTTGATAAACGGACGTTATCGGAATTAGAATGGTAAAAGTTGTGTTAGTTGCGATACGTGTTATTTCACCTGTGAGGACAAATTACTCGAGCAAATATACTATTTTCGCATTGCGTTCCTCGAAACAAAAACGTTGCTCCGACATTTTTTATTCTCGGTGACGTTTTTTGTTCAGAGTGCATGTTCGCGGTTTATTTGGGGTGTGCAATTGAAATGGGAAAACCTGTTGGCCTGTTTGGGCAAGGTAATTTAGAAGCATTCAACTTCGAGATTCGTCCTCGCTGTAAGCTCTCGTGCTCAACATTGCATAAATATCGATGTGTAAGCATATTTATATTAAGGTCGTTTAAAACAACGTCCCGTTTCCAAAATTAACCATTTGAAAAGTTCTATCAAGGACCATCACTCAAATGTCTATCTTTGATTCTTTTGGAACTCATTTTTGTCAAAAAGCATTGAAAACTGTTAGACACGTATTTTTTAATCGGCGAAAAATGGTTTTAAGGGGGGGGGGGGCTGAACCACCTCCCCTTGAAAAGCGTGTTGAGGGATACTTTTGCATTTTCATCCAAAAGCAGTCCACCGATCTGACTAAAACAAAAACCAAAATTCTTCTAATATACCAGGTGTAGAAGTATGAAATTGGAATTTCCATATAGATGGTGCTGGCCATTAGTTTAGGGTCCGTAAGATCGTTTCTGCAGCGCCATCATCTCCCTCTAACAGCTGACGAAGATTTCCAACACACAACAACTCAAACATGTCGAGTTTTGTGCCTACGAACTACGATTTGCGGACAGCATCGGTTTTCTGTTATCATTTGAAGAAAATTGCTGCAGAATCGCATCGAATGCTCGTCGAAACTTACGGTGAACATGCTTTTGGTAAAACACAGTGTCTCGAGTGGTTCAAAAATTCAAAAGTGGTGATTTTGACGTGAGAAACGAAAAGCGTGGGAAACCACCGAAAAAGTTCACAGACAACGAATTGCAAGCCTCATTGGATGAAGATGATACTCAAAGTCAACAAGAACTCGCGGATCAATTGAATGTGACGCAGAAAGCCGTCTCCATTCGTTGTTATCATTTTCAAACAACAGACGTGTAATTTTTACAAAAAAAAATCGGTTTCATACTTTTACACCTGGTAAAGTGATGAAAAATCCACTATAGAAGTATTGAAAAATCCACTATAGAAGTATAGAAAAATCCACTATAGAAGTATTGAAAACAAAATTCAATCAAGGGGTGACACGCGTTTCTTTGAGGGGTGGTTTCCCATCTGAAAACTGTTTTACGCCGATAAAAAAATACGTGTCTAATAGATTTTAATGCCTTATCACATATATGAGTGAATAAAATCGAAGGCGGACACTTAAGTAGAGTTTCTTGTAAGAATGGTTATCTGAGGATTTTAAAGTCGTCACCCCTATATGGGTTATAGAGGTGACGACTCGATCAAAATCCCCTCTCCCTCTGCCAACTTAACGTATGCATATATTTTGGTACGCCGTGTGGCTGAAAACGAGTTCTTTTTTGTCACGGCTCACGTTTTTTGGTTATAACTGGTTGAATTAATTCACACGTGACATTTGGCGTTGTGCATCATGTATCCGTGTGCTCGATAAATTCGCGAAATGTGGGTTAATCAACACGTGCGAGTTGATTGCAAAGGCCCAAATGTGCTTGTTCATAGAGGAACGTTAAAATAACTTGAAATGTTTGAGTGACCACGGGGTGAAGAAACGATAATCAACTACAGTACAATCGGTCAACGATATGAATAATGCAGCGTTGAAGTTTGTCTGATAGTGCGATATTCGTATACATGTTCGTGCATTAATCAGTGTGCTACTGAATTATCTACAATAATTATGAACCGACGCGATGCTCGGCGCAAAGACAAAAATCAAACCTCCACATTTTTCTTTTCCTGCTTTTCCCGTAGTTGCAAAAAAGCATTGCCATTGGAGTATATAATTTTGCCGAAGAAAGCCTCCACCTTTGTTATTGGTTCGATCGGTAGCAGACGCCCGTTTGTCCGTATATACATCTTTGTGATTTTGTTGGCTGGTTTATGTTGAATAGGCTTTTGGCCCAAGAAAGCAGCTAAGAGAATGGAAAGCAAGGGCTGAGGAGGAAAAAGATTGATTGAAGTGGCTAAAAAAGTTATTTCTACGTTATAGAAAAAAAAGAACTATATCGGAACCAATTTCATTTCGGATTTCCACGGGCCGATATCGAAAATCGTAAGACTCGCGTGAAACATTGCCGAGAACTCTTCACTGGTGACGTGTTACATATTGCTTCCATTTTCGTTTTTCAAACGCACACCTGTATATTACGATTATGATGAAACGGATTTCTTTTTTGGCTCCTTGGAGCGCGAGAGGTCGAAAGTAAAGACCGGAAAAAGGAGAGCATACGCAGCAGGGTGTGATATTCTCGAACGGCTAAGGGTGCGTAACGGGCATTTTGCCACCCTTCGAAGGTTCCCACCGTACGTGAACGGCCGCGGCGAGAGATCGCTTCCCGCTCGTCACACCCGGGAAATGAGTGATTTATCGGCGAAAGGTTCAATCGCTCGTGAATTAACGGCTCGTGAAACAAGACAGACTCATTTTTTTTTGGTCACCATGAACCAATGTTTCGTAATGGCGCAGCCATTTGTGTTTCATCGAATTCATCACTCTGAAGCACTGCTTAATTTGCAAAGGGTTATTCCATCCATTCGACCATTGCATCTAGTGGAAAATGTATCAATGGGCTGCGCATCACCGAAATAATCGATGGAACGTGAATTATCGACAAAAAGTATGAGCAGACTTTTGAATATTTGCATCAGTCAACTCATTTTCTCAAGCACAATTGTTAAAATGTATTTTTCACACGCTAGTCTGTTTCCTTCTGGTTGATCGAATTTTATTTCCTTTTCGATTTTTTATTTTGACCCCTTCACTTCTCTACTTCGCTACCTTACGAAAAGATGCACGACCCTGCGGCAGAAATTGGGATCACTGGTTCGGCGGCAAATTGGAGGTTGATCTCAGCTCTTCTGCGTCTCTGTAATTGTGAGGAGAACTTTTTATTTCCATTTACCAAAAAATGAAAGGTGAGCTTATGAGTATCAAGTACGAAGAAATATCATGTTAAGGGCTACCCCACTGTACAATTTTCAAAATATTGATTTCTTTCAAATTGGCTCGACAGATAGTTTGAAGCATCCGGATTAACGGACAACATCACTGTGACGGCTTCAAAAAATCGATTTTTTGTAAACCATCTAGAAAAATCTAAAATACATTTAAGATTAAGATGCCGTTGGACCCAGGTCGAAAAAATAATTATTTTCGGAGATATTGAATATTTTGTGGAGCGGTGCAGCGCGGTAATATTTCTGAATATCGCCATAAGCCGCCTCTTCCTGAGGAAGTATTGGAGGCAATTACGCCAGTCTTCGAAAATTTGAGCAGAGACGATTTGCTGCAGCGTTGTTTGGGCGGCTTCACGCGAACCAACAACGAAAGCTACAACAAATCAGTTTGGGCAATAGCCCCCAAGTGTCAGTCCCGGAGCAAAAAAATCGTCGATATTGCAGCTGATATCGCGGTATTATTATTCAATGCTGGCCTGAGAAGCCTCATGAAAGTTTTGGAGACGTTGGGGATAACTATCGGCCCAAATTGTTTCAATTTTTGCGTTGGAACCGACGCAGCGCGGATCGAGCTGGCGGAGCGCTCGCTCACAGACACTGCAAAAAAGGCAAGAAGAGCCTCTACAAGTTCGAGAAAAGATGCTAGGGACAATGATTTGCTTCTTGAAGGCCAGCTATATGGTGCCGGCATCGCTGATTTGAGGTAAAAATTTTTTTTCCAATTTATCGTATAAATTATCAAACCTAAAACTTTGAATGCGTTTTTCTCAAAATCACTTTTTTGAGTGCGGCACGCAGCAGAACTCGAGCAATTTTTATCCGATCGACTTCAAATTTGGATTGCATCAATAAAACTAGATTATCTAAAGAAGTACATAGGATTTTTTCGATATCTCAATAATAAAAAAAGTTATAGCCTATTTTCGACGAGAAATTTTGCTCGAAAATCGTCCTATAATTTCAAAAGCGTGCCTATTTTTTAAAAATCAATATTTTTTCAAATCCCTATGTACTTCTCTTCAAAATATCATATTATTAACGAAAACACTCGGTATTTTTTTCAGATCGACTTTGAAGAGAGTTCTGCTGCGTGCCGCGAACCACTGCAGAGGCAACACTACCTGACGCGGGAGCTTCCCCAGCGTCACCATGGGGCGTGAAAAATTTGAAAATTTGTTTTTATGTATCTTCAATAAACAACAAACAAAACAAAACAAAAAAATTTCGAATATCTCTTTTTTTCCCACAAAAAAAAATTCTTGAAAAATGGCAAAAAAACAGGGGGTCACAGTGGTGTTGTCCGTTAAGAGGGAAAAAGGTTTAGTTTCTGTATAACAAAGGTCCGCTGGCTCGTGTGGGTCTGCGGTGGCCGTGGCCGGCTCATGTGCAAGGCGTCGGCGGTTTTTCTCGAAACACAATTTTTCAATACTGCACGCAGCATATCTCCAACAATTTTCATTCTTTTCACTTTGAATTTTGAGCGTATCTTGAAAATAACATTCGGAAGTGAAATACGTACAGGATTTGCCATGATTTAATTATATCATTAGTTATTAACAAATCATTGTCCTCTTTTCTGTCGGAAATTGAGTTTTTGCTTTAAATGCTTGCCAATTACACAAAAATTCATATTTTCAACATTCCTAGAATTAATAGATTTTGTTTTTCCGAATACAAATTTGCGTCAGTTACACTGCGTGCAGTGTAACTGACAGAGCGTCTCAAATTCATCATGTCTCGGGAGAATGTCTCCGGCGTCACCATATTGTACAATTTTATAATGTAATTTTTTTTTGTTCACTCCAAGATATGACTAATAACACCCTTGAATATTATTATTCTCCTACTTGTCCTTACACCGAAAAAAAAATCGCCAAAAATCACTTAATTTTAGACGTTTACAGTGGTGTATGCCCTTAAGAGTCATCCAATGAGTAGAAATATCAGTAGAGCATTTTAAAAAAGCATACTACTTTTAGTTTCTTTCTTTTTTAGAAGAGCACCGCAATTTCTTTCCACCTTTAACGGCCGCACTCCGTAACTTTCCCTCCCGATCTGAAATTCCTAAAGTGCACCCATATTTTCCGAGGGTAGAGTACATATACGGATGTGGAATAATAATAATTCGAATTAAAATGAAGATACTATGCAAGAACAAAAGGAGGTTGAAAGTACCGATCTTCTACACCCAGTAGAGTAATTGCTTTGATCTCTGGTACCCCCCCCCCCCCTCCCTCCACCTTCTCCAGCGCCCTTCGCGATCCGCAGCGTATATTGTCAGTATGAGAAGAACGTAACGGTGGGATGAAACGCTCACAAAAGCAATAGGGGTTGTGCTAAGGGAGTCTTATTTGAAAACGCACTGGTGGAGGGCTACAGAGAGGGAGTGGGAGGGGGGCGGAGAAAAGAGAGAGAGAGAGAGAGAGAGGGGGGGGGGAGAAGGCGGGGGAGGGAGCGAGCGGCGAGAATCCAAAATCCGCCGTATACGTGTATATGCTCTTGCGAATTAGTGTAGGGTTACGAGGTAGATACGGATTTAGACATGTTTACCTGGGAAGATAGCTATCGGGCGGCGGCTAGGGTGGATGGAAAGAGGCAAAAGGGATCAAGGGCGGATTAAGCGATATTCTGCGCGTAGTTAGAAGGGAATAGTTTCGCGAGGGTTTCGACGATCAGCGGGCGGGAATAGGGGGTGGGGATTTGAAACCCCCTGGAGAGAAACTGAGGACGCGAGGGCGGGCCGCTCTGTGTACATTCCGCTTTTACTTTCTCGTCCCGATATAAAGCTCATTTTCGGCAGCAAGAGCGAGGATGGGCTCAGAGGCATGGAAAGAAAAAGGCGAGGGAAGAGAGAAAGGGGGCATGAGAGCAAAAGTTAGAGAGGGAGAGACGAATTGGGGTGGAAGCACGTACAAACAGGGTTTTGAGTAAGGGTCTCATCGCATATATGTGTGGTTTTCGATACACGAGCCGCGAGGGGGGGGGGGGTAACTCGGTTTTGGGATCTCAAGCGTGCGAGTCGATAAATGTAGCCCGAGGGATATTGGCGTAGGAGTTACATTGTTATCAACATGACAGTCCCTATCAAACCTATTCGCAATCCTCTTACGCCCGTATATAAACGCACTAGAGTGTCTGTGGGATATTTAAATATATATATTTATATATATTAGGGCGGCGCAAATTCAAATTTTCATTAAAAAATTGATTTTTTTTTCGTTTACGCCTCACCCATGAATTTTATGCTTTGTAATTTTTAAATTAAACTCGCGGAAGCTGTAGCCGGCCAATGAATATTTAATGGTTGCTTAAGAGCTTCGAATTTTTTAATGGACGTGATTTTTTTCTCTTCACACTCCTAAATTTAACACTTTATAAAAAGTGCAAAATAATTAATCCTTTTCTCCTTCAGAAGTGGGCTTTTTCAATTACCTCACAGTTCAAGCCCGATAAAACAGGGGACCTATAATTTTGTTTACGGACAACAGTTTTGAAGAATTATTTTATGATAATAAAGATTATAATTCTTGGGTTAGTAGTGTGAGGTAAATTAAAAAAATCTATTTCTAAAGAAAAACGAATACTTGTATCGAAAATTTGACAAAACGTCAAATTTAAGAGTGTGATGAGTCAAAAAAAAATTG
Source organism: Ophion costatus (assembly GCA_951751655.1). Classification (NCBI taxonomy): domain Eukaryota; kingdom Metazoa; phylum Arthropoda; class Insecta; order Hymenoptera; family Ichneumonidae; genus Ophion; species Ophion costatus. The sequence continues at coordinate 28,891,153 of OX632358.1, forward strand.
GCGAAAATTAGAAATATCGAAGCTCTTGAGCGACTACTAATTATTCATTGCCCGGCTAGAGCTTTTACGAGGTTAATTTCTTAATTATAGAGCGTGAAATTCAAGGGCGAGAAGTGAACGAAAAAAACGATTTTTTAATGAAAATTTGAATTTTTGTGACGCTTGAGCAACCTCTAAATATTTTTTGACCGCTCGCAGATTTCGCAACCATTTTTTTTCTTGAAAGAAGATAATGGCATGGTAATAAAAAGGAAAGAAAAACGGAGCTCATATTTGTACCACCCTTATATATATATATATATATGTGTGTGTGTGTGTGTGTGTGTGTGTATAGGGTGATTGGAAATTTGACCTATTCCTTGACAGCAGTTGTACTAGAGGTAATTTGCAGAAAATTACCCCTCGGCCAACTAGGAAGTGAAAATGAGCGGTTTCCGAGTTATAGTGGTTTTAAGATTATTGAAAAAAAATTCAGACTTGTTGCCAAAAATAAATAATGGTAAAAAAAAGTACTCCACTCCAGGCACTAATTTCATACTTTTCTGAAATTGGAAACTTATCTTAGTGTTTATATACTATCTTTTATAATAGTATAGAATTTAATTCAAAAATTTAAGTTCCATTGAATATTTTTACATTGACTTCTTTCTCGTGATTTTCTTGATTGAGACGTATCGAGGCAGCCACGCATCAAACTCCAAACGTGTGTTTGGAGTTTGATGCAAACAACCCATAATGTGTGTGTGTCCCATTTTCCCTGATCCATATCTTCCATGATTTTTATAACTTGGTGGAAGCGTTTTTCTTTGCTCTTCTTTGAAGGAGCTAAGATTTCGGCGAGTTTATCTTGATCCTTTATTCCTATCTCGGAGTAAGAAAAAAAAGACAATTTTTACGAAATCTATAAGTTTTTAACATTTTTTGAATAATAACAATATATAATTATATAACAAACTATAACGGCATATATAACAAAATGTATTAGGGTAGTTCGAACAAGCTCGTCTTCGCTTTGCTGCAGTCGAAATGACACTGATTAATTTATGATAGCAAATAATTTAAAAATACAAAGAAATCATTCCTTAAATGAACTGCTAACGACCCTCACTATAAAATTCAGTCATTTGGAAAACCCGCGTAGTAACTTGAAATATAGGTTGGTATAGGTCTCACCTGTAGTCACTCGACACAAAATCATACGAACCGTGTCAGCATCGAGAACTTTTTATTTATGTTTACTAGTGTAATAATATATGTACCTCGTATGTATCTACACGCGTAAATTTTCGCAAAATTATATGCGAAATCCAATTCAAAGTTAAATTGGAATTATACATGCATTGAAGAAAAAAAACTACATGAAGTACAATGAAAAAAAGGCCTTGAGCTGACTGAATCCATCATTGAAGAATATCAACGAATTATTTATTAAATAAGTGGAACGTCAGGTTATTCCGAGGATTACTTTTTCCATCGAATTAAGGCGGGATTCTACTTTGAAACCATGAAAAAAACGCTATTTTCGTGAATTTTTTCTGAGAATACTATTAAAGATATCGATATGGGGTTTAAACTGTTCAATAAATACACTCTTTAGGTACATAAAAAAAAATTGTTAAATGTATTTTATTCATTTTTTGTACACGTAAAATATGTTTAAAGCCAACGCCTCGAAAAGCAGGTACCGTTGCCGTGGTCGTGAAATCTTCCCGACGGATGGTCTGAAACAAAAAAATCAAATAGTTTCATGTTCAGTATGTCTTCAGGAACCGACCTAACTAGAATATTTTATATACGTGCAAAATTAACAAAATGGCGGCTAAAATACGAAAAAAATGCGTTTTTTTTGGGTCTTTTTTTGCAATAAAAAAATAGTTCTAATCAAAATTTTAAGTTGATTGTAGTTAGGTCGGTTGGTACACACATATAGAATATGTGTTCCAAATTTCATAAGGATCGGTTCAGTACTTTTCGAGTTATCACGACCACGGTACTTGAAAATGTCGTTTCGAGAAAAACGCGTTTAAAGTTTTGGTGAGTGTTAAATCGTAGAAAAAATGATCTTACCCTCAATCAGCGATGCCTGGGCCATATAATATGCCTTCGACGTGTTCCAGGTGGGTGTTTTCATCCAATTTAGCCTTTTCACAGTTTCAAAGTAGAATCCCGCCTTAACGAATACTCGACACGATCAAATTCTTCTGTATTTCATCTCAATATTCCTTTACCCACCTACGAACGAACAATTTCGTCGGTCCAAGTGATTTTTTCCCACATTGGCAATGGAGCTTGAAATATTTTTAACCAGAACGTTGGACGATTCATCGTGCGTTGCGGGTTCGAGTGAAATTACTACGTGAAATTCACTGCCAACAAACGTTTTGTAATTATATTAATATGTATGCACGTTTTCTACAGTTCATGGAAACGTTGTTTGCACTTCGCGATGTACCCGCGTAACGTGACTTTTGCTAGCAGCGGAAAACACTTCATTCCATCCGAGTAACGTGAATCCAGCATTAATCAATGCAGGATTTCGTTACTTTTTGTATCTCTGTGCATATATAGGATTGACGATATCGCGGCAACATTACATTACAAAATTCCAGCGTTGCTCCAATTCAGGATTAGTTAAAAGGATAAAGCTCGATTGTCAAAAGCCCACGTTTTTGGAAGAGCCCAAACTTCAAACCCAACACCATGTGACTGAAATGTGGAGTAGTCGTTGTGCATCATAGTCGCATGCAGCAGTTTCGGATTCATTGAGATATTTGAATATTAATTCATTCTGAAGTACTTCTCTTTCATCGTAAATTGAAATTCTCTTTTGATCTCGTTAATACCACGATCATTTTGAAATTGTTGCGCGGTTCTCTATATTAGGGGGAAAAAGGGTTACGAACTATTTCGAATCAAGGGGGTCGGAAAATGGTACTCTTTCAAAGCGAGGGGCAAGCTTTCAAATATTGGCGTGTATGTATCTTTGGTCTTTGGCATCATCGCGCGTCCGTGCAGTTCACGAAACTTCGGAAGAGAACAAATATTAATCAGCGCAGGCGCTCTGCACAGAAGCGCAGTGCTTCCACATTTATTATGAGAATGGATACACGCAAGCCCAAGTGATATTTCAATTTACGAAGGTTCCATTTCCATTCCACAGAAATTCATTTCGTTTCGATAAAAAGTCTTGGGCGATTCACAATTATGGTGCAATTTTTAATTGACCTAAATGCAGCACGCTCTATTCGATGGGACACTCGTCGCCGACTGTATGTGAAAGACGTGATTCATTCGTATGGAATTCTCATATAAGGTCGTCGTACATGAAAATCCCGTACGAATTAATTGATTATGTTTCGTCCCAGAGCCTTTTCGTTTCGCGGGGAACAAATATTTTACCGTTCTTTTCCGTCCGGGTCCATAAACCGAGAAAAATTGCTGTATCGCGTTTGCGTATGAAGCTTTATTAATTTTCGTTAAAATCTGCGATAAAGAAGTTGCTTATTGGCGTTGCATATAATCGACGATTCAGCGGCGAGCTCATGCTACCAAAGTTTCCGATACTTTTATGGGATATTTCGTCCCCGACGAATGCAGCCGCACGTACACCGTATACAGCTTTACGTCCACATAAAATATCGTCCACTACGTATATGTGTATATACACATACATACAGGAATCTCGAGGAAGCCTCCATGTGATGCGGCATGCCCAGAAGTTACGACGATCCGCCCGAGGGCTCCATACAGCTCATCAAAGATGTCGAAGCCTCGGGAATGGCAAAAGGCGCGACAGAGAGGAAGGATGTAAGAAAAGCGTGAAAAAGAAAGGAGCGAGAGAGAAAGAGGAAACGAAGATCGGTTGAGAGCTTGTGGAATACATATTTTATAGAGTAATCACCGCAAAGCCTTATCTGCGGTTTGTTCAGTTCTCGACTCGGGGCTCGGAGTTGAGTGATGCACACCCCGAGCATACACACAGCTAGGGAATGAGCCGTACGCTAACACCGCAAGAGTTTTTGGCTGAAAGAACTCCAGCTGCGAGCCACTTCACTCTCTTCCCTCTTCGTTCTCGTGGCAACGTTCATTAACTCGACTCTTGCTGGTTGGCTGCTTGAAGGTGGAATCACTGAAAGCTTTTGTAGCACTCGTTTCCCATTTCTTCGAGCTTTACTCCGTGTTTGTTCTCTTTTTTACACTTTTCCTTCTATTTATCTTTTCTGTTCTGAGTTACTTCCATCCCTCACGATATCATGGTGTTGCGGAAGGTCTTAGACCGGTTTACTCGTTCAATCATAATGTCCCATTTCCGGGAGCGCATTGGTGGGCCAGATTTCCGTCTGGAGGGGACGGGCTGCAGTCGCGTAACCGTGCGGTTTGGTGGAATTGTTCGTTGCATTGTGCAACCTTATTCAAAACCGTAACGCACAAGTGCATACCTTTTTTATCTGCTGAACCTTGTCGTCTGATAAGAAGATTGATGACATCGTGTTGGCGTAAAATATTCGTTGAAAAATTGATCTCCGCGGGAAACCTGTGCGGAATTTCAGTATTATTTATCTAGATCATATTCTATGGCAAGCAGCGTTTCCCTTGGTCAATATTTGGATGGGTAACCTGTTGGCAGTGCACTGGCTTGCTGACTACCGAACGGGGACAGGCTTAATGAGGGCTGTGATGGTAACAACACTGAAACTTAGAAGAGAACCTTTTGTGCTGTCTACCTCCGATTTCGGTAATTTTTTAGGTTATTTTTTTATCGAAATCTAGGAGACATGTATTTTTTTTCATCAGCGGGAAAACTTTTTTGAGTGGTAAATTTCACACTCAAAGTTGGACACCCTCAAAGCGACTTTTGCCGTTTCCCATATTTCTAATCGAGATATTTAAATGGAACCAGTTAGAGAATTGTGCTTGTGACGAATAATGAAAATTGGTTTTTTCAATTCTGAGGGGGCAAAATGGTGGAAATATGGTGGAGTTGAAAGTCGACAATTTTTTATAACTCAAAAACTCTTTTCACATTTAAACCGAATCATTTGTATTTAGGATGGTGATAAAAGTTGGATATACGTATTCTCGCACTTTTCGAGAAAAAAAATTCGTTTGTCGGGTGGACACCTGCATGACACCATTTCCAATGTCTTCGATTTCGTTAGGTTTGCAGTATGTTATTTTTTATGGTATTGTAGAAGGTACGCATTTCCTTATCGACGGGGAAATCGGTTTTAAGGGGTTAATTTCACCCTCAGAGATGGACCCCTTCAGTGGGATTTTCGCGATTTCGCATATTTGTAGTCGAGATATCTGATTGAAACCAATTAGAGTATAATGTTTATATAAAATAAAGGATAATGAACACTTTTTTATTCTAATGGCGTAAATCGGTGGAAGTCTATAAGGGTTGAAAGTCAAGATTTCTTATTCAATCACAATGGTTCTTTATATTTCAACGAAACCATCAAAAATTGAACGAAATCGGAAGGGGACACCGGAAGCGGTTTTTTTGCCAGTTGAATGTATCGGCACACGTATTTTACAGTTCCCCTGTGCTCTCATGCACCATGCGGCACAGTGCATCAGAAACGAAAAGTTGTAGACATCCCTCTGGGAGGTCGAGGAATCTCAGAAGCTGAAATAGTGAAATGACAGGTGTGGGGTAAATAGTAAAACAGTTGTGCGATCGTAAATACCCTCGAGCGGCTTATGTGTTAAATTCTAATTTGAATATAATTCTATGTAAATAATAATCTTGATAAACAAGAAACTCAAAAACAATAATCTAGGGAACTAATTAATTCATGATTTAGATATTCTATAATTATTGTGTTGTCCAATGATAATGTAGATGTCTTTTGGTTATAATCTAGATGAGGCGAGACACAACTCTGGCGGGTAAAAAAATCAATTCTTTTTCTCAAAGTATACTCATTCAAGAACATGTGCAAAAAATTTCAAGTCGGAATATTAGTCCAGTCATTTCGTCCGAAAAAAAGGCAAATAAAAGAAAATGAATTTGCGCTTCTAATTTTTTAATATGTTGTAGGGGATACCTAGAAAAGCTTAACTTGAGATTGTCGACCAAGCTTTCCTAGGAGCTTTCGCCGCCATCTTGGAAAACGCTTAAAATTTGTTTTTCGGCAATAACTCGGCTATCCGATGAGATTCGAAAATTTTTGTAAGACACTTTTTGTAGCTTTCTTTGTGCTCTACAATAACGCCTGAATCATTTTTAGCGTATCATGCATCGTTATCGAGATATCGATCGATAAAGTCAAAAATTTAGGACACAATTTTTGTTTTTTCCTTTTTTTTTCTTTGGGTCTTAATAAATATGAAAAATTGTGGAATTCAAACTTGTAGAGCATATTCAGACCTACAATTTCCTTCTTGGATTTTTTTATGTTGGACAAAAATTACGATCTCCAGCGCGCCGCAAATTCGGTGAATCCACGCTCAGCGTCGAGCGCGCTCAAGTTAGTATATCGTATCGTGTTGAGTTTTTGCTGTGCGTAGTGTAAATCGAGGGTTCCGATATTCTGGGAAATCGTCGGCGAAGATATCGATCTTCTGGTTTTACTCGCCGGGCTTGCTCCGGATAAAAATAATATATTTTTCCGCAAACCAGCAAAAGGAAATACGCCGGAAAAGTTGTACTCGCCGCACAGTTTCAAACACAAGTCAGTTCTGGAGCACATTCTTTTCATTCACGCTTTTAGCGGTTGCGACACGACATCATCTTTCTATAACATCGGCAAGTCGAAGTTCATTAACACTCTCGAGAAAAATCCAGAGCTACGGTCATCGGTGGAATTATTCAAACAAGAAAAGGTCGATCCGGAGGTTCTCACTTGCGCGGGAGAGCAATTCCTTATCGCCCTATATGGTGGTGATAAGCACGAGAAGTCCATAAATATTTTGCGATTCCATCGCTTCGCAAAATCAATGACAGCGAATAAAGTGAATCACCTCTCACTACTCCCGCCAACCAAAAGCGCTGTGCGTCAACACATTTTCCGGACGTATCTCCAAGTTCAAACCTGGCTCGGATTTTTCAAGGATCCACAAGGATGGGGTTGGCGACAGACCAATCGAGGGCTCGAACCAATCACCAGCACCGCCGAACCCGCTCCGCCTGAACTATTAAAGCTCATTTCCTGTAAGTGTAAAGGAAATTGTGAGGCCGCCTGTGGGTGCAGAAAAGCGGGAATCAGTTGCTCCGTTATTTGCATGCACTGCAGTGGGCAAACATGCAGTAACGTCGCCAGAGTCGACATTTTGCTTGACGACGACGACGACGATGTCTGTAACGATGATGATGACGATGCTCTCATCGAATCAGCATCATTTCCAACGTTTCAACAGACACAACAACTCGAAGAGTTTACGGAGGACGAAGATCTTCAGCCTGGACCATCCAAGCGAAAAAAGACATGAAAAAAGTCCATCGTTCGTGTCTCGAGTGCAGAAAAAAATATTTTTCTTTCCGTTTATTTTGTTTTGTTTATTTTGTATTGTAAAAAAATAATATTTTTTACTGCACAAACAAATTATTTGTTTAATAAATTACTATTGTGTGATCCTTAATTTGTTGCTCTATGTACTTATTTTTTATCCCATCAATTTCCTGAACAATTTCCCATTCGATTCGACATCCAGACACAACCGAGCGAGCAGCTCGCTCGACGCTGAGTGTGGATTCACCGACTTTGCGGCGCGCTGGAGATCGTAATTTTTGTCCAACATAAAAAAATCCAAGAAGGAAATTGTAGGTCTGAATATGCTCTACAAGTTTGAATTCCACAATTTTTCATATTTATTAAGACCCAAAGAAAAAAAAAGCAAAAAACAAAAATTATGTCCTAAATTTTTGACTTTATCGATCGATATCTCGATAACGATGCATGAAACGCTAAAAATGATTCAGGCGTTATTGTAGAGCACAAAGAAAGCTACAAAAAGTGTCCTACAAAAATATTCGAAATCTCATCGGATAGCCGAGTTATTGCCGAGAAACAAATTTTACCCCTTTTTTCAACATGGCGGCGAAAGCTCCTAGGAAAGCTTGGTCGACAATCTCAAGTTAAGCTTTTCTAGGTATCCCCTACAACATATTAAAAAATTAGAAGCGCAAATTCATTTTCTTTTTTGAATGTACGTAATGACTGGACTATATTGAAAATTGACCAAGTTACAGACGATTTAGTAGAGCAGGTAGATTTACGTATACTAAAACTTTTAATCGCGCTTTTCTCGAAAGTACTTGTCTTGATTTGCCCGGAATCATACCGCTACGTATAATTGTCCTATTATCAATTTTAAAAAACCAACGATTCCGTCGTTAATACCGCCGCCACCATTGTACATGACCGTTTTTTGTTTTGAAATTTAATATTTCATAAGCCCACAAATACAGTCGAACCTCGATATAAAGAATCTCAAAGAAAGTCCGTTATATCGAGGTCTCGTTATATTGAGGTTTTGTTATACCGAAGTTATCTCCTTAAAATGTTCTTAAAAAAGTCTATTAGTATTATATTTTTTAAAGAAATTTAGAAAAGAAAAGGGGTATTTCCAAAAGAAAGAAGGGTTTTAAGTATGGCATTTTTTACAAGCAATTATCAATTAGAGCATAACGTATGCGATTATGTCGTATCAAACTTTCGGGTATCTGTCGAAAGGGAATGGACAAATCTTCGTTATATCAAGGTTCGACTGCAGAAAGAAAAATTTCACAAAAATTTCACTTTTTTCAACACCCGCCATGTTGTGAAAAAATGATTTTTTAAAAAACTATTACGTAGAACGTTAACTATATTTATATAGATCATAAAAATTTCTTATTTTCATTTTTTATACCAACCATTATCGAGCTACCATTGTTCGGCCGCTGGACCACATTTTTTATACAGAGGCTTGTTATACCCAAATAACGTTGGTAATTATCAATCCTTTTAAATAAAAATTTACACGAAATGAGTTTACTGTATACTTAATAACATGGCGTTCTCTTAAAATTCTAAATAATCAATCTAGTAAACAACAACAAAATCGGAAAAACGACCTTTTTCAGCCCGTCACAGTGCTGTCCTCCCCTTAATTATAATCTAGACGTTCCGCACGGACGTCACGACTGTGATCACTTCCTTCCACTTTTGCATTCGACAGAATCTGCCTAAGCAGTGATTGCACATTCGGTGACTAGCAAAGACACTATATAGACGCATCAAATTTGTGGTAGACGCTGGCACCGGGCTGTTATAGAAACGAGAGATAGGCTGTGTAAAATTAACTGAATGTGCGGTTATTGGTCGCACATGTAGGTCGATGCAACTAAGGGTTCATCGAATTTACCAAGTACGTCGTTGATTCCATCACTATTCGGTCGATTCGGCGAAGCCTCGGTTGAACCAACTGAATATTCAGTGCGCCATTCGAAACCGCAAATTTAATTGATTTTGCAAGGACTTCCCGAGTGCCGAGAACGCCGACAAATCCTTAATCAATGGAATAAACGATAATTACGATACGGCACGAAAATTCTTCACCCTTCTCAAACAAAGCCGAACAAAGTCTAAAATCGTTTCTTGCGTATTTGAATCGCGGTAAATATTACCTATGTGAACTTGACACCCGAGTATCTCCGATCTGAATTTTTTTTGGTGATTTCGTAAGGTTTTCGTTTGTAGTTGATTGCAGTAAACTTAATTTGGTCTGTAGTAGCGCAGAAAAAAAATTACGACCACCAAAAAAAACGGCATCCCCCGGAATGAACATAAAAAACTTTTAGCAATTTATTTTCATTCAAAATCGTTTGTAGTTGATTGTAATAAACTTTTTTTCGTTTGTAGTTGAATCGTTTTTTTTATTTTCCAAAAAAACGGACTCCAAAAAATGAAACAACCTGTAACAATTTTTTGAGTGAATCCTAAATGCTAATTAACATATATCTGACATAAAAGATAAAAATTAAAACGAAGGCATTACGGAAATGCAATATTTCACGATTTATCTCAGCAGCTTATCCGTTGCATACACAGCAGAAGCAGGAAAACGATCTATCCTATCGTACGGTAGGATAGATCATTTGTAGTAGTAAACTAGATAACTACAAACGACGCCCGCCCTTCTAAAACGTTTGTAGTTGTTTGTAGTTCCGTATTTATCGTTTGTAGTAATAGAGAAAGTAACTACAAACGAGCTAATTACCTGAAACTGATTTTTCCACGGATTTGGAAGGATATGTTCGTTTATAGTAAAGGAGCAAGTAACTACAAACGACGCACGCGCTTCTAAAACGTTTGTAGTTGTTTGTAGTTCTGTATTTATCGTTTGTAGTACCAGAGAAAGTAACTACAAACGAGGAAATCACCTGAAAATGATTTTTCCACAATTTTGGAAGGATATGTTCGTTTGGAGTAATAAAGTAGGCTACTACAAACGACGCCCGCGATTCTAAATCTACAAACGATTTAGAATTGCGGGCGTCGTTTGTAGTAGCCTAACCCAAACGAACATATCCTTCCAAAATCGTGAAATAATCATTTTCAGGTGATTTCCTCGTTTGTAGTTACTTTCTCTGTTACTACAAACGATAAATACGGAACTACAAACACCTACAACCGTTTTAGAAGCGCGTGCGTCGTTTGTAGTAACTTACTTTATTACTACAATCGAACGTTTCTTTCTCACATTGCTGAAAAAATATTTTCACGTCATTCCCTCGTTTGTAGTCACTTTTTCTACAACTACAAACGATAAATCCGGAACTACAAACAACTACAAATGTATTAGAAGCGCTGACGTCGCTTGTAGTTACTTGCTCCTTTGCTACAAACGAAGATATCCTTCCAAAATCGTGGAAAAATCATTTTCAGGTTATTTCCTCGTTTGTAGTTACTTTCTCTGTTACTACAAACGATAAATACGAAACTACGAACTACTACAAATGTTTAAAAACCGCCGCCGTCGTTTGTAGTTACCTAGTTTACTACTACAAACCAACATATCCTTCTAAAATAATTGAAAAATCATTTACAGGTGATTTTCTCGTTTGTAGTTACTTTCTCTGCAACTACAAACGATTAAGACGGAACTACAAACAACTACAAACGTTTTAGAAGGACGGGCGTCGTTTGTAGTTATCTAGTTTACTACTACAAATGATCTATCCTACCGTACGAGAGGGAAGGATCGTTTTCCTGCTTCTGCGGTGTATGCAACGGATAAGCTGCTGAGATAAATCGTGAAATATTGCATTTCGGTAATGCCTTCGTTTTAATTTTTATCTTTTATGTCAGATATATGTTAATTAGCATTTAGAATTCACTCAAAAAATTGTTACAGGTCATTTCATTTTTTGGAGTCCGTTTTTTTGCAAAATAAAAAAAACTCTTCAACTACAAACGAAAAAAAGTTTACTACAATCAACTACAAACGATTTTGAATGAAAATAAATTGCTAAAAGTTTTTTATTTTTATTCCGGAGGATGCCGTTTTTTTTGGTGGTCGTAATTTTTTTTCTGCGCTACTACAAACGAAATTAAGTTTACTACAATCAACTATAAACGAAAACCTTCCGAAATCACCAAAAAAAATTCAGATCAGAGATACTCGGGTGCCAAGTTCACATAGGTGTAAATATTAGGTGGTTTCGGATGGATTGGTTATTTTTTTTACCAGAGAACGCCTTTTTTTCTCGGAAAAATGGAAATTAAGAAACTAAGAGGGGTGAAGTGTTCGTCGGTCCACGCTGTGAGGATAAGTTATGTAGTTTGTTGAGTGCGCACATCATTATAATAGTGAATATCAATCTTTGCCACGTATCATCTTGCGAATGATGTTGAAAATATGATGGGTAAAAGCATATGAAATTGTGAAATGTTTCACTTCCTTTTTTTTCGGAACGAATTAGGGCTCTCTTACACTAGGTCGACTGACGACGGCAGGAGTCGTCGTTGGCGTGCTTTCGGCATTGCCATCTCGACTGCTCCCTTCGGAAGTCGACCTAGTGTAAGCAAACCCTTATTCTACGGTAATAGTACAGTCGTGCTGTCGTCGAAAAACCCCGTAATCAAAAAAAAAATTAGAAGAAGGCCGGCTCTTTGACATTTAATTTTGAATTTTCTGTCCCCGAGAGGAGGTGGAAAAACCAAAATTCAAGGGTGGTCGATAGAAAAGAATATATAGAGAAAATTGTTCTATACATTTCGTACATTTAAGCCATACCCGAAGAATCTATCGTTTTTGAGTTATTCAATAAACCATTTTTTTTCTGTTTTGATATTTCAACAACTTTTTTGGGCGTGAAGATCTTATCGGAGAGAGATGTTCAAATACTCGATCGACGTGTCTTTTTAAGGACTACAACGTTCTCATTTGAACATAAATTTTGTTAATCTTTCCTAATGAATTATTGACTTAAAACTGATTTTTCCAAATTTCAACCCACTTTTTCACTCCAAAAATGAACTTCCTCGACTTCGGCGCTGTGGATAAAAATGAAACCCGGATTTTTCTGGACATTTTATCTCATGACTCCGACCTCGTACGGGTTTCAGATTCGCAGCATTCCACCCCAATCCCCCTTCATCCCTCAAAAACCCTACACTCCCATTGTTAGGCAAATTTGGCATTAGCACCCGCCGCACCTACAAAATCACCTGTCAAAAGACTAGCCTTTTAATTTTTACCGATTCCAATATACAGCATGACTGTACTATAACCGCAATAGCTGGACTCGAAAAAAACACTCATTGGAAGCTATTTTTATTGGTTATTTGTCCATTGAAATGATCACAACAATGGGGGAGTGTGAGTAGGTGTGACAGTTTATAGGTTTTGCTAGTTTTCCGTAGTTTTGAACTATGCAAACATTTTCAATTAGCATAGTTTTCGGTGGTGTTCTTCTGAAATTGGTGGGGGTCTCCGCATACCTAACTTTGTTCTCGGAAAGGCGAACATCGGTAAAACGGAAGCCGTTAAGGGGCCAGTTCACTTTAGAGCCACGAAAAAAGGCTATTTTCGCGATTTTTTTTGAGGATTTTATAAAAGATAGGAATATAAAAGTTGTTGGACTTGAGAAAAAAGTGTTGAAATACAAAAAAAAAAAAATAATTTATTTTTATTCATTTTTAAGTACAAAACCTATAGTTTTGTAGTTAAGGATGTTGAGTCCCTATGAAACATGTTAATGTTAATTGTTCAATAAATAGCTTCTTAATCGTCATGACATTTTTACACGACCTCCTGAATACTTCATGTAAAAACATACCAAATTTTCAGAATTCTATCATCGTTACTTCAACTTCCTTAAGGGTTGAAATAAAAAATGATAAGAAAATTCTGAAAATTTGGTATGTTTTTGTATGAAGTATTTAAGACGTCGTGTTAAAATTTCACGACGATTAAGTAGCTCGTTATTAAAAAATTAACATTTTGTTAAGAGCAATTTTTAAAAGAAATAAAAAAAATGTATCAATAAACTTCGTTTTGTTTCCGTTGCTGTCAGTATATTGTAGATATTATAAAATTGAGAAGTAAAAGAAAAACTTATTGCAAAGTTACATCAGTTTCCATAAAACAACATTGAATTTGTGAATGTTAATTGTTCAATAACGAGCTTCCTAATTGTCGTGAAATTTTTACACGACCTCTGAAATACTTCATACAAAAACATACCAAATTTTCAGAATTTTATCATCATTTGCGATTTGGGACTCAACATCCATAACGTAACTCCTCAAAAATAGGTGGGCTAGGTAGCTCCATCACAACTCGGCAACGGCTTGTCTGAAACAAAAAATCAAAGTCCATTAGATTCAGTATGACACCAGCTACAAAATGACCTTCGGATATAAAGTTTTATCAAAAAATAAAAAAATTGCAGATAAAAAACGAAAAAAGTATTTATAAAACGCGTTTTTTCGCTGTTTTTCGCAAAAAAGAGTAAAAATAAAAATTTTAAAACCATCAAGGGTCATCTTGGTGCGGATCATGTTTACAATATGTGGTTCAAATTTCAAGAGAATCGGTTTATTAGTTTTAGAGATACGACGGAGCTACATTTTGAAAACGTTGTTTCGAGAAAAACGCGTTTAAAGTATATACTATGAAAAACTCTTACCTAAACTCAATCGGCAATTCCTGCACCGTACAAAATCCAATATTTCTGAATGTATGTACTTTCAAAAACAGTAAAAAAATCTATTTTTTGAAATTTTCAAAGTGGACTGGCCCTTTAAGATGAAAGCTTCTTCGGAATTCTTTTTTGACGACACATGGCAATTCCGTTTTATAGCGGGGATCGACTCGCTAATGGCCATAAGGCTTATCTGTGTAACCAGTGGTTTATAATGGCATACATGAGTATCTGTAGGGCAAACCAAGCCATTTTGTTGAGGAAAAGGGTGCAAGGGAGGAAGGAACGAAGGAGGGCGAGAAATAGTCATCGTCAAAGCTCACATTCCTCAACATTGTTTTCCCATTCGTCAACGTCATCGTACGTGCCATCGTACTGAAAGTTTTGAAAGTTTATCTTGAGGGGTTACCCCACTTGCGATTTTGAAAAAATCGATTTTTTTTATTGCATTTTTTTGAAGTATAAGTATGTGAGAATATGTTCTGAAAATTTTAAGTCGATCTGAACAAAATTGACTGAGATATGAGCGTTGAAAGAGAAGAATCCGTGGATTGAAGAACTGAAATTGAAACTTTAAACGCGTTTTTCTCAAAATGGCATTTCTGAAGTCGGTGACCAAGATTACTCGAACACTAATGAATCGATCTTCTTGAAATTTTGCAGGCTTATTTAATACATCAAAATGTAGTTTTTAAACGTTCGATTTTTTTTTCGAAAAAAATGGCCGTTTTATAGCCAAAACACGGCCGTTTTTTTTCGTTAAAATCGAACCATTAACTTTGACTGTCCGCCATTTTGTGAAAAATGAATATTTTTAAAATCCTTCGATTAAAGACTAGTTTATACTTATATTTGACTAAATCCATCCGCATTTTTTTTTCAGATGATCCACTTCGCCGCAATGTTGGTCACCGCAAACCGTGTATATAAAAACATTATTTCATTGACGGCGATTTGCCACTAAACAATGTAATATTTTTCAATAAAAAAATTACCGAAAGTTCTTTAAGATGTGTTCTTTAAGATGGTATATTGATCGATTAAAAAAGTTTTGTAGTTTTCTTTAAAAAAATTCATGAGAAAGGCTTTTTTTTGCGCTACAAGTGGGGGTAACGCCTTAAAGTATTTCGATCGTACAATGTGTATTATCACATTGCCGGCGGTGAACATTAAATCTTTTCTTTTATTGTCCGGTGTTGTGGTACATCAGAGAGATGTTTTTTATGTTTACTTTATTGCAATGTTAGAGCTTCTTTGATATTTGAACGATGTTGATGAACCGCTGACTGATAAATTTAGGATATTGCTTGATTTTCCTTGACATTTCTTTGCTCACGCCAGGAAAAATCGAGCCGGTGTATCAAAGCAGTTAGACTCTTGGCTAACAGAAGCAAGTTTAGATAAACGTCTGGCAGGGTGACCGCATCTCATTGGTGGTTGACTAACGATTGACTGGGGCCCGGTCGAGACTGCCTTTCACATCACGATGGCGTTTAAATCGGTCACGTGCATAGCTGGTTCATTTGATTGCACGTTTTAAAGAAAAAGTGCATTTTTTTTACATTTTTAAAATATCGAATCCTCTATTTTATGTTCAGGACGGGCCCTGCGATAACCTTCATACAAATGTATGTCTATTTATTTAGAAGAGATTTTAAGGAGATGGAGGTGTAAATAAGAGGAGCTGGCGAACAAAATCGGACTTTTCCACACTACGTGAATTTTTTTTGGAATAATTATGTGCCTCAAAACTGCCTTTTCTCTTGAAAAGGCAATTTTCCTCAAATTTTGAGGTGTTTAGGGCCGTATTTGATTCAAAATATTTCGAGAGCTAATAAAGCTGTGCTTGAAAAACACGGAAAATTAAACAAATTAGACGTAGTGTGGGCGAGTCCCGTTTTGTTCGCCAGCTCTTCATAAGATTGAACATGACGCCAATAGGCTACTATGAAGACGGTTCTAGAAGTCTAAAGTCTTGAGTAAGAGGAAATAAACTACTATTGGTATTGGGATCGTTTGAATGGGGTCATAAAAACCCGGATACTCTTCCCTCGATGTCGCGGCTGCGACAACGCAAATAAATTATATCGAACAACGAGCAAGCTTCGGGCTCGCATCTTGGGTGAAAAAAAACAAGAAAAAGGTATGTATTTATGCGAGTGCGAGGCGGAAGCGTAAAAAGCACAAATGACTTGACACCGCTATCATATGCTGCCGGATTGTACGACGTGGAGTGCACCTGCCCACTAAGCTGAAGAAAATAAAAAACAAAAAATTGTCGAACCAAATGTAAGAGAGTGACCGGCAGAAATAGCAATGGCTACGTGTTTCGTTAACTTCTGGTATCAAACGTAATGGATCTGTACGGAGAAGCTTGCCTAAAAAAATTGAAAAGTTAAAAGGAAATGAAGAACTTGAGGTGAGTTAACAATTCATTAGCACAGTCAATTAAATTGCTCATTTCTTGAATTATTGTTCCAAGATTCGGGGACCGTAGTCCGCGAATGCGAAAAAACGAAAACGACGTCAAGTGAAGAAAAGTAATAGAGGGTATGTACCGCGACCGTGTTGCATTCGTCGATAGAATCTAAACGCCAGGAAAGCTCGTTATACCTTTCGTTGCACTAGAGCCCGAAAGGTGTACTGAACTCCAAAGGTGGCGCCACAAAAGTAGGGCAGTTCCATACTCGTAACCATGAAAACATATTGCTCATTCACAACCTATCGCTATGCGTATGTATATATATATATATATATACTAGGTTACTCAACACTCTCAAATTCATATCAACATTGCTTTTAGACAAAAAAAAGTCACGCGACACTTCATTTCACTCAGTTTTTTAAAGTCGAAGCATCCGACTGATTTCACGGTTAACTTCACGTTTTTAAAGGGGAACCCCCATTTTTAAACTTCTCTTACGACTTTTTCCCTTCCTGAAACGAAACCAATGACTTATAAAGGTCTCACAACGATTCAGCCACACCAAACAGTTCATGAAACGAGAATTAGCTTGAGGCGGATAATGTACACTTAGCAAAAAAAAATAAAAGAGCAGAAATATTTCATTTTTTCAGTAATTTCTGAAAGGCCGTAACTTCGTGAAAAATGGCAGTATCGGAAAAATAGGCATTTTGAAGCTTGAAATCTCTAGTTTAAGAATCTCGCGAAGAAAATTTTTGTTGAGTATCGCGCTCGGCGCATCCATAAGAAATAGCGCGAGCCTAAACCTTTAAAATGTTTTTCTTAAAAATTGGCAATTTTTCAAATATTTAATGAATAGTTAATTCGAAATTGTAAGAAGAATAACGGAATACATTTTTTTCCCGGAGATTTGAAGCGTACTTAATGCAAAATTGTCAGAAAAATAACGGTTTTTTTTCTTCATCTTAGTTATCATTAATTAACGTTTAAGGAGCATTAAAAGTGGTTCTGAAATTTTTAATAAAAGTCGTTGTTCGTTGACCGCCCAAAAGCAGCAATCGCAAAAATTGACGCAACTTTGAGATAGTCGCCAGGAGACAGACATTTCAAGAAAAAATCACATTATCAATTTTAAAGAGGATATATTCGACTACGAATAATTTTTTTCAGCGAGCTCTGGGGGATTTTTGTAGCGATTGATGGACAGCGAAAATGAAAATTGCATATTTCGACGAAGGGCGTAGCGCGGGTAAACAAGGTCGCTCAGTATCTAAAAGGAGATTGTTGGAGAGCTAAAGTTTTTATCCTCTACGACTCCCAAAAAAAGGTTATTTTGACATCTTTTTGGTATCGCGATTGAAAAAAATTGTATATACCGGAATTTTACACTTTTTTGTTATTAAAAGTGGCGTAACTCCATAACAAATCAACGAAAACCTCAAAGTTGTTCTGACGTTTCTCCAGTCGCGAATATGCTGAAACAATATGCAAAAAGTCAGACTAGCTCCTGGGTTTTGCCCTTTCTCGTGCCTCGAGGTCGTAAGCACTTAGAAACGTTTCAACCTCTCCGTTTTCGTGGGGAATTCCACCTTGAATTGAAAAATATGAAAATTTGAAAAGTATCCCTGGAATTGGCTTATAACGTACGGAGATGATATGATAAGTAAAGTACGTGTCTTTATCTTTGAGTAACGCAAATGCTCGTGGTACTTTCCGAATTTTCATGTTTTCCAGCTTAATTTGGCAATTCCTAGGAAAACATGAAAACTTGAAAAGGATCACCGGCATTTACGCTACCCAGTTTTTATCTTACGTATTGAACAGGATGAACTCATATATTTAACATTATAAACTTTATTGTTATGCCTAGTTGTTGAGGTCGAAAAATCACATTTTTCAAAACCAATGTATTTTGACAGCATACCATCTTATAAATGTTCCCAGAGGGTTTCAAGGAGATCGGATCAAAGCTGACAGATTTATACGCTGTTGTGTCAACACTCGCCTGGACGCTTGGAACGTCGTTCGAAACTTTAAACGCTTCTTTGTCAAAAGTGCGTTTTCAAAATCGGCGAGCAAAATATCTAAAAAATTACTGCATCAATCTTTCAGAATTTTTCAGAATATTTTCTAGATGTGAAAATATAGGAGGTATTTGATCGATGGATTTTTTCCCTATGTATACTTTCGATTTGATGAACGAAAAATGCCATTTTTCGCCAAAATTAAAATTGTGAACAAAAATTAATGTTATTTCTATCATTTCGTTTCCATCAATCAATGACCATAACGTGTCAATCGTTTGATTGACTCTAGCCAACTAACGCAATCTCTTCGATTTCTCGATATTAGATAACATGGTTCACGCGGATATTTCTCATCGCAAAATTCCTTTTCCTAGAGGTGCTTCCCAGCCATCGGCTATAAATCGATAATAATTAATTATTTTTTCACAAAAAAATGACAGTGTTCGCCCGATGATACTTTTTCAAATACCTCATTTTTGCAGAAATTTATCGTCACAATCTTCGAAAAAAAATCCCATAAACGAGCCGTTTTTGACTGTTACAGTAACCCGTTAACACTTCATGTCAATGTTTTCCCGGTACTTTCCGTCCGTAAGCCTGGGTATTCCTAATTCTGCCTTTTTTCACCCAGTTAATACATTCGAAAATTTTTGAAAAAAATCATGCCAGTTTAGAAACATTCAATATAATGTATCAATCATAAAACTACAGGAATATTATTTTTTTCATACATTTTTTGCTATCTAAATGAAGCAACTCTGTACGATAGAAGTTTTGGCTCGGACACGAAATTCCCAGGTTTACAGACGGAGTGTTAAAGTAGCACCCCACATATACATTTTCTCATCGCAGCTACAACTAGCTACAACTGCGGCGAGAAACTCTACACTTCCCCCTTAATCGGTCCCGGACGGTACAATTCCGCGTTAAAAAACAGTCAAAAACAACAAAACGAACAAAAAACAGCTAAAAGAGGAAAAAAACTATCCGGTATTGTTGCTCGGAGCATCGTTCGGAGTCGACCACCAGGGCAAAGTGTCCCTCCTCCATATACGCATACATATCTATTTCGTGGGACATTCTGCCTATACGTGTGTGCTTAGCCGTCTTAGTTTGCGCCGCCCGAAATGGCCCCGAGCAAAACTGTACAACTCTCCCGTCCTCCTGTCTGCGGTGGTTGTAACCCGTGGCACTGAATGTGAGAATTAAAACGCAATTTCCTGCACAAAAGAGAGGGGTGCAAGGGCGGCGGGTAGAGGGTAGAGGGTAGAGGGGCAGAATGTGCCAACCTCTTGAAGCCCTTACTCTCTTTCGTCTGTTCTTTTCCTCGGGCTTCAAGAGCGCTTTCTTAAGAGCAAGCAAGACGGAGAGGGAGAGAGAGAGAGAGAGAGAGAGAGAGAGAGAGAGAGAGAGAGAGAGACAAACGTTTACGCGGTATAGCACAAAGAGCTTTACCGCAGGGGTCGGGTCGGTAGAGTGAAGGGGAGGTTGTGGAAATCCCGTGTTCTTGGTGAGACCGCCCCCCAATCCTCTTCTTTTCCCTCAACACACCGCCGTGCCTCTCGGGTGTCCTATTCGCCAGGAAAGCGAATAACGTAGCTGTAGCGTAGTTGTGTCATCTTCTCCTCACCCCCCCCCCCTTGCCGCTCTATGAAGCTTCCGCCCGTGGCGGTTGCTTAATGAAGCTTTCTCACAGGGGACTTGTTCTTTGTTCGCTCAGCCACAGACGCATACACCGGACCCGCACCTCTCAAAGACAACAGTCTACCTCTGGTACATCTCCCGCAAGCACGGCATGAAGGAAAAAAACAAAAAGAACCGAGTTACTTTTTGCAGTTACACAAACTCTTTTCGTTCTTCCGTATCTCCCTCTCTCTCCCTCTTGACACTTTGTGTATGTCAGTCGCTATCTATCTCTCTTAGCATTGTGCACCCGCGATACGTGTGTATATATATATTTGTAGAAACATATAAATATAGAGGTAACCTACTTCAGATGACGGTTTTAGCGACGGGGCAGCGAGCTTCATCCAAATGCCTAGCAAGTTTGCGTTTAAAATGCACTTGCTCACTCGACAATCCCTCTGTCTATCCCGGGTCTCACTGTTGCTCGATTGCTGTTACATACGCCTTTTCGTCATTTCCGCAGCTTTATTTGTTTTCTTGTTCTTCCAGTTCTACCACTTGCATTCGCTCTTCTCCGCTGCGCGGGTCTCCTTCTCCGTGAACGACGGAATGGCCCTCTGTTGGTCGCTGTCGGCTTTTTGCATCTTTTTTTTCACATCCTTCCTTATTCAACTCGTTCATTTGGCTCGGTCGTGCGGGGAGTGCGGGGAAATAAAAGAAAGGGAAAGTGAGGGGGTTTGTGGGAAATTCTGGCGCCCCAAGTCGCTCGAGGTCTTTTGGGTGGTAATTCCAGCTTGCAATAACCGTGAAGTGAGGAGCAGAGGGGGAAAGAGAGAAAGAGCGGACGAAAGGGGTCTCTTGTAAATAGCTAGCATCGTTTAGAACCTTAGACCCTTCGAGCTTGCACTCCCGTTCTCCTTGTCCTCCGAACCCTTCCCTTCTCTTATTCTTTTTCTCCTTCATCGTTAGTTCTCCCCGATCCTCCCTCTCGCTCTTATTTTATTCAAATAGTAGTGAATTTTCTACTTTTTACGCACACCTATATTGCACATTACATTGAATATATTTACCGCTGACTGGCGGTGATTGGGGGTAGCAATGTCTTGGGTATATGGCGAATAGGGTAGAATTTCCCAGTTCATTGTACCTAAGTGCTTCCTAACCGGTTAAGCAACATCCGGCCTGGCGTTGTCGTGTCTAGTGGTGATTTCCGACGGTTTCAGCAGCTCGTAATACACGATACTTTACTTTTTGGTGGTCTTCCGCGGTCCTTGTTGTTTATAGAGAAATCAAAGCTTTGAGAGCCGCGAAACCACTTTTTGCAGGTTGTACTCGATGGCGCATGATGAGCATACACTTTCTCCAGCAAACTCTGCATTCCCGCGGCTGATGACGTTGGCAAGAAATGATGAAGCATAGCTTCTGCAAATATGACTCATTCGGAACCAAACTTGCCATTGTAAACACATTTGATATAAATGATGTCAACCCATTGAACGAATGTCACCTATGGCGTTTTAGCGGGGCCCTATCGGCATCATGTGTACGCCACCTGGTAACTTGTGAAAATGGGGTACCGAAAGCCATCTATAGCCAGTGGGCAGTTTCATATAGAACTACCCAATCTATACATACAAAACAGTTCCGTGACTGACTGACTGACTTACTGACTTACTGACTTACTGACCAAATGACTCCTATATCAAGGGACGGCCTAAACTGCTGACGATAGACACATCAAATTTAGAAGATACGTTCCTTAGAAGCTGTAGAGGTGCACTAAGAAAGGATTTTTCGAAATTCATCTCCTAAGGGGATGAAATGGAATGTGATAGAATGTACGAAAAAATTGTATTCCTTACTTGTATCAAGGCGGACGAAGCCGCGCGCAGAAGGTAGTACTTATATATTCGGGTGTGTGCAAGTGGCTCCCGATCAATATTACGTCGATCATTCGCGAGAAGACACACCGAGAAAAAAATCAGTTGGATCAACGGAATTGTTCATTTATCGATGACACACGGAGTATTGAGATGAAACACTAAAATACTTGATTATTCCGAATATCCGTTAGCACGATGAAACAAAGAATTCTTAAGTAACCTTTCACTTGTTCAATAAATTATTTGTTGGCTTGTCCCAGTGACTGACCTAGTCAGCCGAAGTAATTTATTGTCAGCATAGTGCTCATTTTGTATCGAATTACCGTGCAGTATAGTCCACTTTCTAGCTTTGCGCAGCTGTATGCATCTTCATCCCGGTCGTTTTTATTCTACCTTTCACCTACTTTTTCACAAAGAGGACACAGTTCCGGGACCCCCTTTGCTTATTATATCTGTGCGAAAACTTTTGGTGATTCCACGTTGGTGCAGGCACAGCGGGCTTTCGTACTCCACGGGTGCACTTGTTTTTGAAAACCATTACTGTCTTTTGTAAAATCTCGGATTACTCGTTCTTAGTATTAAATAGAATATAACGTATTGCATGCCAGCTACTGTATCCTCCGTGTGTTTTATATTACCGCGCTTTTTGATATACGTTAAACTATGCACGTTGAACCGTAAGTGTCCGTTCGATCAGATGTTAAAAAAACGGGAACTGTATGTGAAGATAGACGCGCATGTGTGTTTGCACACACGTATGTACGTATATGTGTGTGCGCATATTGTCCCGAAAATGGGAACTAGGGATTATGTGGTCTATGATTCAATGCCGTGGCCCACTAGAACGAGAAAGCTTAGCCAGTGGTTAACCTCGTTGCATATGTATCTGTGTGTCGGTAAAACAGATGCTGCCATGGTCCACCGTTAGATTGATAACGAAATTTCCGTTTACTATAGCTAAGAGAGAGCAGGAGAGAGCGAGAGAGAGAGAGAGAGAGAGAGAGAGAGAGAGAGAGAGAGAGAGAGAGGGAGAGGGAAGACTAGAACGAAATTTGACCGTGATGAGAGCATATATGTTGTATGCTGGAAACACTGAAGGGCCCCTCGCCACAATGTTCTTCTCGCTAGGCAAGGTCCGAAACGCCTTTCTTACTTTAGCTGTCAATATATACGTCATAAAAGCTCTCAATCGAAGCGTATACATTTACGAACAACGTTACTTATGCACACAGACACGCACATGCGCCGTCCGTTGAACATTAATGTGTCGAACGAAACGAAAGCGCGCGTGAAGTTAGCGAAAAGTTTTTCTTTACTGACTGGGCATTATGCACATATTTCTCTATATCCGATCTTTCGCTTTTTCAACTTTATTACACGAGCACGATATTCCCGGAACTTTGAGCAAATTGCATTTTATCGGTCCAATTACAACGGGATCTGCATCAATATGGGAACGTAATAATTTTGTAGTTTTTTGCTCAAACTTTCTCGATCATGAGTAACGAATAGGACGTTTTTTTCACAACTGCAGTACTGTCCTTTATCAGAATTTATCATTTGTTATTTAATCGTTGATATCGCCTTAATATTGCATTTTATTGCTTTTTGCTCGTTCTTGCTTAAACTTTCTCGAGTATCAGTTTTGAGGAGGAGGATTTTTGAAAAATGCAGGCCCGCTTCTTTATCGATATTAATGGTTTATTATTTAAGCTTTCATGATTGTATTTAATATTGCATTTTATCGTTTCTTGCTTGTCCTTGCTCAAACTTTCTCGATGAAAACTTTCTTGATTAGTGATGAGGACTTTTTCTTTTTAAACGAGCACTACTACTTTATCGAAATTAATGGTTTATCGTTTAATCTCTCGTGATGGTATTTGATATTTAGCGTTATCGGTTCTCACGCATTCTTGCACAAACTTACTGATTCATGGGTAATGGGAGAGATTTAAAATAATTCAAACTTTCTCGATTATCGGTAATGAGAAGGATTTTAACAAAATTCAGCATCGCTTCTTTATCGAAATTAATAATTTATTATATAATCTTTGATGATGGTTTTCAACATTGCATTTCTTGCTAATTCTTTCTCAAATTCTCATTAATCGGCAATGAATAGGAGGATTTGAGAAAATGCAGCACGGCTACTTTATCGAAATGAACGATTTATTACTTAATGTTTCGGGATTGTATTCAATATTGAGTTTTATCGTCTCTCGAGCATTTTTGCACAAACTTTCTCATTCGTCGATAATCGGAAGAATTTATAAAAAATGCAATACCGCTCCTTTATCGAAATGAACGATTTCTTTGTTTAATTTTTCATGGTGGGCTTTGATGTTTAGTATCTTACTCGTTCTTGCTCAAACTCTTGTTCATCGGTAATAAGGAGGATTTTTGAAAAATGCCGCACTCCTCTATCGAAATTAACAATTTATTATTTAATCTTCCGGGTTTGTATTTAATATTGAGTTTTATCGTTTCATCCTCATTTCTGCTCAAACTTGCGCATTTTTCAGTAATGTGGAGGGGAAGGAAATGCAGCACCGCTCTTTTCTCAAAATTAACTTCTCATTATTTATTATTGATAAAGAATCAATTATTTATTATTTGAGGGATGGTCACAGTGTAAAATTTAAAAAAAATCGATTTGTTTGCATTATTTGTCGAAAACAATCAGACTGATTAGCGTATTTTAACCATAAAAAAAATCGCGAAAATCAGCTATTTTTCGACCTGTTACACTATGATGATCCCTTAATCTTTCGTGATTGTATAGGGTTTTTCAATTGGCGCGGGTAGATATTGACGGCCTGTGGCGGCCATGTTGTTTTGGTGGCGTCTGTCTAATCTGTTGTTTATTATTCAGTCACCGATGCCAAATCACCATGGCAAATTACACGATTGAACAGAACGTCCAAATGATAAAACTATATTATCAAAATGAGTGTTCGTTAGTGCAAACGTTGCGCGCGTTGCGCCCCTTTTACGGCAAACGTGGTGGCCCTTCACAGTCGACTATCCAACTCTCTAACAAGCAAAATTGCCGTATATGTGACGACGCCAACTCACACGAGGTTCACCAGGTGGCAATGTATCCACAAAAAGTTACCGTTTGGTGCGGATTTTGGGCCGGCGGCGTCATTGGTCCGTACTTTTTTGAAAACGATGTTGGTAAGGCCGTCACCGTCAACGGCGAATGCTACAGAACGATGGTAACCGATTTCCTTTGGCCCAAATTGAACGATACGGACGTAGACGACATATGGTTCCAGCAGGACGACGCTACCTGCCACACAGCGGACGCCATGATGCATATTCTGCATGAACGATTTGAGGGTATGGTTATCTCTCGCAGAGGTGACGTGAATTTGCCACCAAGATCGTGCGATTTGACCCCGCTAGACTTTTTCTTGCGGGGTTTCTTGAAGTCACAGGTCTATGCCAATAAGCCGCAATCGACCCGTGCTCTTAAAGTCAACATAACCCAGGCCATCGCTCAAATTCAGCCGGATCTATGCGGCAGAGGCATTGGAAATTGGACCACTCGGATCCGTGCCACCGTGAGAAGCCGCGGCGGACATTTGAACGATGTTATATTCCATACATAATGGCATACACAGGCCTTTCAAATAAAAAAAGAATTTAGTTAAGCCAGGATTCTACTTTGAAACCATGAAAAAAACCCTATTTTCGTGAATTTTTTCTGAGAATACTATTAAAGATATCGATATGGGGTTTAAACTGTTCAATAAATACACTCTTTAAGTACATAAAAAAAATGTTTAAATGTATTTTATTCATTTTGTTTACACGTAAAATATGTTTAAAGCCAACGCCTCGAAAAGCAGGTACCGTTGCCGTGGTCGTGAAATCTTCCCGACGGATGGTCTGAAACAAAAAAATCCAATAGTTTCATGTTCAGTATGTCTTCAGGAACCGACCTAACTAGAATATTTTATATACGTGCAAAATTAACAAAATGGCGGCTAAAAATACGAAAAAATGCGTTTTTTTTGGGTCTTTTTTTGCAATAAAAAAATAGTTCTAATCAAAATTTTAAGTTGATTGTAGTTAGGTCGGTTGGTACACACATATAGAATATGTGTTCCAAATTTCATAAGGATCGGTTCAGTACTTTTTGAGTTATCACGACCACGGTACTTGAAAATGTCGTTTCGAGAAAAACGCGTTTAAAGTTTTGGTGAGTGATAAATCGTAGAAAGAATTATCTTACCCTCAATCAGCGATGCCTGGGCCATATAATATGCCTTCGACGTGTTCCAGGTGGGTGTTTTCATCCAATTTAGCCTTTTCAAAGTTTCAAAGTAGAATCCCGCCTTAATACCTCACACACAGCTTGTTCTATTCCGTTCCAACATCCACCCGCCCTTATTGAAAAACCCTGTATTTAAAATCGAGTTTTATCGTTTTCCCTCATCCTTGCACAAGCTTTCTCATTAATCTCTAATAAGTAGAATTTTAAAAAAATGCAGTACCGCTTCTTTATCGAAATTAAGTATTTATTATTTAATCTTTCATGTTTGTATTTAATATTGAGTGCAGCTAGTAAAATGTCTCCCATTAAAGGCGGAAAAATCAGGTCACCGAGCAATAACGCCCTCAAACGAGGCGCCTTTCTCATCCATCACGGGTCGACGTCGATATTGTCCTATCTCGCCTCGTTTTAGCGCTTGGCGAACAAGTGTGATGATCGCGGGGAAAAAATGTCGATTGGGACTGTGAGTCATGCGACGTGATACGCGTCCCGAACTGCAATATATTGCATCTCGGCAAATCGGATCGCGTCCTTCATTCGACGGAACGAGAAAGACCGGCTCTGGGATGAACCCCTGCGAGCGCGCACTCCGGCGCTGTTCAACGTTCGTTCATATCCGTTCGAACGTGATGGAACTTCCGGCGCGGTGCTGTGCTCGCGATTCATTTCTTTTTCTCACGCTGTGCTGGATTCCCCATGTCGGTTTTTTCCTCTTTTCAATTTTTTTTTTACCCTCCTTTATTTTCGTTTTCTCGCCCATAGAGTCCAATAGCATTTCTGATGCACACATACATATATACACCCACATACACACACACGCGCATATATATATAAACCCGAATGGCGGAGGCAGATTGGTGTAGGATTGAAGCAGAGACTGAAGCGTTGCCCGAAAGATCGAGAGGTCTCTTACTCACACTATTATCGCTGCCCTCGCAAGTGCTCCCTGTACAAAAGAAGCCAGGGAGTTCCCGGTTTCTACATGAATCTGGTACGATATTTTTTTTATCTTCTATGTCACTTTTTTCATTGCCACATTTTTGTTACGTCAGCATATCTAGAGAGAGAGAGGGAGAGAGAGACTGAGAGAGAGGAGAGAGAGAGAGAGAGAGAGAGAGAGAGAGAGAGAGAGAGAGAGAGAGAGAGAGAGAGAGAGAAGAGAGAAGAATGGTTGGGCGAGGAAACCGATGGTGATGTGAGAGTTTCGTAAATTGGAGCTCTTCGCCGCGACGATAGAGCTTTTTCACACTTCGACTTTCTCGAAGGTATAACAAGGGTCAGCACTATACGTTATATATATATATATATATATATATATATATATATATATATATATATATATATATATATATATATATATACATATACATACATATATACATATACATATATATATATATATATATATATATATATATATATATATATATATATATATACATATACACACACGTACTATATACTATATAAAACGTCGATATCGTTATATATGGGCTGTATAGTTTGGAAAAGTCTCGTACATCCGGAAAAGCTCTGGTTTTTCGGTTTTCTCTTGTTAGCTTTACGATACGTCCACGTATTTCCAGAAGACACGTAATTCCATTTCAATTCTCAAACTGTATCCAATAATTAGATACAATAATCGTAATAATCCTCTTGGATAACGGAATAAAAAGGTCGCAAATCGAATTGCCGAATACACACTCTCGTGGACAGCATAAAATATGGGTGCAGTTCCGAAAAACATACATACCTCCGATTAATTTGGAATTTCGTGTACCCATGTATTTTGACGCACTGATTACGAATATGTGGTGAGAATACCCGCAATTTCGATTTTCAAGGTTAAAACTCACAAAAACTGTTTTTTTAAAGGCTTTTCTACTTTATTTTAATAAATGTTAATCTTAGAGAAAAATATTTCCTACAAAAGTTGTAGCCTATAAAAAGATAGATCTTTTATGTTCTATACAGTTTTTGTATAAAACCAGTCTGTTTCGACAAAAATGGGATAATGCTCCAATAAGTACATTTTGCTAAACTTCATTAGTTTCGATATTATGTACTTACGCACTTTACCGCAGGGAGGTTAGAGTTCGTTTGTTGTGTGTCGTTTGTTGTTTAAGTATGCGTATAGTATTAAAGATCAAACTGCAACCTGCTATCGGTAATGTGCGTAAGTTGGTGACATCGAAACTAATGGAGTTTAGGAAAATGTACTTTTCGGAGCATTATCCCATTTTTCTCGAAACAGATTGGTTTTGGACAGAACTTGCAAAGAACATAAAAGATCCATTTTTTTATAGGCTACAACTTTTGCAAGGAACATGTTCCTATAAGATCAACATTTATTACAATAAAATAGAAAAACTTTTCAAAAAATTGGTTTTTGTGAGTTTTGACCTTAAAAATCAAATTTGCGGGTAGTTTCACTGTCGTATTCATGGTCTGCGAGTAACAGTACACGGTTACACAAAATTCCAAATTAGTCGGAAGTATGTAATTTTCGGAATTTATGCTGAAATATTGCCGATCGGATTTCGAGACCGCTCGAAATATCTGACAAGTCGAGTAGAAACTTCATAGCTACGTCTGGCTGAATTCAGGTTGAAATTTCTTTGAGGTCTACGAGCATTTTTATTCGCTGATCATTAATCAATGCAAATTAAAGTACACAATTAAAACACTCGTTATTCCTATCACCTGGAATTATGGTCTTTTTTCTCCACAATCATAACATTCTATCAACGACGAGAATACATCCGTAAAATACATCAGAGCATAGTTAACCGCGGCGGGAATGAGAAGAATACATTATGCAGTAATTTATAATCGGATTTCATATGAATTTTATGAAGTATCGTTTAAGAGCCGGAGAGGTAATCCCTGCTGAGTGCGCCAGAAGTAATTCACCGTGATTCGGAAATGAATTGCTTGCAACGCTCAGCCGCGTCGGACATTAATTGTTTATGGGTCGTAATACACACATATAGACATACAAAATCTCTAAGCCCACGGACAATTCAATGCGGTGATTCTTTTTATTCCATGGATCCGAGTGAACTTTCGTCTTAAGCGTGTTCGTAAAGTATGTACTATACGTCAGATATATCATACTTATATGATTGTAATGTTACTTCCATATGAATATATTTCACTTGTATACAGGATGTCCTATTTTTTGTTGAAAAAGCATTAAAATAAATCGAATAGCCGTACAAAAAAGTATTTCCTACAAAAGTTTTATGGTTTTGAAGGAAACATTCAATGGTAATACGAAATATTTTTTTGTCAGCACGTCTACGAAATACCGCGGTAACTTAACATTTTTTAAATGGATAGTCATGGTTTTCATTTTTTTAGAAAAATTGCTGATTTGGAGATGAATCTAGGCGACAAAAAAAGTTGCTTTAGCTGAAAAATCAAGAAAATTGTGGCGGTTTAAGGGAGGACGCCACTGTGCCGGGCCGAACAACGGTCGTTTTTCTCCAATATTTTTGTCTACTAGAATATTCATTTGGGGTTAGGAGAAAAGGTATGTCATTGAGCATACATTGAACTTATTTCGTGTAAGTTTTGTGTGAAAAAACGTGGTCCAATTGCCGGAACGATAACTTCACAATGATTGGTCCAGGCAATAC
Organism: Ophion costatus; assembly: GCA_951751655.1. NCBI lineage: Eukaryota > Metazoa > Arthropoda > Insecta > Hymenoptera > Ichneumonidae > Ophion > Ophion costatus. The sequence continues at coordinate 28,921,177 of OX632358.1, forward strand.
AAATTTTTTAAATTTATATTTTATATTGATGTAGTTTTTGATCGATGTAGCCATTTTTCGAAAAAAAAATCACAAAATGGCGAATGTTTAAAGAAAGGCGTAATTTTTGCGAAATTTTTACTCAACTATATTCGAGGGCTTAGAAGATAGAAGGTACAGCAATTACGGAAATTTGGATTTTTTTAAATTGAAAATCGAACTATTAAGAGCTAGAGTTATGATACCGGCCAGAGCGAGAAAGTCGTTTCGATAAAAACGCGATTGAAAGTTTCAGTACATGTAAATCGTGGCGCTACCTGCTTTCGCTAGGCTGTCTGTAACTTCGTTAATTTTGAATATTTTATCCTGAAAACTTTTTCACCCATTCTTGAATGTTTATACGTTGAGAAAATGCAAAAAATCGACTTTCTTTACCCGTCACAATGGTGTCCCGCCTTAAAGTTTTTGGTTATATCCCAGGCTGCGTACATTTCAGTCGTGAATTTCGAAAGGCGTGTTCGACTATGTGTTGAGCAATGTCATCAGTTATGGCTATTAAGTGGCAGTTTAGCGTTCTTAACAACAGCGCATGTACAGGAGTGAAACTAAACCCTTACTCAAAGCTTTACACACACATCCACGTACTTTGAGTAATGCTAATGCAGGCAGCAATATTTTGGTAGCACATTTGCATAACTATGTAACGTCAATTATTAGCATATTTGGCTATTCTACACGGAGAAAACAGGGGCCTCGAAGTTTAGAATTAATACTATGCTTCTAAAAAAATATCATTAAATATCAAACAGCATTGAATGGAAGATAAAAATTGTAATTATGGTATAGTAATAATGAAGAAATTTAAATTTTAACCTACGATATGGCACGTAAACTGATACAAATAATACATTTTATTCTAGCATTTTTTTGTAGCACTCAGAAAATATTTTGCCCACGTGATTGGAACAATTAGTTTCCAGTATTCTTCAAAAAGGACGGTATAAAGATTCACATTTTACTAATAACTTCGTAATATTTTTTGCTATACGCCGAAGATTTATGCTACGCGTATAGTGAAATCTATACATACACGAAGATTCATGCTATACGTATAGTAAAATCCATATGAAAATATAGCGTGTAATAGAGGTTGTTATTTTACAAAGCACGCATTATTTTTACTATACAGCTTATAGGACTCGTGCCTATGCGAGAATAGTTTCAAATGTAATATGCACGCATCATTTTTACTATGCGATGTGAGAGTCATTTTTACACTTCTATAACCACAAGGCTTAGAATTCCGGACTGGCAGTAAACTGCTATACTTTTCTAGCACTGAATATTAGAATTCAGGCAACCAGTGTTAGAATTTGAGGCCGTATTTTTCTCCGTGTAGGGATCGCCATTACATTATTTTTGGACGAATCGTGGCTTTTGGGTTCAGGGCGATCCTCGAAGTCGAATGTCTTCAAAATCACCTTTCTTTATACACACACAGACACACATATATACACACGCGATTTGCACTCCTTCCATCTCTCGTCGTCGTCGTCGTCTCGGCTAACAATTTTTATCCTTGTCGAATCGCGCACACTCCCCAACACCGCCGCATTCACGGAGCCAGGCAACAAAAAACATTTTTTCTCTCTCACGTACCACACGTAATGGCGACAAGTCCCGAAGAAACAACACAAGTGCTCGCCTCGTTTTTGTGAAATATTCCACCCCGTATTTCTCCACCTACTGGCAAACTGGGCAAACGATGAGCGCAAAAGCGGCCCGAAAGCCAAAACAATCGCGTACGAACAGCATTTCGCATAGACAATATGCTGGAAGGTTGCCTCTGTTTTTTTCTCCCTTTTATCGATGACTGTATTGACGTTTGAACGAGCGAAGTAACAAGGTGGCCCGATTTTTTTTCACGTATTCTTATTTGCCCGTACGCTGCGAGAATTTGCGCAATTTTTCCACTGACAAATCCATCTATTATGTCTATGTGTATACATATGCACAGTGGTGAAAAAAATAATAGGCATCATTTTTCGTTCATCATAGCCACAATTTTTTTCTTGAGGGGTGGCGGGTGACGAAAAAGTGGTTTCGTTCACAATAATCTTTTAAAAAATAAAATGTATATAATAGTCGACAGTCACGTGACGGACGTCAAATATTAAGCTTCATCACATGTTCATGTTAACATCAATATCAAACTCTTGCAATACTTTGAAAAATGATCAACATTTTTTTTCATTATTCTTTAATCCAGTTACCAGTCAATAATATTTACGAATCATAAACGTTACTCATGAAACGAAATGTCGTTTTTCAAAACGGTGTACCCTTACAAAGGAAGAGTTTTTAAATGATCCGTCTCAAATTTCGACACAGCATTCTTCACGCCATTCTTTACCTTGCTGTGGAAGCTTAAAAAAATTCTTCTTATTTTTTTTAAAGAAAAAACTGTCAAAAAAATAGATTACATTCGATACTTTTTTTCAAACCGCTGCCATTTTGTCAGTTTGGATTTTAAAAAACCTAGCAAGATAGCGGCTTTAATACGGATTAATGAACTTTTTTCCAATTTTGTTTCAACTAATATTTACGGCCACGACCGTGTGAAGAAAATCATTAAAAAAAAAACAAAAATAAAAATATACGTTTAAAATTTTATTTTCTGTTCTTCATGGTACTTTGATTTAACATACAAAAATCAAACTGATTAGCGTATCTTAATAACTGAAAAAAAATCGCAAACTCAGCTGTTTTTCGACTCATTACACTGTGATGATTCCTTAAAGTTCCAGCATGTATTTCATCATTTTTTGATGAAAGTATGTTTTTCACTAGTTTTGCTTCAGATTCTAAGGCTGACGTATCAATTATTAAGATTTTTTGAATAAACATTGATAAAATCCTCTCCAATCTTCATATTAAATTCAAAGAAAAACATGAGCTAACGATAGATTCTCAAATAGGCGTTTTAGATTTGCAATGATCTTATCTATTACTTCGTAGTAAATGTAGATGTTCCAGTATTCTTTTGCTTGTGTGCCGGCTGGGAAATCTAATGTGTTTCTTTTATGCACAGTCAACTTAATTGTGAAATCTAAATATCTATTCAATTAACGTAATAAAATAGTTACTATTCATACAAATTACGATGAAGAAAACAGTTCAAGTTTTATTAAATTATTGCATTATGCTTGCTTGGGTAAAACAAATACAATTAATCGATTATGTGAATTTGATTATTTTTATCGAATTCTTTTCTGGGGGAGGCACCAAGATTTCATGGCGGGAGGAGGGGGCACTTGTACCCCCTCCTGGCTACGTTAATGCATATGATAAGCTACTCATAATGGCGGCCATCACTTTGTATACACACAATTGGTGTGTGCGTGTGTGTGTGTGTGTGTGTGTGTGTTGGCTCAATTTTTTGGGGAAATATCGTACAGTGAGTATTTCATGTTTTGTATATTAATTTGTTTTATTAAGGATTTGGACGAGTGGTCGGCAACCTTTTGTTGTAAGGAGGCAACATATTTTACGTGGGAATTAGTGCGGGTCGTACAATACCCATATTGTTACGTCATGTCCCGTTTCATCGCTCTCACTTCACGATTCCAATAAATCTGGACGATACGAAGGATATCAGGCAGGGAAACGAAACCCCTTTCCGAATGACAATAAGCCCACAACCTAAAAAAGTCCAAGAATTACCAGGTTGCCACGAATTTTATCACCGGCACAATGTCTACACGTGTTACATCCCACCCTAACCCCTCGACAATTTATACCTGGACCATCACGGTACTAGGAAATCAATTTCAGTCACCCCATCGATTGACCGAACCACCCCACGACATACTGTCGCCTACAGCACGAGCCCAAGCCTACAGGAGGCATCCGAATATTCTATATAAAAGCTGGTAGTGCCGAAAAGGCAAACTTTGTCATAAAAGCCCAGGACACCTCGTAAATAGAAATGAACTAAATGGATCGAAGAACGAAATCCTGCCTGATGTTAGTGTTCAGCTCATACTTACAAGAAACATATTCTGTATATAGAACAATCTTTATAAAAGCTACCAGCAACGAAAAGGCGAGCTTTGTCATAAAAATCCAAGGGTGCCGTATAAGTAGGAACCAGCCAGACCACCCCTCGGACGGGTTGAAAAAGGAAGACCCATTCAGTCGATACAAAACCCAATCATATCAGAACAACCAGCCGTGTTTTAAAAGGAGGCACCTCTGACCGACCTTTACTATTATCCGGAGGATCGTAAAGATCGACTATACCGGGAATCAAAGAAACACCCGCCACGGATACCGCAACGAGAGAGTCACCTCTGAGTCATACATACGCACCCCTAAAATCCCTATCAGGAATAGACATGAGGAGGACCTCTTAGCGGAATCCCAAAAAAAAAACGAGAGAAGACCGCCCCCCCAAAAAGGGGGTATAGAGGGAAAGTCACCGAAGATTGTCGACACGCGGGAGATCTTTCGAGAGAAGACCACCCTCGAAAAAGGGGTATTAAAGGAAGGACCGGGACCACAGCAGTCGTAGTCGCAATCACAACCCCTCAGTCGCAGCAGTTAGATGCGGACAGTCTCGATTTCAACCTTGCGGCCGAATCTACGGTAGGCTGAATCTTAACCTCGCGGCCGGATCTACGGGAGTCTCAGTCTCAACCTCACGGCTAAAAGTACCATCGCCGAAGTCTACGAGTCAAAATTCAGCAAAACCCACTCTACTTATTGTCCAGTCGCATTTTATCTTTCAATATCGGTTGAAGACTCGCTTCAAAAGAAGTCTAAGTTCGTCAATCGTCAAATTGTCAGATCTAAACCCATGCATCACTACCGTATCTTTTAACCTCAAGACTCTGCAAAAATCTGTCAACCTGTCGAATACAGCCCAAATCTAAATCACAACCATTGCAACCTATTGACTTCGAGAAACTATATTCCCTTCTTGAACATCGCGACCAATGTAACTATTTAATCGCGTGTAAATGTTGCAACTGTGTAGTCGCGTGTAACCATTGTACGAACACTATAAACCGTTCTATATACGTGCTAATATTTTAACTATCTGAGCTTCATGCAATCACTGTGTGAACATTATAATTGCGACGAAATTGTAACAACAATAACCAGATTTTCAAGACGATACCTTTGATAAAATAAATTATAATCACGGTCGTTATACGACCACCGGAACGGAAGGAACAGAGAATTAACCGTAAAACAAATAAAAATCGTTACTAAGCATCTATGCAAAACTTTCGTATTATTCGATCTTCCTCAAGACCAACTCGTTAGGCAACCGTCATTCTTCCCATATCAAAGACGTGACTTCCGTCCCTGAGTAAAGGACTTAATTGTCTTGACCCGAAAGCGCGTTCGGGGGGACGTAACAATATGTTATAATAGTATGCCTACATTGTAGGTATATCATACAGTGTATGATATCGTCCGTCACATGCGTTGCGGCAAGAATCTTGCGGGCCGCACCAAGGCGCCTCACGGGCCGCTGCGCTGGTTGCCGACCCACGGTGTGGACCACCGATTTTTCTTTATTTGCCCGGACGAATGGTGGACCCTGCCATTTATTTAACTTTGTTCGCAGGGGACTTTGTAATTTCGTTTAATCGGGATATTGTGGGTTTTTGGTGGAATAATAATATGCAAATAATATGCGAAGTATTATTTGTTCTTCCATAAAGGGTTTTTTTTTCAATTACTCACGTACAGGTTGTTAAAACTATATTTTCTTTTTAACAGAAATCTTCACGGCCTATTCCATATCAACTTAATGAGCTTTTAACCCGATCATTTCCAATGGGGTCGAGCTTTTCTACCTTTTTGCACGTATGAAAAGAAACATTGATGATTTTTTCGTCGTTCTTCTCCATCCGTTTGCTAGATGTGAACTTTTTCAAGTTTTTGCTGTTTCTATTTGCTCCGTTTTTCATTCTCCGATACCGACAATAGCAAAATGGTATCGACGTAAATAGGGTGGTCATATTGCTCGTCTTAAAACGGTCTTTCAGGAAAACATACAACATTTTTTAACATGATTTTATGGTTTTTTTCACTCCAGAACAAAAATTGTTTTTTTTTTTTAAATGAGCAACATCGTTTTTTTGCAAAGAAGAATAGTACGTTTTAGAAAAAATTTCGAAACATTCGAGCCAAATGAAAAATCGTACCTCTGTAAAATTTTTCCCGAAGCGGTCATCCATCCAGGTATTGGCCCTGCCAATGCGGCTTGATTGGTATGATCGTCAAAGGAGATTACCGACGGCGGTATGCGAATTGAACCTCCATTGAAAATGAGCCGGCCCTGATTCATATTCGACTTTTTCGTTCTCGAAAGTATTCCCGAGAGAGTTCCCCCAGGAGCCTGAGCGAGTGATTGAATCCGCAGCTATATAGACCCTTGAATGGGTAGAGGTCCGAGGCAAAGTCGAGGGAATTATAGGCATTCGGAAGGATAGGTATCATTATTTCACGAGTATGCCGAGTGCACAATCGCTCGGTACGAATTCTCTGACGTTTCGGCCCTTATACCTATACTCCGCAGCTACTAATTCCGGTAGGGACCTTTGGGTATAATCGTCGAGGCCATTTAGTGAAACTCCATCCTCTCTCATTTTACAACTGTATTTACGCATGTTTTATTTACACCCGTGTATGCACATTTGGCCAATTTTATTTACGTATTTTTTTACACGCATCTCATTTAGGATGGCCAATTGTTACATTCATATAATCGTCCTAAAAAAACTCGAAGAGTGTAGGAAAAGTGGAATAATGTATAGAGAGGAAAAAAAATACATATATACACATTCATCTATCTTTATTGAAAATTCCTAGTCTAGGCATTCAAAAAAACGGCGTGCAATTTTATGAACAAATCCAGCCGACATTGCACGAAGCATCTTGTATTGCAGCGAAAAAGAATGGACCGGAAATTGCCGGCGTTGCACAATTTTTTCACTGACAAAGGTTTTTTCTATCTCTCTTTAAAACAATATATATATATATATATATATATGTGTGTATATATATGTAAAGGGTAGATTGATCTACCTTTGACGTGCCCATACATTGCTTTTAAAAAGTTAAAAAAAAGTACGGCCAATAATTAAAAATCGCCGTGGACACACTGATGTTCATTTTACCTTATACAAAAAATGATGGTTTACCTTTAAAATTATTATTACTAGTTTTAATCCAAATAATGATTTTATTATATTTTTTCCAATAAACAATTGTACAAAAATAATTGAAATTACTTATAAAATAGTCAGGCACAATGAACGTATCATGCTAGTGTGCAAAAATTGTAGTCCCAAACATTTTTAAACTTTAGGAATAATGATATTACGAATGTTTTATTTTTATTACAAAAATCATGTGAGTATAAAAAAAGAGATCACATAAGAGAAAAATCAACGTATGGACCACACAAGTACTCTGAAAGTGCTGTGCAAGGTCTTGGCGTCCATCGTTGAGTAGAAAAAGTTCGACAAGATATAGAATGTTTATAGTCGATGTAATGTGTGATAGTTGTGTGATAAAGTATAACAATCATATTTTTGTCTTACATTTCTAATTCAAATAAAGTTGCTATACTTTCGATAGCAACTTTATTTCTCAAAAACTCAATTTTTGATTTCTTTATTTCTTGGAACTTTTTTTATTGCTAACGTTTTCTATTTTTTGGAACTTTTTTATTGCTAACGTTTTTATTTCTTTTTTTCTCAAAACATAAAAAATGATACTTCATTTCTCAAAAACTCAAATAAATTACAAGTATAGAAGGTCTAAGGGGTACATCACTGATTTGATCTGTGCTTCACGGAATCATTAATATAATTACCGTTCACAAAACAAATTGAGGGTAACAGGTTGAAGAATAATTTCACTTCTTTGGAATAACGCCATGCAAAATTCACTTCTGCAAAATGCACTCCCGAAAACAAGCCAATCGCCATGACCTAAACAATACTATCTCCAACCGCTACCATCTGACCATGCAATTTCATTTTTTTTAACTCGAACATTCGGTTGTTGGGAAGTCGAAATTCTTCGCCAAGATTTTTTTAACCATGGCCGCCAAGACCTTGCAGAGCATTTCCACTGTTCTTGTATGGTTCATACGTTGTATATTCCATCACGTTCTATAATGGTGATATCAATTTTTCCTTATAAGAACATGATTTTTAAAATAGGAATGAAATATTTTCTATAAGATTTTTTTCTAAGTTCTAACAATTTTGTGTACAACATTGCTTGCACACATGCATAATACGTACATTGTATTTGGTTATTTTATAATTAATTCCATTTTTTAGTATACAATTGATGATTGAAAAAAAAAACATTTAAACATTGTTTGAAATAAAACAAATAATAATCATTTTTTAAGTAAATCTGATGTCTTTAAATAAGGTAAAACGAACGACTGTTTTCAGGGCAATTTTTTATTACTTACATTAGTGTACTGTTTTAACTTTTTTGAAGTTTTAAAAACATCGATGTTGGTTTCAAGTTAAAAAAACGACCAGTAAGAAGGCCAACTCACTGTATAAGTGAGTTCCGTGACGCCCAAATGCTGCTCCGTCTTTTAATATGTACATGAGTGAAAGGAATAATGGGTATGATAACCTGTTATTACAGCATATGCTATGGTATCTATTATTGCGGCCATAACTTTGAATGCATAAAGTATATATGTTTGGGTGTCTTTCTATGTGTATATGTGGGGAAAACATATTTTGGACTCGTCATATCTATCGTTGACTATCAGCACGGATGGCCATTTTGAGGACGAAGCTTACTCGTTTTAAAAATCAAATCGTCGATGCCGGAGACAGGTCTGTCGTTCAAACTATCTGTATATTAATATACCTACATTTATCCGAATGTGATTTCGAATATATTGGGGTACACATACTGTTGAGTATGAGGCAGGTTCTCGTAGTTGCAGGTCTCCAAAAGCGCCTCACCCACACATTTCACTACACACTTGTACGACGCAGATAGAACGGTACGAAAATTTATCTCCCCTAGATATCTATTATTCGAGAAATGCTAAAGGGTGAATATCGCCGTAGAATAATTCGAAGGTTTTACATCCCCGTTCAGGATGATATAATAGCACATCGTCCGGATAATTTCACACAAATAACCACTGGTACGTTGTCAGAAGAGGCGGAATTGAGGATGACTCCTGTTTCCCAGATTCGCGTCGTTTAACGAGAGTCTGATGATATTTTTTAGATCCTTTTTTTGCAACGAATACATTTCTGTGAATTATTGTTCCTCGTTCAAACGTTTCGTTCTCAAGTGTGTGGCGGAATTGCGAACATTGTCGTAGCCAGCATTTTTTTCTAGGGGCGCCTAGGAAGGGCAGGGGGTTGAAAAACTAGTTTTATTCGCAATAAACTTTTTTTTAAATAAAATTTATGTAATAGTCGATAATTACGTATCACACGCAAAATATGAAGCTTTAATCATACGTTCATGTTAAAATTAGTACGAAACTCTTGCAATACCTTAAAAAATAATCAACTCATTTTTTGTCATTCTTTAATCCAGTTAACAGTTTTTTAACTTTACTTTCAGTAGGTGCTGAACGAAATAAGTCTTAGGATTCTATTTTTTGCTGCATATCGACCCAACACTCTTGTAGGTGGAATTTTTTTAACAATGTTGTTATCTATGTTCAGCAGTCACATACAAACGAATCGTGTCTGAAGCATTGTGCTTCTGAGCCACGTTTTCTTTCCGCCTCCGGGTGGAAAACACCCATCTCAAAGCCGTCCGGAGCTCACTGGAAGTACTATTGCTGCTTGGGAAAAGTTTATATAAGTTGTGACAGTACAACTTTTTGATATGCTTTCTTAAATTTTCTGCATCTATTTAATTATTTTTAAACGAAAGTATGCTTCTCGCGATCACCGCTTCCGCTTCTAAGGCTGACGTATGAGTCAATAAAATGTTAAAAATAATTATTGGTCAAATCCTCTCCGTTCTTCAAATCCAATTTGAAAAATGTGTCAACTGCCTGACCTAATGATAGATTCTCAAATCAGCTGTTTAAAATTACAATCATACGATCTATTACTTGTCAGTAAATGTTGATCGTCCATTATTCTTCTGGTTGTATATCGACCGGCAAGTCTAATGCATTTCTTTTGCCCACAGAAAACTCACAATCAGTTGTGAAATCTGAATATCTATTTAATTTGCGTAATGAAAAAGCTACTTTTTATATAAGCTACGAAATCACGACGGAGAAAATAATTCACGTTACATTCAATTATTTCTTCATGCTTGCCTGGGTAACACAAATAAAACTAATCGATTATTTGAATTTAATTATCTTAGATTGTTTCTGTCTGGAGGGCACTGTGATTTCTGGGGGCCCGTGCTCACCCATGGCCCCTCCTAGCTACGCCAATGGTTGCGAGCTGGCATTGAAGTCATGCGTGTTCCGAAATCATCTGATACTGAAAAATTCCGTGTACGACAACCAATTCGCAGGAGCAATTCGCTATTTTGTTTTCTTGATTAAACCAGCGATGTAGAAATATGAGGCGAAATTCGAAGCTGCCAGGACGATACTTTGGACAAAATGTCACAGAATGTTCCATAGGTTTCCATGTGGACAGAATGTCGTGTGTGTGTGAGAGAAAGAGGGAGAAAGGGAACTAGAGAAAGAGAGAGAGAGAGTAGTAAGTGGAAAACGTTGAGTCCACGAGAAAGGCTTCGACCTTAAATGAAACGAAGCGTCGACGACGACGACGATGTTGTCAACGAAAGAGCCTCTTGCTCTGAATGTTTGAGATTGCAATGTCCCAGTTGCCATCCTTCTAACAACTCTGTCTTCAAGCGAGGCGCACATCGTCGAGTTCTGGAATTTTCAATATTGCGCACATAGTATACTTGTATTAGAGTGACAGAAAAATGAACTGTATTTTGCTTTCGTTGTAGAGAGAAAGTCGTATGACGTCGCGAAAGAAAGGGGACTCTCCTTGATTTATTATAACTTTCATAGCTGTTTATATGCGAGGGCTCAGATTTGATGGGATTCTCAATTTTTCGGAGAACATATCCGTCCCACCATCGTGCGCTCGCACAAATGTTAGAAATATTCCGCATAGAAATTTGAGTAGGGAAAAAGTACTGCCCCTCATCTGCCTTCCGTGCATGCTATCGGGCCATGGTCAGGCCTTCCAGCGTGGATCAGGTTTGCCATGTAACAGGTCTTAGGCCAGGCCCCGATTCGCCGTTTCCTTTTTCGGGAACTGATGACGAACTGGTGAGGGGAAATGATGAAGTACTGGAAGGGCTTTTGGCGATCACCCAAGTAAAATAGATAGTATTAGGTGTTACTAATACTTATTCCTTTGCACTCAAGAAGTGACTCTTGCTCACCACTTAATATCCGAGTGTACAAGGGCTCGAGTGCAAACGGTTATTTCACAAGTATTACAAAATCATAAGCGTAAGTGCACGTTGTAAGAATGGCACTTTTGTGCGTGGTACATCAACAGGTCGAAGTTTTATCCCCGTACGATGGTACCTTGCTTACGCGAAGCGCTTCGCTTGAAGCCACCTGGCGGATTGTTCGCAAAATACATTCAGGTAATGTCATCCCGACCAGAACATTGACATTTCCTCATAAGGCGACGAAGCGTTCAAAAACCGCGAATGAGCTGCTTTACTTTTTTGCCTCATTCAATAATTTGGTTATTCGTTATGCTCAAATCATTAGTTATTTGAATCCCGGTATTTATGATAAGCATTTTCATCTCCGTCGATTATCATTGATGAAATGGATGCTTTTAATGGTAAATAGAATCACAATAGATGTATTAGTTTCATTCTAATCAATTATAAATATCTTTGATGGGGTAAAAGGCAAAGCAGCTTTACACAGTTCTTAAAGACACGCGCCAATTTTCAGGACCTGTCGATGTTCTGTTTGGGTAGATATTATGGGAAGATGTAGCTGCTCGCAATGTATCTCGGCCAGAAGATCGTTATTTCCAAACATACCGGGTCGGTCGTAGAAAACGATTTCGCGACCTTCCCAGTTTGTTCCGTGAGAGGGCCCGGTCAGGTAAATCAGATAAGCCAAGTCAGGTCAGAGCCCGACACGACACAGGGAATACTCAGTCACATTGCTGCACGGAAATTTAAAAAATTCAATTCACTCTTCTGGTAGTTTGAACTTACCTCGAACGTTATAGCGCGCTTCGTCTAATACCTAATTTTATACAAAAAATATATATGCTTCTGTCCATTTTCTGTGAAAGTACCCATAAAATAGTTTTGATAACGAAGAAATAGCCACAATTCGGTTTTAAGGGTGGTCGATTTGGCATTGAATGATCCATACCCATTACTTTGTGCCATAATTCAATTGCCTCGCGGGTAGATGGCCTTCTGTGACGATGACGCGAGAGCCAGGAAAAGCGATTACAGTCCGCAGGATCGAGAACGTTCTCTCGTTGGGGATTTCTCACATGAGATAGATATTCTTACTGCCCATTCGAAGCGAAGGATCTTACGGATTTACAGCCCGAAGGAACATCCGAGTATAGTCGAACCCGGCATCCGTAATCTCCTTGTACATACATATACACACGCGCGGACCTTCTCTCCTTTCCACGCATGTACATATATATATATATATATATATATTCACAGCGGAAATGTACCCAAGTGTATGTACATGTATATATAAAAAAGGGAGACTGAATGATAAGAAACTTTCAATTGGAGGATTCGTCTCCAGAACCCTCAACCTGGACGATAGTAAAATCTCTGCAATGTGGAGGAGTGACTTTAGTCGATTACTCAATGGGATTGATCAACGTGGATGGGGTGTGTGTGTATATACACAGCTGTTCCTGGGGTTATTCGACTTCGAGATTGTTCTCATAGTAGTTTATTTCCCCACACTCAACTTTATGTGACACCCAATCGTTTCAAAATCACTTTTAATGAGTTTGCTTTAAGCTTGGGGCCCAAAAAACAAGTCGATGTTCAATATTTTTTTCTGATGAGAGTATTGGAATGATGAGGTCAGAATTCTACACACGATTAATAAGTACACTTGACAAGTTTCAGTTTTCTTTTACTTGGAAAGTATTAACAAACCATGAAGTTGTTAGTATTCAAATAATAACAAAAATAGGTAGTTCTGGCAAGTAAGATGATACGAAATGAAAAAAAAAATACCGTACTTTTGGTATAATAATAAAACTTCCGTATGATCGGATATTATTTTGAAATTTTGCAGATTATCGAAATGACAAACTGTAGAAAAAAATCCGATTTTCAGCTCAAAAAACGACTCTAATAATTTGCTATAAACAAATGGATAGTTATCAAAAGTAACCGAGCCACACGATAGAAAACGGTATGAACTGTGCTCTGTCCGAATCTAAATTAAATTGCGTGAATACACATTGAGATACGACTTACACTGTTTCATAAAGAAGTTTTCAGAAAAACTGCAAATGGATAAATCTCAGCTGGTCGGTCCACCGTAGCACATTGGACAATCTACCTTTCACAAAAGTCGTCACAACTCGGTCAATTTTCGACATTTTACAAAATCTTCGTTGCAAATCAAAGTTACAACCCTATCAGAGTAATAAGAAAATAGTATATTTTTTATTTCGAGCGCATACAGATCACATTAAATACAAATGTAAGGGAATGAATGTGCTGATGTCTAGCTATAGGCATAAAGGTTTCAACGCATCCTTTCTGCATATTAGATACATGCTCGCACATATCCGCAGAGATTCAAGCAAATCTAACGATAATAAGTAGATCGTCACTTATCCCTCTGCACGTGAACCACGGAACTAGCTGAAAGTTCGCCTGCAATTAAAATGTACAACACAGAATCTACAGAGGGAAAGTGAATGTTTCGAATTTTAAGTACAATTTTCTGTTTCGGCGTTGACGACATAGCTTTTAAAGTGCACTGAGATACTTTCACAAATATGTATGCTCTTTAACTTGAAATAAACTTTTATCTCGATGATATCGTTTTATTACGGACGATTTTTCTGCGGGTGCATCCATAGACAGAAATACAAGTTCGAAGTTCAGGCGGAAGTTCAACTCTTTCAAGATACGTATACTGTTCATGTATATAACCCGCTATGTACGCTGTTGCATACACCCACACACACAAACTCACACGCGCGCGCGCGCGCAACACACACACACACACACACACACACACACACACACACACACACACACACACACACACACACACACACACAAATCTGACATGTAGCGCGTATTCCCAGATGACTGTCTATATTTCTCGATGGCGGGTGAGCAAACTGTGTGGAATCTATCTAGAAGCGTCTATGCCGATTTCGCGGATTCCCGGAGCACAAGTTTGCGTTTTCCAAGAGTTGCACATCTAGAACAGGAAATAAGGAGGGGCTGGTATTATAAGGGATTGCCAGAGAGTGGTTTGTCCCGATTCAGCCAGTATTGACGCCGGCGAAAAGTTTATTGTCGAATCCACGAGCAAGTCGAAAAGAGGGGAGACGTAGCGGAAAAAGGGGATCGAGAGAGATGGCACAGAAAACAGCTCGGAGAAAGTGCGGGGCTACACACATACGAATACGTGCATACGCGCACGCGCGCGCGTGTGTGTTTGTACACGTATATGTATTCGAGAGAGAGGGGGCGAGGGGGAGCAAAAGAGAAATATGTGCATTTGCGTCATGGCGTAAACGAAAAAAAAAATGTTGCAAGGGCTTTTCACGAGAGGGTGTACACCGCAATGTATATTCCATTCAAGTTTCAGGATGTTCCAGGCTGGTCAGTACATTCTTCATACGTGTGTGCCAGCTCTATATATATGCGTGTGTGTGTGTTTATGATCGGCGAGTACACATGAGTGTTATATTCCGCATACTTTGCCAACGTGGCCACAGCGACTATCGAAAATAAAAATTCAATCCATCAATAAAGTTTATTTGGAAGCTTTCCCCAAAAGTCTTCCCGCTTGGCTCCGATTGTGATGAGGTACAAAAAGAAAACAAAAAACTTTCTCTTGGTAACGGAGTCAGCAACTTCCGACTACAGATTGCAGTTACCCGCCTGAATTCCGTTGTCGATACTTTCGAAACTTTCGAAAAAGGAAAAAGACCCGAAAACGGCAGGAGAATACAGTGAAAAAGAAAACATATGGCAAGTTAAATAATTCATCTAGAAATGTTTCAAATAACTCGTGCGCGTTACTCTGTCAAGCTCGTTGAAATCGAATGTATCGCCCAGCCTCCTGACACTGGCCTACTATTCCTATACGATAACCGAAAACGCGTTTTGCCCTGGATTTTTAGTTCTTGAAATCGACACTGCCTAGCGTTGGCTGTCATGTGACCGCTTTCGGCGCTAAATACTCCGATCAGCTGAACGATTTGATAATGCAAAACAATGGAGAATCGCTGTGAAACGCACAGATATTATAATTTAATTCAAATCCATCATACACGCGAATAATGATTTTCAAAATATTATCTACAACAGACTCTTATTCATGTAAAATATTCGAACCACCGGTGCAACATACATATATATGCATGCCGCTCACATGACTACTAGCGCCGTAGTGCGTTAATGACATTTTGCGAACAGCATTTATCTACCAGTGTCAGGGGGCTGGTATGGCCCAAAAGAGGGAAAAAAGAGTTAAAAAAGTGGTGCGATCATTGGAAATGGTGCGTATCGATTTATCGTATCCGCGCGACTATAAGGTTGATTTTGGACAAACGTTGGTTCGCGGACATGCCGAAAGCGGTGTACCGAAGTGTTCGAAGAATTGTGCGAAATATTTTCGCCCTTACGACTCACACGAGACACGCGTATATGTACACGTAGCTATAGATACGCACGCGATACGTGTAGTCCAGACCGAGGATATTTTTCGGTCCGCGATCGGCTGTTTGTTGGTGGAGTGAATGGGTGAGGGGCTTGGGACACGAGTTTTCGGCCAAGCCGGGAATAAACTTGGGCGTATAAACGCGGAAACGGGGTACGTTGCGGAAGTGACGAGTGATCGTTCGACAACAATGGGAGTCAATCAGCGAACTGAATTCATGGGTGAATAGGTCCGATTATTCGCTTCGAGAGGATTCCACCGGAGAAAGGGAGAGAGAGCGAGAGATAGAACCGAATGCGATTTCTGCGCTATTGCCGCACGGACGCCGTTTCCTCGCTCTCTCGGTTCCATATATACCTCTCGGAACGCTATTGAATCCCTTTTATACCACGTACATTGGTAGACCATCAACATTCGAAGATGTACAGCTGTACGTGTAGAGGAGTTCACGGACACGCGTGCGTACTTCGGTGACCGGGAAAGGGGCGAAACACCCTTAACTTTGCGTTTCAAGTCGTCTTCCGGTTACGCCCTTTTGGTCGCTAAGAGCGTTCAGATTACCGCGTCTGAGGCAGCCGTGTTGTGCAGTGGCGAAAGACTGTCTTCTCTCCTCCATGCCTCGTTTTGTCTGTATATGTGCAAACGCGGTTGTGATAAGAGAGAGCGAGAGAGAGAGAGAGAGAACCAGATATGGAAAGCGGTACGATAGCATTCCGACCGCGCCAACGTGCGGCTGCAATGACGTTACTGTAATAGGGTCCCGATTAAGATGCAAATTCCGGCACCCCGCGCGATGCGAGAACGCTCGGAGGAGAAATGGAAAACGTTGCTCCTGCCCTCGCGTTGGCAGCCAAGAAGAGGAAGCAACCGCCTCTCCCTTTAAACCACTCTCTCGTGCTGCAGCATCCCCTTTCCCTTTCTCATCGTCCTCGTAGTCGAGTCTCGCCTCAACAATTTAAACCCGCTAACCAAGCTTATATTAAATAAAATTCAGACTAGCCTCGACTGGGTTTTGCACAGCTCCTTTCGTCCCGGACGCGAGAGAAAGCTCAAAGTTGGGGCACTACTCGCGACGGGGGCCAGTTAGAGAGAGAGAGAGGGGGGGGGGTGAGAAAGAGGGAAACAGGAAAAGAGCGAGAGTTGGCGAGGCAGACAGCTACCCTCATTCATTCTCATTTTATCCTCGTCAGAAATTGTTATTCGATTTCTATCCTATTGTTAACGCTTGCGGTGTCGCTTGTCACCCAAGGATAATTCGATACGGGATGAAATTCAGTTTGCTGGGAAATTTTCGGAAATTAACGAGGCACAGAGTACAATTCGCATTGCACTTTTCCGGACGTTTAATGAAATGGACGCAAGCAGGAATATGAGATTCCGTTGGATTCTAGGATTTCCTTTCATTCGCTAAGTGATGAATGCTAATAGGGTAAACCAACCAGTGAATGGACGGAAGCTGATTTATATTGAAAGTAAGTAAAGAATGTGAATGGCCGATAAAAATTCGGATCACTGCAGTTTGATGGCGAAATTTGATGCCAGAGTGGATTTTCATAGTTAGTGGAATTCGCAGACCGCGCAACTTACAAGGAAGATCACTTGAGGGAGTTTGTGCACGAACCTCCTCATTAGAAAGAAAATTGATTTCTTTATATGCTGTAGTATAGACATACAGAATGACGTCCGCGAAAACTATGCAGGCCTTACCGGCTAAATACAATAGTAATTAATTCACGAAATCAATGCATTAAACCCGCACCTTATAGAGAATCCGTGTGGATGAAACATTGGAACGGAAATAATAATAGTTCGCGATTTGATCGGAGCTATGCGAAAAGTGATAAATAACAAGAAAACTGTCGTGGTCACGTATGTTCCATGGAAAATATAGGTTACGGGACATTTCGAGCAGATATTATCGATTGAATCGCGTAATTTTTGCGCCCGCTAGCCGCGTCTGTCATCTCTCCCTTTACTGTATGCACATTTTACACACACTACAAACACACGCTTACACATACGGTAAAGAAACACACACTTGACATTTATCGAAAGCACCTGAATACATCGTTGCCACGGATATTGCCAGAATTATGAAATGGCAGCCTCTGACAACTCAAGTCAAATCTTATTGCTATTATAATACTTTATTTTCATAATTCGATACACATCACATACACTTCTCAAATAATTATTTTCTTTATCACGTTTATTATTATACCCAAACGTATTATTTTTTATCCTTTTCCGATTCGATCATTTATAGATTTTCCGTTGATTAGTCAATCCGCCAGTACTATCTTAAGTGATGTTTCTTTTAGCTACGATAGGGCTGTGCTCATTAGTTGTTCTAAGGGCACAAACAATAGTTTTTATGAGTTTTGAGGGTAAGTATTACTTTCATTACTTGAGATAGAACCAATATTCGACTTTCTTGTAAATTTTTAGATACATTCGTAATAACAAGTTAGGATTAGACATGTTTATTTACTGTTATATTCCGGTGCCTACAGTTAAGTGTCGTTATCCGTCCATTAACTGGTTGGTTTACCCTATAATAGGGCAAGTTAAGATCAAACTTTTTTCTGTAATGTTTTTTTTTCATATACACTTGCGTTCCCTCAAAATCTCGTGTTTACTTTCCACCCCGCACTTCTCACTTCACTTCCCCCTTCGAAGGCACTACTGTACCGGATTTGCACGAAGGCGCGGGGAAACTGTGGAAAAAGTGTGCCAGTAGTGGCGGGTATTTTGTTACTGAGTTTCAGTTGCACGAACGTTGAAAACTCAGTAGAACTGTGACCTGCTCGGCAGGCAGTGCGCGGCTACGTGGTGCTCCATCCAAATGTCGGCACACCAACCCCGTGAAACAGGGTCCGCTGATATTGGTTTTTCTTCAATATCCTTTGGGTCAAAAAATTTTCATTTGTTATGAAAGGGAAGATTAGTTTGTCTTTAAAAAGAAAAAAAAAACAATTTTTCAGATCTCATAACAATGGCAGTCATCTGAATTTTTTAATCTCCTAGTAGGAATATACGTCCTGGGGGTAAAATCAAAATGCTGCTGAATGGCAAATTTGTCGCCCGTTGAAATCGTTTTGATTCTTCAGAATGATTTTTATTTCTCCTCTCAGACGCACCGGTTGGTTTCTGGTTTCAACTCAGGATCCGAACGCAAGTTCGCGACCGTAAAGTTTATATCGTAACGCTATCCTTGGCAAAGTAACATTTCCCATAATATATGACAGCTATTTTCCTTTTTATTGTACGAGCTGCAGATAGGTTCGGAGCATCCTTTTCGCCATTTACTATCGGCCAGTTATACGTATATACAGGAAGGTAACATTATTCAGTGCGAAAACTAAAAGCTTTTAGAACTTCGAACGCTAGAGGAAGAGCTGGAGTGACGTAGAGAGAGAGAGAGAGAGAGAGAGAGAGAGAGAGAGAGAGAGAGAGAGAGAGAGAGAGAGAGAGAGAGAGAGAGAGGGAGAGACAGAGAGAGAGGGTGAGAAAGATATGGAAGGCAGGAGGGAGAAAGAGAGTGAAGAGCTCTTTCGGCCTCCTGTTATGGTACCGAGCCCCTCCCCTTATAGTGCATGTACTTAAGGCTAATGCGAGGTTAATTGATTAAAACGTCATTAATTTTCGCTTGCATGGGGCTTAGTTGCCAGCCATTCGATATACCCGCCCAACCCACGCGACTTCAAGTATGCTCGGCTTTGCCAATGCTGACGAAAAGGAAATCAATCTCGTCAATCCCCTTCTCTTCTAATGACCTGCCATTCTTTCCTCGGATAGTCCAAAAATCAATAACCACTTCTCGCTGTGCCATGAAGTCGAGTGGTAGAGTGATTGAAAGTATTGGAATCTGAAACAACATCCTCGAGTTCTTTTGTCTCCTTTTAGGATTAAAGTAACACTGTTAGTGTCTCAGCCATCGTTTTCTTCCTTTCTGATCAATGGCGTTAGGACAAAGAGGTACACAATGAGAGAACAAAACGGTTTTTCGTTCTGTAATTCACCCTCAAAGTTAATCACGTTTGGCGTGATTTTTTCTATCCCATATTTCTAATCGATATATTTGATTGTAACCAAATGGAGAATATGGCAATGGAGCTTATTGCAAATGATGGATAATAGACTGTTTCCAACCCTAACGGGGTAAACTTGTAGAAATGTATAGGCGTTGAACGTTGGAAAATGTTTATAGCATAGAAAGTCTTCTTTCTATTTCAACGAAATCATGCATTCAACAGAGTGTAATCAAGTACGAGATTCGTATTCTTGCGTATTCAGAACAAAGAACATTGCGAACCGAAGTGACAAAAATTGCACGTGTACACAGATAATCTCTGTACCTATAAATAGAGGTCGGTCTTTCTGTCTGTCCCGGATGACCTGTTGAACCAATGGTCCGATCTTGATGCTGTTTTCACCAGTGTATAGCGTATTTTCCACTGCAGATTTTAAGCTACCTCTCATCACGGTAAGTTATCGGGGGGCTGAGTGGTGAACGAAAATGTCAGACTCGCCGAAAGACAATTTTGACAGCGAAAACGTCCGCGAGCGAGTGCGTTCCATCACGCGCTCCACTCGACATGTCGAGTGTACTGTTTCTGTTTTTGTGATCAGATTACGTTACTTTCGTTCTTGAATATCACAGAGATTAATTCAACGTTTTCACAATGGCGGAAAGGACATCCGCACTTGGTTGCAACAGTGCGAGTGCGAAAAAGAAGTGCATAGCGAGAAATAGTGAAAATCGTACGCACTCGAGCAGAGCCGGGTAAAACAGCTAGTGGTATTATATATTGTATTATATATTATATTGTCCACGTATATTATGGATGTCATACTTTCTGCAGCCCTCTCAAATTGAAATGGTGTCGTTGGAACATGGAGCATAAATCTGTTGTCATGAAAAAAATGTTTAAGGAGTAAGGCTACCGTGGCGACTCAAAAGT
The DNA here is from genome assembly GCA_951751655.1 of Ophion costatus. Lineage (NCBI taxonomy): Eukaryota > Metazoa > Arthropoda > Insecta > Hymenoptera > Ichneumonidae > Ophion > Ophion costatus. Next base: position 28,942,072 of record OX632358.1, read on the forward strand.
CAGGGTTATTTGAAAAATGAATTTTGACGGGATAAGTACGATGATTGAAAAATCATTTGAACATTTATTTGTATGTATACTAGCAAAGTTGTGTATCAAATTGCACAAAGAAATATGAATAATTGAAATTATAAACAATTTCGTAAAGGACCTTTGAACGCGAGGGGCTCAGCGGTGTACTTAATTTTGGCCACCCGGTTGATCTGAAAAGAAAAAAACCATTTTTTTTCTCAAAATAGATAATATTGGCTAAGACTTGACCGAGCTTTTTTTTGTCATCGTGTTTCATTCATCGGAAAAAATGTTTGCATGTTTTTCTCGATTTTTTTTAGGAAAAATGACATCATTATTGTTAATAACTAATGAAAAAAAAGGTTAAGAAGAAAAAGATCGATTAAGACTAAACTACTGTTACACTGAATAAGTGTACCAAATTTCAAGTTAACCCGTTCATTAGATGTCGAGACATCGTGTACGCCGAATTGAAAAATGTACACTGAGAGAAAAATGGATAGTGTTTACAACGAACGCGCATGGTAAAAGAGAGTATAGTCGAATTCCCTATAGTTTATTGTCACCGCAATCATAATATGGTTAACAGAACTGTGAGCGAAAAGTATACGTAAACATGCGACTTTGGTGGCGTGTTTGACTATCTAGTATCTCCGAAATTACTATATACTATTGTAAAAGGCTTTACAATATTGATATGGTTAATTCAGCTATATCACAAAATTGGCGCACAAATACTAATGCTGCACTGAGAGCAAAGTACATGGTATTTATGAAAGACGCCGACGGCAAAAAAAGGGGATAGTAAAATCCTGTATAGTTTATTGGCAACGTAATCATAATATCGTTAACACAACTATAAGCGAAAAATATATCTAAACATGCAACTTTGGTGTTGTGCTCGACTATCTATTATCCCCGAAAAAAACTACTAACGATTGTAAAAATATTAACCGAATGAATTGTAAAGTCTTTCACAGCAGTTAATAGTGATTTCAGGGATACTGGATAAAAAAAACACTACCAAAACGGCATGATTAGATAGACGCTTATAGTTGTATTAACTATATTATGATTGGCGTAGCAGTAAGCTACATGAATTTTACTATGCCCACTTTTACCATGGGCGTTTTTTTTATAAATACTATGGACATTTTTCTCCGTGCAAGTTTGTACTGTTTATATGGTTCACATTAACACTTGCTGAGTATAAATTGTTTCAAGATCTTACGAAAAGCGACTATACGAACAACATTATGGTTATCTTATAGTGAAGACGTCATTTGTGGAGAATTGTGGAGATTGTGGAGATTGTGGAGAAATGCGGAGAATTGTGAAGAAATCATTTATGGAACGTGTCAATAAAGTAGAGACAGCGGTGGCAAGCTATGATCGATGAAGATGTAGTAGCGCATTTATTTATCGGTTTTTAGAATTCAATATTTCGAAAACTATTGAGCTGGGCCGAAAATCCATTTAATCAGTGACACATATTATCAAAAAGGCGAGCTGTGCAAAACTCCACCTATATCAGAGGTAACAGCTATTCGGAATTGCAGCTAGAATTACTTTTATCCGTTATGCCAAATCTACGATCGAAAAAACATGAGTACGGGGTAGTATAGTGGCAGCATGCCTGAATATAAATAGGAAAGTCATATGTTCGAGTCTCCATGTAGGTGAAATATTTTCTTCGATAGGAATCATTTCAGGAGGTCAGGGAATAACAAATCGTGATAAACAATCATACACGGTAGTAGTCTGAATTGAATTTTTTTTTAATTTTTGAATTTATGAAATATATACATTCAGTAGACATATCATTCAATATGGTAAAAATCACTATTTTTTGAGAGTGTAAGGAAATATCCATTTTATGAAAACCTACTATATTATATAGCATTGACAATCAACGTATGCTTGAAAGATTGTTGGTTGCGGTTAACATATGAGCGTAGTTAGGAAAACTGCTAAAATATCATAAGCAGTACTACGTTTTCGGCAGTAACCATGACTTTAAAGTATTATTGTCCCCTCAGGATAATATAAAATATGGTTGAAATATGGTTGAAGTTACTGTACATTTCTCTCAGTGTAGCTTCGAGAGAAACGCGTTTAAAGTTTTACTAGCAGTTCTATGGTTGTAATCATAAGTTTACCTTCAGTCTGCGATTCCTGCATCATATATTGAACCTTCCTCTTTAATTTGCGTTGCCTAGTCCTTCAACTTGCAACTCCTATACATTTTTATCCCGTAAAATGATTATTCTGCCAATACCGAAAATTAGATGTCGTCTAGATTTCGATGAAGAGTAGCATACAAAAAAGTGATCGAAATGAGAGGGGAACACTGAAAACAGTTTTTTTGTCGGACAAGGTATGATATATCGGGGCCGTCAATAACTGATTCTCGTGATTGACTTTCGACTAACGAAATTGGCCGTGACCCCCAAGTAAACGTCTAGCCTGACGTGCTGTCATGGACTGCGGGTGAAAGATGTATCACCAATCGCATACGTGGTTTTCATGACTTCCTGGCTAGCATGGAATATTCACATACTACGGTCGTTGGAACCTAAAACGGTGAAGAATTCTACTTCTTTGGAGAAATATCCTATCCCTAGCCACGGCAAATCCACCTCATCCTCTCTCGTCGAAAAACAAACAAGATTACTTATCTTGGGATGTCAGTCGGGGTGGAGTCACCTTTCAACCCTTTCTTGGCTAGCTGACTGGCTGGCTGCAAACAAAAGTTTCAAGAACACTGCAAGAGATAGAATACTGTTTGGTACGTATAACCTTCTGCGTGTGCTATGGTGGTTACAGGGTGTTTCAGTTGTTATACCGCTCGTTCTTCGTCCGTTGGAGAAGAAACTTCCGGACGGAGTGATTCAAGTTTGCTTCGTTCCCGCAGTATTTGCAGGATCCCTGGTGGCGAAATGTTCACCAGGCTAAGAAATTAGTTTGGTCCGCAGAAACAACTGGATCACGCGAATCTATGTGTTCGTATACTTTCAAATTTATCAAACCAATGTTCTCGCAGTTGGATCAACTTTCCGACGCTCCGAGTAAAATGGTTTGCGTGGGGTGAAATCTTTATGATGGGCCCATCACGAGTTCTGGAGTACTATAGTAATTCAAGGCAACTTCGTTTGCATCGTAGGTGTTATGTTTATTACGGCACAGAACAAATAAAAGTTTCTGTGTCATGTTCCGCACTGAACTTTCACAAAAAAAAACAATATTGTCCATTTTTTATAAAAAAAGTTTGTTTTTTTTTCCAAATGATTTGTCGAGGGAACCGACATGTTTAACAAGCAACATCATTTTGATGTCGACCTACATAAGTACAATCCGAATAATATGTGTCAGCTACATTCCACCCTCTATACATCTACGGAGTTATATTCCACTGTAATGAAAATCTTCGTAGGTATGCGCGCAAAAAACGCATTTTTGTAATATACAAAACGAGACTTGCTGGATTTGTTGTTTTGTATAGTAATCGAAAAATACAATACCTTTCGATTCGAACTTCATTTCTATCTCGTCCCGTTCACAGGTCAGAAGCAAAAAACGAATATATAAAACCACAAATTTCAGAGGGTGCGTTCAACCCCTTGATTCCGTCGGCATTCCCTCGGCATTCTGCCGAGACAGAAAAGTTCCCATTGAATGTTTCGACCCACTTTTAATAACCTGTAAAGTTTTATCAAGTCTGGGACTGAAAGACTTTGGGCTGGAACACCTTGTTAGAGGGGGCTCGTGGTGGAGGGTGTTCATTTTACATAAATATTTAATCGTGTAATCGAATGGGTTCACATTGATACGAATTTAATCGGGCACCGAAAACGATTAGCTGCTTATGAGTCAATATTTGCAAAAAAATCGAAGGGTAGTTCCGACCCCTTAATTGCGCGATATCGGGAAAAGAACGTAACCACTACTCTTCCATCTCCTGCAGATGTGCGAATTTGCATTTTATCAAAAGAACATTTTCGAAGATACTTATTAAAAAAAGAACACCTTAGAACACCATATAAGGACCGAAAAAAACAACTATGATTAAAACTTCGCGTAAAGAGTTGTTGACCCCCTTAAGCTTGCTAACTTGCAAAAATGCAAAAACACGTAATCTTTAATTTTATACCTTGTTGAAAGCGGTACCTGTTTCATGCAATTTGATGGATACTTTTTACATGTTGAATGAGAGATCAAAATATGAAAGCGTTTCAAGCCTCAATTTTTTCAAACGTACCTATTGTGGATTTTTTCTTCTTCGCATCTCGTTCCGTAAAATGTTATCGTTTTCAAGGGTCACTAAAATTGCTGGACAGTGTGGGGGAAAGTGGTAAAACACCCCTCGACATGCCTCACTCTAGAGGGTGCCTCCCTCCTTGTTTTTCCGCCGATAAAAAAATATTTGTATAAGATTTTCTAATGCTCCACCACGAACGTGAGTTGTTAGTAAAGTCGGAGGCGGACACTAAAGTGATATTTCTCGTTAGAGGCAAAATAGGGTAATCCATGAACGAATCACCAATCAAAAAACCAAAGCAGTGACGAGAACGACAGGGTGAAATCCTGGATTCTCTTCGATACGTAAATTGTGAGAATTGCTTTTTCCATTTATTTATTTTTACGTCAAGTCTCTCAGAGGAAACAAAAGCTTTGCAAGAGCTCTCAGTTGTAATAACTGGATGTACATTTGCGAGCAAACGAATCGGCTATCGGAAAAAGCTAAATATCGTTGCTCACTGTCTGGCTTCTCTGTCGTTCTAGTCCGTGTAGCTTTCATTCCGTGTTATTCATTTTATCGCGAGAGGAGATCTCGATGGCTGTGGAGCTTCGTGGTATGTACACACACACACACACACACACACACACACACACACACACACACACACACACACACACACACACACACACACACACACACACACACACACACACACACACACACACACACACCCACATGCGTAGGCGCTTGCATATATATAGATGTATATATGCGTACATAGAAGGAGGATCAGGGTGGAGAGTTTGCAGATGAGAATCCAAGAGAACGCTGATGGTACCGGTATTGCTGCATATCACGATCCCCCTCCAATACTTCTCCAGCACCATCGATGTCGACCAGCAGCAGAAAATCGACGGGTAGCATCCGTGGTCAACGGAAAAACGAAGTATCGAGTGCATGTGCATGAGAAAAAGCGAGAGAGGGAGAGAGAGAGAGAAAGGAGAAATTAAACAACCGAGAGCGTATCTCGAACTGGATGTTCAGGATTAACGTGGAATCTGTACTCTGTTGTAAATCATACGAATCAATTAACAAAGTTTACCAACACGAATTAATGAAGTGATATTAGATGAATATCCGTGCAAAATTGAGAGGCTTGCTCAGGTAGGTTATGGCACTATATATAACCTGAATATTGCAGAGCCCGATAGTTTTCAAAGATTCATTAGAGTCGACGGATGGAATCTCACCGCACTTTATACATGACGTAGTGTGAGAGCAATCTAATACTGCGTGATTACAAAATATTGTACGTTGCCTAAAATTGTACTATTTTAGTGGCACTATTCTGGTCACATGGTCCATGCTCGTTGCTGGTTCGTTTCACTCGAGGTTCGTTTGTGATATGCTTCAAATACGAAACACTCTCATACATGTTGCTCGTAATCACCATCAGCAGTGACGCGCAGTCTGTGCTCAGTTTCGGCGATCATCGTTGTTGAGCTCCGTTCGCCTGGATGTACATATTTGGATGCACGACTGCCGGGCTGCGCAATGGCGTTTCCAATGGCAACGCAACTGAACACGTTACATCGCTTTGTCGGTACCAACTCCATGTATGCAGATACTATCCTTACTACTACATAAAAATACTATGCCATAATTGCACTCCTATTTTAACTCTCGTTCTAATGAAATTTACTTTTTCATCTTTCGGCTGTAGCACATTATGTACAATTGGCAAAGAACACTTTTGTCAAGGTAGAAACGCGTCGCAAACTTGGGACAACAATTTTACTGTGCATGGAGCCAATGTTGTAAATTATTCAAGATGCAAGATGTGCCGTTGAAGGTTTGGAGAATGTTGAGAACAAAGGCATACGGTACGCATTCGAAACCACTGTTTCCCGGCTTTTACGAACCTCCGGGATGATCAAAAAGCTTCATGTCTACCCTGGATGCACTACGGGATACAGCTCTACTACGCATATCCAAGTGTTCCGAGAAAAAGCTTTAAACATGCATGAAAACAAGGAGATGTTACATTCATTGCAGTCCTTTCTCCCAAGGATACCGGGAAATGAAACAGCTGATAGATCGGCTATTCCATGAAACTTCCATGATAGAAATGGAAATGAAACAGCTGATCAATTAGGTGTGCCATTTCCATTAGCTGTTCCGTTAAAAGGAGCTCGGACGAAAGCCTCAAATAATGAGAAACAAATACCAATTTTCACGCGCGAGTTGAGTAGTCTTTGAAGCGCTTCGTTTATTGCCGAACAGCAATTGCGTAAATTGTAAGTTCCTCAAACTAAACAGTATTAGGCAAAACATGGGAAAACCTGCGCGCAGGAAGAAAAGGAAAGATCAAGGCATCTTAACGAGTCTAATGAGAGGTAATTTGATCTTTGCTCACAAACACTTCTTCGACCAATCAGCGATACCAATATATCTAGTGGTCATGTTCCATCATCGCGAACATGATGTAGCATCATGGACGTGGCAAAGTTATATTTTTATTTCGGTGAAAGCTTTACTATAAAAAAAAGAATGGATGCCAAGAGGTGAAAAAGAATGAAAGCCAAACGATACAAAAAAAAAAATAATGGACGCCATTGACGCATTCGACGCCACTGACGACCTGACGAATACGCCGCGTACTCGAGGATTTGCTCGAAGTCAACAAAAAATGTATACCCACAGGTAGCTGAAAATATGGATTTGTCCCGCATCAAGTGCAATAACTGAAAAATGTCTTCGGGCATCGCAAAGCCAAATCTATGGATTTGTTAGCTTAACCGTTATGAACGACAGTCCACAAATAGGTATGCTTTTTTCTTGCATTAAACTTCGGCAATACAAAATTGTCAGAGCTTCAGTATCGCACAAGCAAAAATGTAAATTTCTTTTGAATCAATCAGACAAAAAATGGACATCTTTACGAACCGAAATTCGTTCGAAGACAATAAAAAGATGATATTTTCGTCAGTGGCCTCAAGTTGGATCAACAAAGCGCACCATCTATGTACATCCAATGTATGGATTTCTAAGAAATATACACTTCGCTAGTAGGAGTTCATGATTATACAATGAATCAAAATTTAATTATTATAAAATTAATTCAAATCGCATAAACTATTTATGATGATACCACGATCTCACATGCTGTGGATGCCATTTCGAAGGTTTCTATGAGTTCAAATATCTTAAAACACTTTTTCCTGCTAAATATGAATTTGAAACTATACACGTACAGTTTCTTCCAACATATTTGAAATTTACTACTATTTGGATTGAAGCTGAAGGAAAGAGGCTTTCTTCTAAAAAAAAAAGAAATCTTTCAAAAACTTTTACAAAGTTAACAAGTATGCCAAGTAATAACAAATGATTGGTTTTAATTCAAACAATGGTTTTATTATATTCATGCCATTGATAAATTAGACAAAAAAATGGAATACCCTATAAAATAGTCAAGTCCAATGTGCATATTATGCAAGTATTCAAGAAATACTGTACACAACAATTTTAAACCTCAGAAATATTCTTATTACAAATGTTTTATGTTTGTTTAAAAAATCACATGATTATAACAAAAAAAATGATATCACCATTATAGAAAAAGACAATGTCTAAACCGCTCAATGAGTACACTGAAAATGCTGGTCAAGTTCTTGCCGTGCATGGTCAAGAAGATAAAGCTTATGGAAATGTCTATGGTGAATAATGACAAATGGGCTTTTTGAATTCAGACGAACGTCAATAAACTTTTATAACATAAAGATAATTGTTTATATTTTAACGAAACGAACTTTTGGAGCAGCTAAGAGTAGAAAATACGTGTTTTTGCGTTTTTCGAGGAAAATAATCACCCTTCAAGGAGTGGGCCACCTCTATGTAATATCACTTCCGGTGGCACCCACCGCTTTCGTTTAATTTGAGATGTATTATTTTTCATGAAAATCTAAATGACAAGTATGTTCGTTGTGAGCGGAAAAACGGGTTTGAGGGTAAAAACATACTGTCAAAGTTTGATACCTTCAGTCCAATTTTTTTAGTTTCGCATATTTTTAGTCAAAACATTTAATTGAATCCAATTGGCGAATACTGATCATGGGGAATGAGAAATTGACTTCATTCAAATCTGATTGCGTAAATAAATAGAAATCTACAGGGGGTAAAAATAGAAAGCTGTTTACAACAGAAGCGCTCGATTTATGTTTCAATAGAGATTTAGCCTTTGAGATAGCTAAAAAAGTATGAGATACGTATTTTGCATTTTTCAATTTAAAAAACCTCATTTGCGGGCTGGACTACCTCTACATGATACTATTTCCGGTGACCCAATCTGCTTTTGTTCACTTTGGGATATGTTATTCTCGTGTTTGTTTAAGGGGTGAAATTCACCCTATACCTTAGATACCTTCGGTGTAATTCTCACCGAAATATTGCGGTTGGTAACCCCGGTTGTCGATGCGACTTAAAGTAAATGACGGTAAAAAACTGATTGCTGATAAATATGTAGTGGATCGAATTCCTGCTTGTTATTTCTCAGTTGAACTACTCGGCAAAAATGGTTGCAACTTGGCAGGGATTTTTGGTGCATCCACCGTACAGTCCCACTTAATCGTGTAAATTTAGCAAATTTGAACGCCAGCCAATACGCCTTGGATCAGTAACAAGCCGCTGAATTTCTATCAGAGAGCAAACCTCCAAATACCAGAAAAATGTAAGGTCATTAATAAAAATGACACATAAACAATTGATTAGACTTGTTTCTGCATGTGAAAGTAAATTATTTTGAAAATAGTGAAAAAGCGGGACGAATATGTGTTACAGCACAATAGATAGCACTGCGATTCTTCACTGTCGAGTTTCCAATTCGAACGAGTATTGAAAGCACGTATGCACACGTACGAGTGTGTGTGGGATCGCAAAATCGCGTATGCAAGCTCTCGCGCGACGACATTGCAAAGTTTCAAGTCATCGGTGGTGAAGAACGTGATGAGAAAGTATTCCATATATCTCGTATACGTGTATATACTATAGACGAGCGAGTCAGAGAGCGGGAGTGAGCGGGATAGATCGAAGGAGTGGTAAACAGTGATAGAAGCTCGAGCAACGCGAGGATGGAATCGATGAGCGCAGCAGCGAAAATTTACTCGCTGTGGCTTTTACGACCGCCACCGCCTACACCGTACTAGGTTAATCGCACCGCCAGGAAGCATTTGCGTTTAATATGAAGCTCTGGCTCTCCCTCTCTCTCTCTATCTCTCTCTCTCTGTGGTAGTGCCTCGTTAAATTCCCAAGTTTGTTTTATATCAACATGTACTATTAAAGGTTGTGCGAGCGGGTAAACGCTCCAAAACGATCGGACACTTAGCTCTCGATATTGAAAGGTAACATTTATTTATTTATTAAATAATGTACTCGAATAAACAACAATGGATCGCCGTGTTGTAGGTAGACGAGAAAGAAAATGAATATACGGGGCATTGATAGTAAAAAGACTGCGTTCTTACCAGGAACATCACTTGTGTTCGTCTTCGATTTTGTTGAAACTCCTATATGTGATAAAGCAATGAAAATTATTAGACACGTATTTTTTTTTTATCGGCAGCAGAACAATTTTGATGGGTCTTCTCGCTTTAGACGCCAAAATAGGCTATCTTCATGATTTTTTTGGATAGGTTTATATCATAGATATCGATACAAAAGTTGTTACGATTAATAAATACACTTTCGAAATACATTTAAAAAATTGTATTTATTTAAGTAAGTATTTATAGAAGAAAATGGTTGTTAAAAAAATGTCCGAAAAAATTGTAGGGCTTCGCTGTTGATGAAATCTCGGAGATGGATCATCCGAAACAAAAATATCAAATGGTTTTAGATTCAGTATGTTAATGGCTATTGCGCATATTATACGATTTTTGATATATGCAAAAATAACAAAATGGCGTAGATTTTTCGAAAAAAAACAACAAAAAACGTTTTTTTTCGTCATTTTTTGCAAAAGATTAGTAAATATTAAAATAGAAAAAAACCCCTTAATATGCGCTATAGCTACAATTATGAAAAATATGTGGTTAAAATTCCATAACGATCGGTCTAATAGTTTCGAAGATTTTATCAACAAGCCGTCGAAAAACGTTGTTTCCAGAAAAACGCGTTTTAAGTTTGTTTGTGTTACATACATACATTAAAAAAAAAATTCATTGTATTTCCAACGTGTGCTTATTAAGTGTAACAACTTTTATATCAATATCTATAATATAAACCTATTACAAGATTCATGAAAATAGCCTTTTTTAGCGTCTAAAGTGAGGAGACGCCTTAAGGGGAAAAACCACCCCTCAAAAGAAGGCGTGTCATCCCTAATGTTTTTTCCGCAATGTGGGCAGTCCTCGCGTTACGTCAAGTAACATTTTCACACCACTCCTCAATAATGCATCAATGTTCTCGAGATACATCAGCTTCTTGCATTTTTCTTAATTTTTAATAAGATGCCAATTACATGCAGATTAGGATGGTTCAAAACATAAAAAATAAAACTTTCGCGGTACTCAACGGAATACATTACTACGTTATAAGAAAGTAATTCATACAAAAATTTTTCTTCATTCGGTTCTTACTCCAAAACAACATATGACTCCAAAAAAAAAAAACATGCATAATTGTTAGACGTTCAGTGATGTCAACACCGTGTTCTTCTTCATCAAGTGGTTGATATAATTTTCACAACCTAATTACATATATTGATTCTTAATCTGCAAATACAAATTGTTTATGGTAAAAAAAATATTAAAATAAAAATTGTATATTGTTACAGAAAAATTTAATCAAGACTTACATCGGATCACGCACTAACATTTACTGCATCGAGATAAAAAAAATTAATACTCCGATAATCATGAAAAAACATGAAAAAGGCGTTTGAGCACTAACTAAAAAATTGTTTAGAACCCTCAAATTCTACAAAACTTTCTTTTTCTTAACATACTTCAATTTTCCATTGAGAAAATAAAATCGATTTTTTTAACCACCCATATGAAGTGTTTTTAACCACCATATGAGGTATTCCACGTGGATCCGGTGGACGTTTTCCCTGACCCCCGCCAATTCGATTTATTTATTTTTATCTAATTCTATTGCCTCTAAACAACACCCTGAATTTTTTTCACATCTCTCGTGAAACTCACACGTGAAACTTTCACGTGAAACTCTCGTGAAACTTTCACATCTCTCGTGAAATCTCACATCTTTCACATACCCTTAGTCACAAAAACATTTTTTTTCCGAAAAAAAGCCGCGATTTAAAAATCTGAAAAAATTCCCAAAAATGCGTGAATATATGTAAAAATGTTCAAGCTATCACCTGCGGTGGAAGTATGATTTTTTCTGTGCTGAAGACGACTTCAATTGAAATTAATACCAGAACTTTTTGACTACTAACGAAAAAAATCATACTTCCACAGCGGGTGATAGCTTGACAATTTTTACATATAATCACGTATTTTTGGGGATTTGTTCAGTTTTTCAAATCGGGGCGTTTTTGTCGGGAAAAAAACAACATTTTTTGACTAAGGGTTTTTTCGAAAAATGTTTAAAAAATCAGGGTGTCTTTTAGAGTCAATGGAATCAGATGAATGAAAATAAATCGAATTGGCGGGGGTCAGGGAAAAAGTCCACCGGATTCACGTGGAATACCTCATATATATAAGTACCTGATATAAAAAATACATAATTATCGATTTTTTAAAATAAATGTATGTATGTCCATGTATGTACACTTATTCTTTATAATAAAATATGATTTTAAATGCAGTTTTATTAATTATTAAAAAAATCGATGTAGAACCTAACCTCTTCACTTTATATGAATCTGTAGGAAAAAGAATGGTTGCGACTTGCGTCCTTTCGATTTAGGTCGCATATTTCGAGAAGCTAACATGCCGTGAGTACGTAAACTGTTGATACTGCTATAGGGGATTTTCATCGCTTTACGTTAGAAGAATTTCGGTTTTTGTTTAATCTAGTACGAAGGTAAATCTATAAAATCTCCCTTGGACATGCCTTTGTCTGAGGGTTGGTTTCCCGCCTTGAAGCCGTTTTTCCGTCAATAAAAAGTACGCGTCTAATAGTTTTTAATGCTTTATCACATATATAAGTTTCAATAAAATCGAAGGTGGACACACAAGCGATGTTCCTTGTTAGTGCTTCTTGGATAATTAAAACATGGAATTCTTAGTATCAGCGTGTATTACAGCCGTTATAGTTGAACCTAATTACATTAAGAAAAGTTGTACGCACGAATACCAGGCATGCTGAGTTACATGTACTTCGTTGAAACTTGGGGATTTCTGAGATAACAATTAGTTGCTACAAGCATATATTGTATCGTACCATGTGTATTAAAGTGTATGTGTATGTATATATAATACACGACCCTGAACAGTGGATACGTTTAATGGGGAGTGAATAATATCGGCGAATGAGACTCGACGGATGCTGGAGTTTCTCGTGCGCGTAGAGGATCCAATTAAGTCGATGAGTCTCTCGGTACGAGAGAAAATGTGAGCAGAATAATGGATATGGTGATCGAGCCATATGTTCACCGGGACTGCCTGAAATTTATAAAAATATACGTCGCCTTCGATGAAAAATAATTGAAATTCATTTTACGAAACTCTTTTGCAGTAGATTAATAAGCGAATGAAATAAACGTTCAAGTACACTATTTTTCACGTATAAAACAAACATTTCTCATGCACAATATCTCATTTTTCGAGGCAAGCTCTCTGCTTGCGGGATGTTTTTTTGAAGATTTAATTGCTTTTCCAACTGGCAACAAAATTAAACGTAAATACAGGAAACGTGAAATTCGCTTCGACGGTAGTTCGAATGGTGAAGAATCCGCCTGGCATCTGGCCGCAGTTAATTAGGAATATATTTCGTTTTCCATCGTGTATTTCTATATGCGGCTCGAGTTGCCTGCCAGCAAAATTACTTCATTCCTCCATCTGATCAGCGGAATTTTCTTTACGCCTTAATGGTCACCCTCCGAGCTATCTTTCCTCTTGCCATTCATCCATGATCTCGGTAAGAGGGTCTGGATGTATATTCATTTCGAGCTCCCGTACGTCTGGGCTCCTTCTCTTTTCCACGTTTTCTTTTCCTTTTTTCTCTTCTTCCCCCCTTTTTTATACAGTCAGTCTGCACAGCCTCTTTTCATTTCTCCCGCAGCTTTCTCTTCACGGTCGGTTATATCTCTCGGTTCATTCGCTCGGAAATATATATTCGATAACTGAGAATACGTAATTTCGAAGGAACATTTTTGTGCCCTGGAAATGATTGTTTCTTTCACAATCCAGCCCATTCCGTAGCAGTGCTATTTTCTTTCGGGAAATTTCGAACTAATTGAAAATTATTCTGTCAGTTCGTATATGTTCGTATACTCGTTCGACTACGAGGCGGAGAACGAAATCGAGCTTTGCACTCGCGCTTGCAAGCTGTGGATGAATCTTGATCGAGACTCAAGTTTGGTCGTACATTTAACGGGTTACGCCTAGGTGTAACAGTCGAAAACGGCTAATTTTTAGGATTTTCAAATCAACATGTTTAATACCAAAAAATCAAACAGACCTCATTAGTATATTAGTTTATCCTATGATCCATCGCAGGAATTTTCGAAATATCAAATGTAAAAAAATGGCGCGTGTTCAAAGTGGGTCTCGATTTTTGCGAAAAAATGGGCATTTTGCGTTCATCAAATCGAAAGTATACATCAGAAAAGAAATCCTTAACTCAAACACTATGTTACATCTCCAAAAAAACCCCAAAAATTGAGAAAGATCGATGCAGTAGTTTCCTAGATATTTAACTCGCCGACTTTGAAAACGTAAATACTTTCTAGCAAAAAGCCTTTTAAGTTTCGAACGACGCTCCAAACGTTGCGACAAGCTTCAACATAATACCATATAAATCTGTCACTTTTGATCCGATCACCTCGAAATTTTGGAGGGAACATTTATAAGGTGGTATACTGTCAAAATACATTGTTTTTGAAAAAAACTGATTATTTGACTTTCACAACAAGGTACAACCCCTTAAACACGAGTCCAGCTTGACGTGGCTGAATTGGTAGTCTACGAAGTATTCGTTGTGAATATTGTTGCTTGAATAAACTAATTACGGAAATTACCTGCACGCATTGGGTATTTTTATTAGAGACGATTATTTTATAACCGCGAATCGTTATTTTCATGCGAAACGAACTTGGGGGAAAAAATGGTAATTTCTTTTAATTTCGTTGTGATTTAATCTGCCGCAGCCATTTAACTGGCGTTTTGGCGAAGCGCGGGCATCACAGTAGTGATGTCCCAAAGGATACAGTCATACACCCCCCCCCCCCCCCCCCCCACACACACACAACCCGCAACCGTACACATACACCTCCAAGCACCCCACACACACACACACATCTATATATATATATACATGTGCCTGTCTGTATATACGAATATACCTCGCGACCAGGAGCTCTTTGCTAATTCATAAAATCCCAAGAGAACGATTTACCGTGGAACACCTCCGTCGGATACACAATGGCACAATGGAACTGTTCTACTGTGAAACGTTCCTCGGTCTCTTTTCCCCGGGACCACGACCATCCCGCTGTACCGCCTTCCCTTGCGATTCCTATACCGGGTTGCGTGGCGACGACATAACTGCGCGCGATGAGAATAGCTCGTTAAACGAATCGAAAGACTTTTCTCGTGACACTCCCGAGCTCCAAGCCGAGCTTTTCACCGCCATAGCAAAAGCGGGAGACTCCGACTGCCCAAATAGCGCGAGGTTACCCCTTCCCTTGTCCAACTTAGAGTTTATATTCGTTGGAAGAACGTTTCCTAAGTGGCTCCTTTCGTTTTTAATTTCGAAGGACGCTTAACTGTAAGTATAGCGCGAACGAAGCAAAAATTTGTCTCAGAGCAGATCCAATAATTGTGCACCCGTATCGTGGAAAGAGGAAAATGAATGGAAATGCGAACGGAGGTATTGCAAGTTAGCAATATCTGTAAAGGGCGGTTAGTAGTGAAGGTGCGGTCGGTGGAGCGACTTCGGTGATGTTGGGCTGAGCCAATACTTGGATGGGTGACCGCTTATTCGCGGAATCGCAAAACGCAGGAAACAGTGGCGTGGGCAATTCTCTAGATCGCGCAGAACGGGTAATTGTGGAGGGAAAAGTGTGTGGGATAATGGGTCTGCTACACTTGGGTCCCGGAAAACAGGTCGAATTAGCAATATGTTTTTTATGAGAATATTGCCAAGACGGACTCGAGATTTTGCCCACAATCGATACACAGTCTTGTCACGTTCGGATTTAAAAAATGAAAAGCTAGTGGTAGACGATGAAGTTATTATTATTTAAACAAAGTTTCGCCGTTGCTGCATAGCCAGTCGATGTAGGTGGCACTGGCAGCTAGAGTGATTTGAAACGGGAAAAGGAAAAATGTACTTTCAGTTTAATAATTAAACTTTCATATGACTGGATACTCTTATGATACTTTGAAAATTACATATGTGGCAAGCTTTGGGAAAAATTCGAATTTCGACTGAAAATAACGACTTGAGTCGTTTGTTATGAACAAGCGGGTGAGCATATAAAAAAATCATCCGCTCATATTGTAGAGAGTGTTATGAGCTATGGTCTGTCCGTACTTCAAGACCCAAATTACATCATTATATACAAAGAATGTGAAAAAAAACATCGCAAAAGAAAAGAAGGGTAAATCGCAGCGCAGTGGACGATTCGACCCTCCACAATAATAGTCCTTCCGATTTTTTTCACGGAAGTTGATTGTCCCACCAAGAATATATACAACAAAAAAAAAACAATTATTAGCATGTACTTTTGAACGTTTGGTTACAACGGTGCGCTGAAAACGCTCCGGATTGGCGACCAGTGTTGTGGACGTTGTATGAATCCGAAAGAAAACCAAACATATTTTTAATATGACTGAACGTTGTGATATTTAGTACGAGATTCAGTAAAAAAAATGTTTACAGAGTGGCGGTGCGATAAGCTTTGATCATCAGTTTCTCCTACGTTTCTGACAATTCTACGAGTTGTATTAAAACAAAATACTCTCATTCAATTTTGCTACTAAAATGGAAAAACAGTCTACTGAGGGTGTATGTCAAATCGGAGCTCAATCGGCCAATTAATTGCGTGCTCCTTATAATTCCTATAATTCGGCTCATTTTATGAGTATCATTGAACGAGTATCATTATTATGCAAAATAAAATTAAAAAGAAAGATTTTTTTCAAATTTCACAACAACACTGTCTTACGAACCATAATACCCTTCTTAATTTGCATTGCAATCAGCTCGCCTCGTTATAATAGTTTGCATTTATCTTCTCCCAGGTATACCTCTACGATTTTTCCAAATAGTTCCTACCAGATAAGTGTTACAAGCAATTTATTCTTCGGTAAAATTGATATTCGTATACCAGTTGACTGAGTAAACTGTATGATCTTTATGGAGTGGAACGTTGCACATGCTCATTACGATATTTGTAGGTGGGGAGCATTTTGCGTTTGATTCTTTCAGAATATATTTCAAATTTATGTGTATATCCTGAATCAGAACATACTTTAAATATTCTAATATAAGTCCGTACCTATTGCGTTTTGGCTTCGGAATGGTCGAAAAAACGATGCCTTCTCGAAATGGTACTAAATATTCATCGATACATCTAGATCATAACATTACCAAAGAAATTTGAATTATTGCATTTACAAGTTTGCTTATAATCTACAGTCTACCATTTTTGTTTGCTACTTGATTACTATTACAATAAAAAAAAAACGATAGAAGTAATTGGAAACGATTACTAGACATAACCATTTTCGGAAAGGATTGGCATCACGTGTCATCTTTACACCAATATGAGTCGATTTTAGGTAGCTTCACGAGGCCCATCCATATTTGAAGACCGACGAATTCAGGTTTCGCGTTTCCGTAACGAAATGAGATAGGTACGAAGAAAAACAGTGTCCTAATCCGCTTCAGTGCTGCTTTTTTGTTAAATGCGTGGGACATGGTCGAACAGCGTCGGACAAACGGACCGGGGAGGGCTTCAATGAAACAGCCAAGTTTCAGGAGCAAGCGGCAAAAACCGAACTGATTGTTTGCGACCCTCTCGGACGGCAACAGTTCCGGTTAACCAATACACGAACCCGCACGTATGCGCACACACCCCTCTACACACACATACACACACACACCTACACAATGAGAACATGTCCTCGCGCTAACGTCTTTATTGTCTCTGGTTTTCTATCGGCTCTGGGTCAACCGTGGGTCTGGTGAAACTCTTCGAGGTGGTGTATATATGCAGCATTATTAACGAGGTGCCAACGGCCGTGGCAATACGTGCTTCGTATTTCGAATAGTTTTCGACAAATTGTCGACGGGCATTCGCAGAGCCCGAAATTGTTGGCCAAGACGACAGCCCGATGCGCTGCTCCTTCGCCGAATGAAGTGCATAGAGTTTTCGCCCAATTAATTTTTCGAATCAGGTCAATTGCTGAAGAGAGGGGAAGGGAGGGAGAGAGAGAGAGAAGGAAATCGAGCGAAGAACAATGGTTGGAACGACAATAGCGGACATTTTTTTTGTCTTTACACGCACACACACATACACACACAGACACACACGCGCGCGCGCGCGTGTGTGTGTGTGTGTTTGGGTTGACTGCGCGTGTGTGTGTGTGTGTTTATATATTACTGTTTTATGACATGAAGAGTATTGAAAAAAATGTCATACTAAAGGCGTTACATCTGAGTAGGACAAATTATGACCGTCTTTTTTTATTGGCTGGAATTATGTTTGAACGTCACAAGAATGATATAGAAAAGAAATGATAGGGAAAGAAATTGAAAAAAATGTTTAGACCTCATTTTCCAAAACGCCTACGAGTGCTGTGAAGCGCATGTAACAGCCTAGTGAAAGTAACAATTCTGTGTCGTTTAGTCCAGTTGTTGTACACAAAATATACAACGACACAACAACTAAAGACCTACTATCAAAGTGCTTTCGTGGATACACGCATCATTGAAATGAGAGCTTACGTTCTGTCGTGTGGACGATAACTACTAAATAAGTTTCGAACTGTAATTCGGACAGTTTTCATCTGATAGACTTGAAGTGTAACTACAGCTTCTTAGGCGGAGTCTCTAAAGAAGCATAAACGATTTTTACGACTTATCAATAGACCTCGTTTTTATAAAGAAGTTGAAGAACTTTCGTAGCGAAAAAAAACTATGCAATATGAGACCCTTCAGCGGAAAAAGCGTATTTTTTTAAATATTCGTGCGCGGTGTTTACTCTAGTAACATTAATTTCAATGACGAATTTTTTTTTCGGTCTAACAAGGAACGTCCCTTAAGTGTCCGCCTTCGATTTCGTTAAAACTCATTAGGGTCGTCCTTAGTTGGGGTGTTTTTCAATTTTCCTGCGGACAAGGCGGAAAAAGTTTTCAAATAAATAAATAAAAAAGTACGCTAAAGCTGGAGCCTGTAGGCTAACTCAAAGTACTCCCGCCAAGGCCGTGAATTTTCCCATTTAATTTCGATAGAAACTCGGACCTACTACACTTTTTTTTTGCCCTCACCTAAATAGTATTTTGAAAAATCTAAAACTTGGCATATATCTTTCCTATAGTCATAGGTATTCTACAAAAAATTGGGCGATTTACAATGACGACATTTTCAAAGTACCAGCGCGTCAAAGTTGCGTCTTGAAGTAAAAAAATCATCATGTAACGAAATACATGGATTAATAAATAATATTAAACAGTTAATCGTGTATGCGCGTGCATTTGTATCGAGTTTCATTTACGAAATAGAGATTTTGACGTACTTAATTTACATTAGAAACGTTGATGATTTACGAGGCCATAATCGTACTGTTGAGCGATCGAGTAAAAATATTGTGTCTTGTCATAATTACCGCAACGACATGTTTAATGTAACAATTCTTAGTTCATACAATTTGTAAAAACTCATGTAAGTATATCTAATCGTTTAATATTATTTATTAAACCATTTATTTCGATAAATAAATGATTTTTTACTTCAAGACGCAACTTTGGCGCGCTGGTACTTTGAAAATGTCATCGTTGTAAATCGCCCAATTTTTTGTAGAATACCTATGACTATAGGAAATATATATGCCAAGTTTCAGTTTTTAAAGAAATACTATTTAGGTGGGAGCAAAAAAAAAGTGTAGCAGGTCCGTGTTTCCATTGAAATTAAATGGGAAAACTCACGGCCTTGGTGGGAGTACTTCGAGTTGGCCTGCAGGCTCCAGCTTTAGCGTACTTTTTTATTTATTTATTTGAAAACTTTTTCCGCCTTGTTCGCAGGAAAATTCAAAAGCACCCTAAATAAGGACCACCCTAAAGACTCATATATGTGATGAAGCATTGAAAACGATTAAACACATGTTTATTTATCGGCGGAAAAACGGGTTTAAAGGGGGGTGGGGGGGCAATCCATCAAAAAAGGCGCGTCGTCTCTTAATTTCATTTTTTTCAATATTTTTATGGTCAATTTTTTATCGCTTTACATTAAAAGAATTTTGGTTTTCGTTTTATTCAGATCGGTGAAATGCTTTCGGGTGCCACTGCAAAATCAACCCTCGACTCGCTTTTCCTTAAGGGGTCATTTTCCCTCTTAAAACGTAAGACTTCGTCCGCCAATAAAAAAACTTATCTAAACGTTTTCAATGCTTCATCACGTAGATCAGTTTCATAAAAATCGAGACGTACCATGAAGTTATGTTCTTTGTAAGTGTTAAGGCCTGAGGCCACAGTAACGGGTATAAAATCATGTGCGAATTTAACAATTTTTTTTCCGTATGAAAAAGTGATTCACTCCATCTATTTAGTATAAATATCAAGCTGTTAGAAAATATATATTTTTTTTCGATGTACAAAATGGCCAACTACTAATACTTTCTTTTGTCATCTTTTTTTTTAGGCGCTCCGCGACGTGACATTTAGCATCCACAATTTTTCACCTAGGACAAAAAACAAAATTCTCGTCAATCTACATTAGAATACCTAGAGATAAGTACGTACGGAATTTAAAAAATATTGTTTTATTCAAAAGTTGTAGGTATTTGAACTTAAGAAATGAATTTTCAGTGAAAAATTTCGTTATAACTGCTCATAAAATGAAAAGTTTTCGATTAATCAGAAATTCCGTACGTACTTTTCTGCGAAATGCAATTAGGAACGTAACTTTTAAATTTGAAGTAAATCTAGGGAAAATTGTTGGAGTTATCTGTCATGCCAATTGGAAAAAAAGCTGTTTCGAGAAGTTTCGAGTAGACGGCCGTTTGTACATCGAAATATATATATATATATATATATTTTTCTTTTTTCTAACAGCTTGATATTCATACTAAATAGAGGTGTAATTAATTTTATGAGTGAATCACTTTCTCATGCGAGGAAAATTGTTAAATTTGCACATGATTTTATACCCGTTACCGTAGCCTAAGGCCTTAATTCATAAAAGTTCTGTGTCCTTTCGCAGAGCGCCTAACAAAAAATCGCCGCCATTTTGTATTGATTTCATATAATTTTTTTTGTTTACGTCAACAGTTGGTAGAATAAACCCTCCAAACTTTATTCCGATTGCTCTCTTTTATTCTCGAAAAAAATTCCCAGAAAAGTCTGATTTTTCGGTGCGCCATATAGATGTAACCCCTCAAAGAAAAGAATTATTATAATAGAAACGGGTGCCCATGAGCTTTTGCCGATGAAACCCAATTTTTTTTTCTCCATCCCCGGGAGGTTTAAAGTTATTCCGAAAATATTTACTCTCACATTTCAAGTTATGACTCGGAGGTTGAGATTAGTTTTCCTTAATACTGTTAGACGATGGTTATCGCCAAACAATTTGAGTGAAATAAAATTGTGCGTGCGCGCTCGCTGCTGAAGTGATAAAAAAAAATTATGAACACTTTTGAGAATTCTGTTCCTACGTGAGATCGGGTCGAAGGTCGAGGTCGAGTGTGGCTCGAATCCCTTTACTTTTATAAATCCGCCATACACATTTGCGTATTATTCGGGCACGAGAGAGAATTTTGTCATCGTTGGCTCGAGATAGCTCGGCCTCGCGAGGGAAAGCCATTGAAATGGCACGGCATGGCAATCTCGCCTTCGGTAATGGACCGTATCAATCACTGGATAATAGAGACAGATATACAGGTCGAAAAATAGAGGGAAGCTGAAAAATTCATGTCTGGGCTTTTGGGTTCATCGTTATAATTCGTTACTCACGCGAATACGTTGGATCTACGTGTTCAACGAGACGATTTAACTACCGTGTAGGTT
Source organism: Ophion costatus (assembly GCA_951751655.1). Classification (NCBI taxonomy): domain Eukaryota; kingdom Metazoa; phylum Arthropoda; class Insecta; order Hymenoptera; family Ichneumonidae; genus Ophion; species Ophion costatus. The sequence goes on from OX632358.1 coordinate 28,963,735, forward strand.
AGCGTGGCTATCGTTGTCAGCCAATCCTATCGGGCGCATGAGACTTCAATGTGTGTATAATGAATACGCCCACACACACGCCCAAAATTGCAGTTTCGTACGCTAGGCAACTAAACCACCAAAATAGCTTTTGGTGTGCATGGAATCGTACGAAGCCTAAAATGATATGGCGTATATATCGAAGCCTCTGAAAACTTTGAACTTTTCCTCTATCCATATAACCTCACCTCAATGCATGAAAGCTACCTTCGAAAAGTTCGTTACCACGATCATATGCATACCGCATCATATTTTACCGCGCAACTTCCGCCCCACGGGAAGAAAAAGTCTATTTATGCTTGCGAAAGCATTTCATGAAATTGGCCTCCTTTCCGCGTCAACTCTTTACGCGTCGGAGTTCTGAACTCGTTGAGGGATGACATCACCGTGTGACGGGCCGAAAAAATGTCGTTTTTTCCCTAATTTTATCGATCTACTAGATTGTTTATTAGAGATTTGGAAAAAAAAGGTATGTCATTAAGCATACATTGAACTTTTTTCGTGTAAAGTTTTATTTAAAAAAATAAAAAAATCAACAACGTTATTGAGATATAATAGAACCTGCGTAAACAAAATGTGGTCCAATGGCCGGATCGATAATTTGACAATGGTTGGTCCGCAAAATAAAAATGTTAGTAAATATTCGGAAGTGCGGCTCCTGCTAGAATCAGGCTAATTTTCTCCAAGGGTTCAAACAACCCCGAACAACCGCAAACAACCCTAATCAAACCCAAACAAAAATTATCCTGACTCTAGCAGGAACCCCACTTTCGAATATTTGCCAAGATATTTACCAAATGTTTACCAAGATTTATTACGATGTATATAAATGTAGTTCTCGTTGTACGTAGTCATTTTGCAAAAAAAACATTCACAAAATGACGGGCATTGAAAAAACTGTTATTATGGCAACATTTTTACTTATAATCGCAGACTCAAAAAATCCTGCATAAAAAAACGGCTACATGCAACGATAGCTACTGCAATGACGAGAATGTCGGTTATAGATAGAATTACCCATGTGCGGGTCTACGACGTTCCGAGTACGGCCGACGTTTGGCTGTATCGTGGCAACACGTCTGCTGCCAACGGTCGACGGCCTATGATGAGCCAGCGTTGGCGAAACGTACTAGCCATGGTTGGCTATCAGGCGGCGATGGCTCGGCAGTAGACGATCGAAAGGCGACTATGGCGCAGAGTTGCCGAAACCGTTATTCGATCGTCGCTCCGACGGTACGCTTGATAGTTGGCGCAACACTGGCCACCACGGTTCATCCGACGCTGGCTAGTCGTCGCCCGGGTGTAGTTGGCCATGTGTGCAGACCCAGAATACAGCCAACCCTTGGCAGTAAGACGGCGTCGAATAAACAGCCGACGATCGGAACGCGACTATGGCTTAGAGTTGGCGAAAGTGTTATTCGAACCTCGCGCCGACGTTATGATCAGTACTTCACGCAACGTTGGCTACCACGTTTAATCCGACACTGGGTAATCGTCGCACGGGTGTAGGTGACCATTTTTTGTAGACCTAGAGCTCGACCGATGCTTGACCGTAAACAAAGTCCAGTAGACCGTTGGTACCCGACCTCCACCGTTCGAATTTTCTTTTGAGCTTGCCTGAACAGTATTGTGTAGCGCGCAACCAAAACGGTGTGGATATTCTACAGTGGAATTAATTTAACCAATGGCGGATAAAAATAGGTCTTCGTATAATCGCGTAAAAAAGTTTCGTCGTCTCCATAAAGAGGAAAACGAAGTTAACGCTTCTGCCCACCAATCAACTTCTAACAGCTACACGGAGAGAATTTTTAAGTAATTTTCACTGTGAAATCACAGTAACTCGGTGACAAATGTGCAATTCTTCAGGTTTTTAGGAAATAAATTATAAATTTTCATGGAAATGAATCAAAATTTACTTTTGCGTAACAGAAATTTAAAATATTTTCCAGAATTTTTACTGAAATTAATAGTAAAATTTCATGAAACGTAAAGATTACGACAATAAGTTAAAAAAGTGCTAATATAAATGAAATTTTTCAGTGGAACATTGAGAAATTTGCGTGTTTTCCATAAAAATTTAAAAAAGGAAGCCGAAATTTTCCGTGCGTCCACCGGAATTTTACGTTCTTTATAGTAAAATCAGTTAGGGCTAGGTCGCCTGACCGTACGCGTGAGCTCTGTGTGCGAGCGTGCGTATACGTGAACGCAAGCTGTAGAGTGGGCTTACGTATGACGCAGTATGACAAGCACGAACGACGCCGACCCGCGTTGCTTAGCAACAGCGGTACCGCGCATCCGCATTATAGTACGAAACATGGGCCAAGAAAGCCTCGTGGTCTCGTGCAGTCTAACGTGTTCTACGCAGTTGTACGCAAGAAAACAAAGAAACGTGAAAAGAAACTTCGATAAAGGACGTCTACAATGGTACGGAAAGATGATATGCTAAAATAAGTAGCAATCAAGAACACAAATGTTCAGAAATACAGTATATAGAGTATTTATTTAATCATAGGGAATTCATTTTTCGCTAGGGATTTTAGAAATTTCAAGTTTGTCCAGGTTATTTTTACTGTAGAAACTTGGAATTTGTGAGGCAGCCCATTGTTAAAATTCTACACGAGAATGTGTCAGAATTTTTACTGAAAGAAATGTAAAAAATTATGCTACTTGCTTAAATTTTTACATGAATGAAAGCAAAATATTAAAAGCTAGTGTCAATTTTTGACTATGTGCACATTTGTCACCGGTTTCAAATTTTTAATGTAATTTTTACGGAGATTTCACCGTAAAAAATACTTAAAAATTCTCTCCGTGTATGTTTCGGGAGCAGACACGATTGATAGTTCCTTTGGGCCTTCTTCACATTTTTGTTACCATTCTAGCGTTTATAACGTTGTAGGGCTGAATATATTAATAACGTTGTAAGACTGAATATATTTATGAAGTTGTAAGACTGAATATATTTATGAAGTTGTAAGACTGAATATATTTATGAAGTTGTAAGACTGAATATATTTATGAAGTTATAAGACTGAATATATTTATAACCTAAGCTAGACATCAATACGTCAATCACTGACAATAAATTTCTATTAATGCTATGTCTTTTTTCTTTTAAATAGTCAATCTGCTATTCCTTTAAACACCCTCTCGTAAATGTAGTGCCATCGTCGCAAACGACGTAGGGTCGATTGCGCAAACGACGTAGGTTCGATGCCGCAATGGATGTAGGGTCGACGCGGTGATCGACGTAGGATCGATACCGCAGTCAGCGCAGGGCCGACGCAACAATCGGCGTAGGGCCGACGTTGCAATCGACGAAGGGCCAACATCGATTAAATATTGTGGCGCAACGTTTGGGAGGATCGTCGGGCCGACGTTATCATTTGGACGTTTATTGGACCCCAAAACGACGTTGGCGAACAGAGTCGGGCCGACGTCCTAACGCCGGCAAGCGTCGTTGCGCCAACGTAGGCGCGACTTTAAAATCCTACCTGGGTATAGTTAAAGTTGTTATACCGGACAGGTCGAGAAAAGTCGTTCCGAAAGAAACGCGATTGAAGGTCTAGTCTACTTACGTTAATCGTTGCGCTACCTGCTCTCACTGAATCGTTTGTAACTTGGTCAATTTTTAATATTTCAATTAAAAACATTTTTCCACATATTCTTGAATATGTATACTTTGAGAAGATCCAAAAAATCGACTCTTTTGACCCGTCATCAGGGTATCCCGCCTTAAAAGGCCTTAGGCCACAGTAACGGGTGTAAAATCATGTGCGAATTTAACAATTTTGCTCGTATGAAAAAGTGATTCACTCATAAAATTAATTACACATCTATTTAGTATGAATATCAAGCTGATAGAAAATATATATTTTTTTTTTCGATGTACAAACGGCCAACTACTCGAAACTTCTCGAAACAGTTCTTTTCCAATTGGCGTGACAAATAACTTTAACAATTTTTACTCGATAGACTTCAAATTTAAAAGTTTCGTTCCTCATTGCGTTTCACAGAGAAGTACGTACGGACTCTCTAATTAATCGAAAGCTTTTAATTTTATGAGCAGCTTATGAGCAGTTATAACGAAATTTTTCACTGAAAATTCATTTTATAAGTTCAAATACCTACAGCTTTTGAATAAAACAATATTTTTTAAATTCCGTACGTACTTCTCTAGGTTTTCTAATGTAGATTGACGAGAATTTTTGTTTTTTGTCCTGGGTAAAAAATTGTGGATGCTAAATGTCACGCCGCGGAGGACCCAAAAAAAGATAACAAAAGAAAATATTAGTCTGCCATTTTATACATCGAAAAAAATATATATATTTTCTAACAGCTTGATATTTTTAGTAAATAGATGTGTAATTAATTTTATGAGTGAATCACTTTCTCATGCGAAAAAAAAATTGTTAAACTCGCACATGATTTCATACCCGTTACTGTGGCCTAAGGCCTTAACATGCCATTCCCCATGGGTATGGTAAGAAAAAACGAACGTTTGGTAGCAGCGAATGAGAGGTTGTTCCGAGCAAGCCGTGCGCTTGTAGCTTAAGATATTTTCTGTCCAGCTCCTCCGGAATTGGAGAGTCTGGCAACGGTATTTCCAATCCACGAAATGTTGCTTCGGGTAGGAAATTTCGACAGCAGTATACCCATGGTGAACCCAATTGTTTTCTGTAAATGATCGTCATTCGAATGACCAGTTGCAGTCGTGTTTATAAGGATTCCCAAACACGGAGAACGTCCAGTTGATGTGAAAAACGAGACGGTATGTTTCTCATGAGAAGACTGACGATTTGATGAGCTGATCGGAATGTGAACATTGTTCAAGCGTCATAGTCGCGTCATAGTTGCATACGGCTATCCTAATGTATGCAGTATTAGTATATGCGTCATTAGATACCCGTGTAATACGATCACGTGGCGAATCTTGCATGTGCGGCCGCGAGTTAGAAACCCGCGCCCTTTCCGTCCCACCCAACCCGAATCAACGGTTCGTTGATTCTCCTCCCCTTTAGGCTTCGCTCTTCTCTCATGAAGCACGCATTAGTGCGTTGGTGCGGAATTAATCAAGGCTATCTGTATTACAAGGCATGCCCTGTGGTCAGATTAGAATCCCGTTCAATCCCTCTGCTGGACTGATAGACAACCGGCTGGGGGTGTCTGTGTGTTTGGATTGTCGTTGCTGTGCAAGATCCTCGAGAGTGCACGAGTCACATCAATGGGAATCGCTGCTTACACTCGGGCGTATTTACGCAAATTTATACGTAACGTCCGACATCAATACGCGCTATCCTAATCGTCCATCATCTCATTAGCGTAAAGATCCGCGATCTTTCGACAATTGATAAACACATTTTTAAAAATTTATATTTCATTTCTCGGTAGTTGCAAAAGTTGCACTTTTAAAAGCAGCATTGAAATACAAAAAGATGAGGTCGTGCAAAAAAGTATTTCGTATAACATTTTTCGAGTTTTATCGTTTTGAAGGGGACATCCGATGGTAATAAATACAATTTTTTCGTCAACACGTCTACGACATACCTCGGTAACTTTAAATTTTTCAAATGGAACGGCATGGTTTTTATTTTTCAGAAAAATAGCTGATTCCAAGACAAACCCAACGGGGAAAAGAAAATTCTGTAGCTGAAAAATCGAGAATGGCATGGTGATTTGAAGTTTTTGGAAATATCCCACGCTACATACATCAGAACGGCGAATTTCGGAAGGCCCGACTTTGTGTCGAGCAATACTATGTGTCGAAGGTGTATATTCTGCTACGCCGAAATGTCTTTGTTTTAGTCTATAATGTTCCTTGTTAATATTTGCCTTAATAAGCCTTCTTTGATAATAATTGAAAATACGTTATTTTACGTACTTTTACTATTATAACGTAAAAGTGATGAATAAATACGAAATTTAAAAATAATGAAAAAGTGTACACTATTAATTCCACTAGCGTGTATATATATAGGGTGGCTGCAATTGAGGTCAAATTAGCTAAAATTTTTCGGAGAAATCTGAAACTTGGCAAACATTTTGTGCAAATTATGAGGCATATGATAACATTTTTACAGATTTCTCCAGCATTAATTGTGACTATTACTACCTTTGCAATGACAACCTCGTTATGATCTTCTAAGTGTGTTTCATCAAAGACAATTTATTGATGTTCTAATGCAATTGTCGGCTTGACTACAGACTGCATGCATAACAAAAAAGTTTGATTTGTATAAAAAGATTTTATACAATCGTCTTGATTTACGTTAGAGCATGGTTCACGACTTCATACATAAATGCTGCTTCCGGTCATGATTTGAATTTTTTTAAACAAATATATGATTACCGGAAAGTAAGCAATTTCCTTGTGAGCAAAGTTGCTCCCAAAAGATGTCGAATCACCTTTCGAATGTGAACGCTGAAAGTGTTGCGATTGCATATTTTGATGAAGGCATTCGCGCTGATATTAAAAGCAAATTGGAAAAAAAATGACAAACGAACTGCCTGAACATGAAAATCAGACCAAAATACTTAAACGATATGGAATTTCTCGATCGGCCATTGCGTATTTGATGGGTAAAAACATTGATTTTTTTAATGAGCCCCCAATCGATAATATTTTCACAATATTCCAGATCGATTGCATTTGCGGTATTTGGGCAAAAATTGTTAGTTGGGTTCGCAAATTGTCAAAAAATTAAGGGTCGTTAATGACGTGGGAAAGGGGTTTCAAGCTCATTGCTAAATATTATAATAGATTGACATGCGATGAAGAACAGTTCATTGTCCAGGTAGTCCGCGAATACCAGAAAACTTATCCAAATGTAAACAAAGGGACTCTAAGCCGACCGTTCCACTGATAAAATCTTACTTTCGCACTTTTTTGTATGAGTTTTAATTTGCAAATTATGTCTATTCGATAATTATAGTTCATTGCGATAATTTATTTCAGTGCAACGAATTTGTGGCTCAGGTTTGATTAAAAGTTGAAATTTAATTTTAAGTTTTTATACTTTCGATAGAAATAAAACTTTAAGTTTTTGTCAGGTCAAAAGTTGCATTAAATCATTTATACATATTCTATGAACAATGAAACAAAAAAAAATGCAAACGATGTTGTCATTGTCAAAGCTAGTAATAATGACAATTATTGCAGGAAAAATCTGTACAAATTTGGTCATATACCTCATAATGTGCACGATATGTGTGCCGAGTTTGGATTCTTCCCACCAATATCCTGAGCATGAGAAATCATTAAGTTATAAATTGGCAAAACACAAGTATTTTTGTATCGAAAAGTCAACCCTCACTGGCACCATTAAACATTTTCTGAGCGCCTTAAAACTTTGCACATAATGTTTTTTGATGTATCTTAATTATGTTTTTACGAGGAAACTTGGAAAATTCGAATTTGACCTAAATTGCAGCCCCCCCCCCCTATATATATACATAGGGGTAGGGTGCAATTTAGGTCAAATTCGAATTTTCAAGTTTCCTTATAATATATATATATATATATATATATATATATATATATATATATATATTCGTTGAGCTCATCATTATCGCGCGCGATTGTTTGCAGACAGATTGAATGCCCAAGAGTATTTGCGCTTTGGCCCACGAATTATTAGAATCAGCAATATTAATAATGAAACAGGTTGTTACAACACTATCACTGGATTTATCCATTGTCGCCCGAGTACCATGCCGATTCTTAAGCAGTAAATTATATTTCAACACTTGTGCAACTTCGTTATACATTCGTACAACCGTTCATTCGATTATCATTGTTCATTGGATAATACGACATTGCATATACGATATTTGATATGGATTTCATGCGAAAAGTCTTCTGATTATTCCAGTCCCGTTGTAGTTAAATACGTCATTCGTCAGCATTTCTCTGTACCTTCAAGTATCTTCGACGTCAAAATGTCCGTATCGTGATTACGTCAATGTCGTGGTTTATCTATCGGGTAAAGATATATGAACACTCGCTGGAACTGTCCTCAGCGGGGCGCATACAGGATGAATCCGGCTTACAGTGTTTCCATATCCGGGGATGACAGTGGATGAAGGACCTGCGGAACGGAAGATGTGTCGAGAAGAGGGCAAAAGAAGAAGCGGATAGTGAGACGTTTGCTATTGCAAGGTTTCGGAAAAGCGGACCTCGAGGCAATGCCGTGTTCTTCATGAAGAAGCAGAGGAAGAAATAAAGAGTACAGACGAGAAATGCGAGGCGCGAATCACTCCAGTCGCCATCAAAGACGTTCGTGACGAGAATACCATCGCTGAAGGGAAAAAAGGATAGATACGTGGAAGGAGTTACGCTAGCCTGGAGTTTCGTCGGGGGCGGATATAATTCGAGAAGGGGTAGAGGCAAAGAGAGAAATTGAAGAGAGAAAGAAAAATAACAGAGAGAAAGCAGGGTATAGCTTCTTAGAACGTGCTCGGAGATACAGGCTTGTGATCTTTATCGCTTTGTACGCGAAAAAACTCGTAGGGTTAAAGCACAACGCGACTCCGCGTGAACCGCACACGAGAAACGCAATTCCCGACCGCACACGAGCAGCAGCTCAATTCCCAAGATCCGTTGGCTGCTGCTGGTCCGTCTGTTTGTGGCTCACCGGCTCTTGTATTCCCTGGGCTGCATCACGAAAAAAAAGGAAAAACCCGAGTAGCTTCAACGCATAGGAACCCTCCTGCGAACATATCGGTATATGCAATCTCGCGTGAATGGCAATTCTCGCGGGCGAGCGGGAATGATAGAGCTCACATACGGATCTCGCAATGTCATGTTGTCAGGGTTCGTCGGTTCTCTGGGTCCCAGTTCTCCTCCGCAGACCGTATATAGGAGTGTGCGATATGAATATGAAATTCTTCGAGGAGACACTCGAGAATGAGAACGAGCTGCGTTGCGGCACTCGCTGTTCGACTTACTTTCTAGCTGGAACAAAAAAACAACAGCGCTTTTTCTTTGCTGTCTGCATTGACACGTTTACGCGCTCGTTCTCGCTGATGATTCAGGACGAAGGCAAAGACAAAAGTGTGGAGCTTTTTTACTCGTCCCTGAAAATGGTGGCTGCTTGCCCAAGTTTTTTGAAGCTTATTCCAGAAACAGCGGTTCCTCGAAATGGTGGATTGGCCGAAAAAGCTCGGTAAGAAAGAGCTGCACCAGGACATTCAACTATTCAATGTGATAGCTACAATCACTTTGGCGACGCTACTTTTTTTTGTCTTTTCTTATCCCAAGTCTTCCGGACAGACAAAAATAACGAGTCTCGAAAAGCAAATACGCGTGCGTCGAGGCAATGCTCAAGTGACTCGCGATGTGACATTGATGTTAAGCATTCATGTATGTCTCGTATGTGCGAGGATCAGAAATTCTATATCGGCAGGGCAACCGATGAACCCCTGCTCATGCCTAGGTTCACTGCTACGAATTCACTTCTACGCTTCGTTGTCGGTGCAGTTAAATTGAAACCCCGTGAGGTCGTGAGTATGCAAAACCAAACGGTGAAAATAGCAGCCTGGTTGATCGACCTGTCATTCTTCCAATAGCTTTTGTCTGATCGCGCTCTCTTTCCCACGGCCGACAAGCACGCAATTGGACTCTCAAAGGAAACAACCCAGCCAGGATGTGCTCTTTGAATGGACTTGGGCGAAAAAACGTTAAAGGAATACCTCCACCGGCCATTCCTAGGAATTACGATCGCACCAATAAGTTCCAATTCACCCGACAGTGTTGGTCATTCGTTAATCGCCATTTTCTGTATTTCACGGATGCACTCGCCATTAGCATGTATCATCCGTATCCCGGGAGCTTCTTGATTATGCAAAGGCTGTAATCAATGGCTCTACATAGGCGATGCATTCGGTATCATATTGGTTTATAGATTAATACGAGAAATGAACCAGCATGATGATCAGAGAATTGTGTGGTACCGCCGAACTCTACTCCGCAAAGCTCTTAGAACGATAGTGTACAGAACACTCTCCACGATGGTTACGCGATTTATTGAAATGAGGCAAATAACAGAAACACGTGAAACCTCTAAATCCACCCTCGGTCTCGTCCTCCACTATTCTCAATATCACAGCTTCTATTGAATACACTGGACAAACTACCCTGTAGTTCATATACGTATATATAGTCTGCATACTTGAGTATTGTTGTTATCGAAACTACCATTGCACGATAAATGAAAGAGACCGCACAGACATTTGGCAGAGAGTCGTAAAGGGCGACAAAGAAAGGGAAACCAGAGGGATGGTTGTGAGAAGCAGCGAAATCGGATCACAGCTAGTTGACATTGGTCGATCACAACATGAATAACGAACAGGCGTTTCTCGCTTGAATAATACATGCGTGATGCTGTTGGAGCTCACAAGTCCCCTAGCGTAGTATAGACATGTGTGTCTCTGCGTATGTGTATGCCTGGGTGTGTATCTCCACACGGGTGTACGTAAATACAGACTCACAAACACAGTCTCCATCAACATTGTAGAACTATACGAGAACTGAGCACCCTCTCATGAATAGTGTGCTTCCCTCTTTGTATACCCCGAGGAGTAAAACCTTGGCACAGGACTGATTCTCAACAGGGTTGTGTACGCATATACGTTCGGTTTAAAGCACTTGCAGAGAGCCTTCAATATGCTTTTTTATACGAGTATATATCGCCCAGTAGGTTTTCTTTATACATACTACAATTGTCATTCTTGCGTATATCCGAAAGAATGCCAGGGCGATGACAAGTGATTCAGGAAGATGTCGTGCAGTTTAGTGATTTCTGGACAAATCGGCACATCACTTGTCAAACGGTGGAGAAAGAAGTAGCATATGTGGTAGTTTTTTCCATGGTTACATTAACGCCTCGCTTGAACTATTCGAATGAATTGCATTTATAGTTCCATGTACTGAATGTTTTCCATAATTTTTATATTTTACATTAAAAAATGTATTGTTTCACAAAAAATGATGAATAAAACGAAAGAAATACTCGTGTGTTTTTCAATTTTCATCTACAGGAAACATCGAAGAGTAACTTTATATAAAGTGGCGTATTTTTATTTATATTTTTGTTAATATAACAATTAATTTAATGGAAGTAGCAATTTTCTTCCATAAAAATCGTAAAGCCGTTAACCATTAAGCTATTTTATTTTCAAACTATTTCACGAAATAATGTTATCGAAAATGAGGTCCGCAAAACGTCCTACGACATTTTGTGATAAGTCTGATAGCTGTGCCGGAGAGGTGGACAAATCTTGAAATTTACTATCGATTCGACTTTGGTCTTGAATAACTTTTGAAAGCGTAGATTTATCATAAAACGATGAACGGCCTTTTTTATAGCGCGTTCAATTCCCTACAAGAATATGGATTGGGCATTGAACGTTTATTCGTTGGCGAGTTATAAAATGCAAAAGTAGCAAGCAAAGTTTTCTGCATGGGAATTAGAAAATTGCAATGACGAATCTCTAAATATTGATATTAAGGGCTCATATTTCAGCAGGCGGCTTATTTCATCTTACTTTAAATGCATTCAGCCTTTGAAGCAGGGGAATAAAGCAGGGGAATCCGAAGAAAAAAATAGTCAATTTTTGTAATCACTTTAATGTATAGTCGATTGAAAGTCAAGCTCGGTTGAGGCGGCTCAGTAGGCTCAACGAGCACCGAACGTCGCACCAACTTTGCGGATCTAACAAAGTCAACGACCGAGCCAAGATCCACGCAATTCGAATGTCAGTTGGTAGAGATATTTTGAGATCCCGAGGCTCCGTTACATATTCACTCATAACTCTGCGAAGAGTGGATGAGCTTATGCATCGGAATTGCTAGGCTGACATCCTCGGTTTATCTGCCAAACTCCGGTCAATCAATAATCGGACGTTCTAACTTTGGACGAACGGAGAAACGTAGTTTGGACAGAGGGAGAAGACCCAAGTTCTCTATTCGCCGGAAGATGTTTTCGGTGAGCAGGCCAATATTTGACATTCACTGATGTCGGCTAACAACATAGACGAGACGGACGGAAGTTTGCGCTGTAATAGCGGCTAATAAGGAGAATGGATTGTGCGGATACTTGCGCAATGGATGGAGAATGGATCGGCCAAGAGCCGCTTGAAAGATACTCTTTTATATTTGTTTGCCCTTTGTGACCACGGATGGGGCTTGGAGCTGGGTGCGGCATTCTCGCTTGATGGCTCTTGCCATGAAATCTGGAATAATAGGAAGAAAAAATAAGAGACAATGGAAATTGAAAGGACAGAGAGAGAGAGCGAGAGAGAGGCCCAGACGGGTTGAGACGAGTATGAGAGAATACGCCGTTCTTCCTCGAAGTGCCTGGTTGGGATACTTCTCGTCGAGTTGAGGGTAGTTTCGGTATCCTTCGAAGTCAACTTTCCCTCCACCGCCGTACTCCAGCTTGCCGTCACTCGAGTATATACGTGGCTATATAGGTTCAACCCTGCCACACTATGTCGCCAGTGAACTATGGGTCGCTCGTCCACGAGCGACTAATTCACGGTGTCCGGGGGTCGTGCTCGAAGTTGATTCTAGATGGCGCTGCTGGAAAGACAAGGTCCTATTAGTTGCGTTAGCCATTTACTACTATTTGTGGCCCATCGCGGTTGTAATTAGTTTTCCATCGTTCTCCTGAACCTGTCGTTCGATCAATCGATTCGGTTCTAAAAAGAGAACTTCTCGGTAAGGGAGAGAGTCCACCCACTTAGCCACTCCCTAGTTCCTCATTTCCACAAACGAGCAGACCTTCGATCGAGAGAGCTGCAGGCAGGGCATTGAAAAGCTGGTGAAAGATAGGCGCTCTTTGGAGCTCGACGAGAACGCGCTTACTCTACCGCGCGCACTGCACAAGGCCGGTATGTCGCGAAGCTTAATCGAATTTTTGCTAGTAACTCGATGAGCGAACTCCTCCCTTCCTCGTTGATATTTCTCTCCCTCGCTGCTACGACGATGCTGTATTTATCATCGAACGGATTTACGACTATGTGTACATACAGTTACCTCAATTTACGACAACGTTTTCATCCAATTAGCGTCTTCGTAAAGACCACCTTTATCGACCATCTGGCTGTCTATCGCCACGCTTCGACGGTTGGCGATGTGACGAAAAATCGTCAATTATCCGTTGTGTTTTAGGATGATCTACTTACTATTGGCGAATGGCCGACGCACGATACAAACGTTAATCAATGATCAATCCGCGTTACTTGATGCTGGAATTACCACTATTCGATGACACTGGTCCACCATTCTTTGCCAAGAACTCTTCCAATAGTATGCTCAACATTTACGTCGTCAACACTTGTCAACGCTCGAATGATTCATAAAGATCATGAGACAAAATACGCGCGAACGATCCTCCATGAGTACTTGAATGTGCATGAAACTTGAGACTGAGAAAGTTTCGCCAACAATGGTGTTATTTGTGTTTGCAGGTAGCGTAAACGAGGCGGGTGTATTCGCGCTTCGTGGACGTCAAGAGGGCAACCGGAGAGCTCGTAGGACAACGACGACAACCTCGACGAGCGCAACGTCTACTTCAGCAACTACAACTGCACCGACTACCAGAACGCCTTGGCGGAGTGTTTCAACGAGAAGAGATCTGGCTACTACGACGTTAGCTTCAGTGGATACGGGGCGGGGGATAGTACAGCCTGCGGCACTTTTAGCTGCATCCAACGATCAGACTTGGCCCTCGAGTAGTTCACCATCGAGCTCATCATCGTCCTCCTCCTCCTCCTCCTCGAATTATCCGAGCTCGTTGCTCCTCGTACCATCATCCCAAAATCCACCGATCGAGATAGTCGTCAAACCTCAGAGCAAGGTCGTTCTACCATGCGAACTCGAGGGCAACTACACAAGAATTCTCCAGCCGATATCAAGGTAAATATCCTCGATCTATATGCACGGGCTTCATACTCCATATTTGCTTTAGAGACTTACCCGACTACACTTACGATGCTCCGAGCATGTTTGTTCCGCGTTGCTTTTTCTCTCCCTATTCCTCTCTCGCCCCAACCGAGATTTGGAGCGTTGCACCTTCACGAGCGAAAAGTTCGGTTGCGCGCAATCTTCGTGGGCACAGATCCCCAAAACTTAAGCCTTTTGGCATACCTCCATAACATACGAAAACGATTTATTGCATACCAGAAAAACAGATAACTTAGGCTGACTGAATCCGCCGTTGGGATATGACAACGGATTGTTTATTGATTTAATGAAATATTAGGTTATATTAAGAATTATTTATTCTACCGAGCTAACAAGTACTCAGAATAATACATTTTTTAGTGCTTCATCTTGATATTGTGTTGGCCATCTGCGAATGGATAATTTTGTGATGTTTTTGTTATTTCCTTTCTCTATGCGATCGTCATTACCGAATTTCCTTCTCCTCGTCTCACGAGAAACTTAACTTTCATTGGTGCTCGGTTAATGAAAAACCCATTTGATGACTGCAGGAAATCAGCGAAGTCTCATTTTTTAGTTCGCATGGAGTGGAAAGCTACCGTGAGCTGTAGAACTGAAATAACGCGAGGTTTAAGGCGGGATTCTACTTTGAAACCATGAAAAAAACGCTATTTTCGTGAATTTTTTCTGAGAATACTATTAAAGATATCGATATGGGGTTTAAACTGTTCAATAAATACACTCTTTAAGTACATAACAAAAAAATTTTAAATATATTTTATTCATTTTTTGTACACGTAAAATATGTTTAAAGCCAATGCCTCGAAACGCAGGTACCGTTGCCGTGGTCGTGAAATCTTCCTGACGGATGGTCTGAAACCAAAAAATCAAATAGTTTCATGTTCAGTATACCTTCAGGAACCGACCTAACTAGAATATTTTATATACGTGCAAAATTAACAAAATGGCGGTTAAAATACGAAAAAAATGCGTTGTTTTTGGGTCTTTTTTGCAATAAAAAAATAGTTCTAATGAAAATTTTAAGTTGATTGTAGTTAGGTCGGTTGGTACACACATATAGAATATGTGTTCCAAATTTCATAAGGATCGGTTCAGTACTTTTTGAGTTATCACGACCACGATACTTGAAAATGTCGTTTCGAGAAAAACGCGTTTAAAGTTTTGGTGAGTGATAAATCGTAGAAAAAATTATCTTACCCTCAATGAGCGATGCCTGGGCCATATAATATGCCTTCGACGTGTTCCAGGTGGGTGTTTTCATCCAATTTAGCCTTTTCAAAGTTTCAAAGTAGAATCCCGCCTTAATGGTGGCCCCAACAATTTTGGATGAAACGCCACCAAGGATCCTGAACGTTTCGTTAAAAAAACCATTATTTATTGAATCAATTTATTTATTAGAAAATATTATTTTTCCCCTACATTTATTCGTTAAGAAACATTACTTATTTATTTATTGTATTTGTTTATTAGAAAACATTATGTATTCATTGCATTTGTTTATTAGAAAACGCTATTTATTGACTGCATTTATTTATCAGAAAACATGACTCATTCACTACATTTGTCTACCAGACAACTTTGCTTATTTACTGCATTTATTCATTAGTAAAACATTATTTATTCATTATCTTTATTTATTAGAAAATATTATTTATTTATTACATTTAGTTTTTCGAAAACATTCTTTCGCTACATTGAATTATCAGAAGACATTATTTATCGTTGGGACCAAGCATTATTTGTACGCTTGGAAAACATTATTTATTCACTACATTTGTCTAATAGACAACTTTTCTCATTCACTGCATTTATTCATTGAAAAACACTACTTATTCTTTATCTTTATTCATCATAAAATATCATTTATTTTTCCGAAAACATTATTTTTCGCTACATTGAATTATCAAAAGATATTATCCATCGATGCTGGGGACAAGCATTGATCCCTGCAGTTATTCCAGTCGATTAGTTACACAGGTTCCAAAAACCACTTCAATGAACATTTCCGACTCCCGCACTCGTACTTCACGTGGTACATCTGTTTTCTGCTTTTCCCCTGGAACGAGGACAAGCGAGGATCGGTTTTTGTTACCTTACAAAGTGAAGCGAGTTATTACGTGGATCGTCCTTGCGTCTTTGTCCCCCCATTGATTATCGCGGTACCTCGTCCCGTTGATGCCGTTTTAGAATTGCACGAAACTCCGCAACCGTTAATCATAGCCAGGCTTCCTTCTGGCCATGTGGTAAACCGGCGGGCTGTCCCATATATTTGCAGGAGTTACAGGATACGACCGGCGAAATGGCTCCACGACGGAAAGCCCGTCGACATGATAACGATAGACACGCGAACGGAGATGAGCGGGACTGGCCATCGTTACATCGGTGACTCGTCGACCGCCGCCCTTCACATAGATAGTGTAAGACTCGAGGACGACGGTATATGGACTTGTACACTGGAAGATGATCACGCCGACGACGATTACAGCGGGCGACCGATCAGGCTCGTCGTACTGGGTGAGTCGAGACTATACCATTACACGTTCCATACGTATCTACAGTAGCCGCTGCGGTTTATCGGATTGTCCGAGATTCCACGGACTCCCGATCAATCGGATTGATACTGGCCAACGATCCAAGATTATCCGAGCCAACTCCACACGTGTTTTACTCTCGTAGTTGAAAAATGCCTGATCGCTTCCGGGTTTGTCTCCACCGAGTGTACAGGGTGAGTCAGGACAAACGGAACACCTGAATATCTCGGTCGGATTCGAAAATACGAAGCATGTAGATATCCAACATTTCAATTGTTCGGAAGGATGCACATGGCTATCGAAATATACTTTTTTTCACGTCATTTCTTTCGGTTTTTTCAAGGTGACCAAAGTTTGTTTTTTCAATGGCATGTCATATTGTTCCGCTTGCACGTGGTAGCCAACATTCGAACGAATTCAACCATGTTACATAGTACAACCTTCAAACGACCTTCAACCGAGAAATATTAAATAAATCATAGTTCAACGTGTAAAAGATTTTTTTCCTTCATTTCTGTTACCTTAAGGTTTTAGGCCACTGTAACGGGTATAAAATCATGTGCGAATTTAACAATTTTTTTCGTATGAAAAAGTCATTCACTCGTAAAATTAATCACACATCTATTTAGTATAAATATCAAGCTGTTTAAAAAATATATATTTTTTTACGTACAAAATGGCTGATTGCTAATATTTTGTTTTATCTTTTTTTTGGGCGCTCCGCGGCGTGACATTTAGCATCCACAATTTTTGACCTAGAACAAAAAACAAAAATTCTCGTCAATCTACATTAGAATACTTAGAGAAGTACGTACGGAATTTAAAAAAGAATGTTTTGTTCTAAAGTTGTTGGTATTTGAACTTAAGAAATTAATTTTCAGTGAAAAATTTCGTTAATACTGCTCATAAACTGCTCATAAAATGCAAAGTTTTCGATTAATCAGAAATTCCATACGTACTTTAAATTTGAAGTAAATCGAGTGAAAATTGTTGAAGTCATTTGTCACGCTAATTGGAAAAAAGCTGTTTCGAGAAGTTTCGAGTAGTCGGCCATTTTGTATATCGAAAAAAAAAAACTCTAACACGTCGATATTCTTACTAAATAGATGCGTAGTTAATTTTATGAGTGAATCACTTTTTCATATGAAAAAGAATGTTAAATTCGCATATAATTTTATACCCGTTACTGTGGCCTAAGGCCTTAAATGATTGCAGCGAGTTGGGTTACATTCAAATGTATCACAATAACACAACAGAGCACCAGGTTCGGGGATGACTGAATATTTACGAAAAACCTTCACCTTGTTCACGTTGAACACTTAGCGTGACAGAAATAAAGCAAAAACTCGCTGAATTATTATTTCTTCAATATTTCTTGGCTGAAGGTCATTTGAAGGTTATACTATGTGACAGTCGCATTCTTTTAGATGCCGACTACAATGTGCAAAGAGAAAAAATATGCTATTCCATTAAAAAAGAACTTTCATGAATTTGAAAAAACCGAAAAAATGAAATAAACAAAAATTTTATGATAGACTTGTGCCAGACACATATGATAGGTTGTTCCAGACCATTCAAATTCCGATGTGTACCTACTTCGTATTTTCATATCCATCAGATATATTCAGGTGTTCTGTTCGTCGTGACCCACCCTGTATATCCCTTCGCAAGTCGAACTGGTATGCAAACGAGTGATGGATGATGCGAGTTTTAGGCACCTAGTGCCGAATATTGTGACTAAATATAAATGTGTAATATTATAGTGCCTAAATATAACTTTATATATAATTAAACTTTATTAAATTCAATTTATAATATTATATTGCCTAAATATAAATTTATATTTATATTTAGGCACGCTTATTCATAATAATGTCTAAAACTCGCAAATCAACCCTTCGTGTGAATACATGTTTTTCAGATTCTGGAGATGAACACTGGGTCTTTAGAGAGCGGCCCAAGCTTTTAAGGCGTTACTCCCACTTGTAGCGCAAAAACGGCCTTTTTCATGAATTTTTTTAAAGAAAACTACAAAACTTTTTTAATCGACCAATATACTATCTTAAAGAACACATCTTGAAGAACTTTCAGTAATTTTTTAATTGAAAAATATGACATTGTTTAGTGGCAAATGGCCGTCAATGAAATAATGTTTTTATATACACGGTTTGCGGTGACCAACATTGCGGCGAAGTGGATCATCTGAAAAAAAAATGCGGTTGGATTTAGTCAAATATAAGTATAAACTAGTCTTTAATCGAAGGATTTTAAAAAATATTCATTTTTCACAAAATGGCGGACAGTCAAAGTTAATGGTTCGATTTTAACGAAAAAACGGCCGTTTTTTGGCTACAAAACGGCCATTTTTTTTCGAAAAAAAATCGACCGATTAAAGACTACATTTTTATGTATTAAATAAGCCTGCAAAATTTCAAGAAGATCGGTTCATTAGTGTTCGAGTACTCTTGGTCACCGACTTCAGAAATGCCATTTTGAGAAAAACGCGTTTAAAGTTTCAATTTCAGTTCTTCAATTCACGGATTCTTCTCTTTCAACGCTCATATCTCAGTCAATTTTGTTCGGATCGACTTGAAATTTTCAGGAAATATTCTCAGATACTTATACTTCAAAAAAATGCAATAAAAAAATCGATTTTTTCAAAACCGCAAGTGGGGGTAACCCCTTAAATTGTTTCGGTTTTTAAAGGAGGACACCACTTTGGCGAGGCGAAACCAGGTTGTTTTTCTGATCTTTTTGTCTGCTAGATTATTTATTTGGGATTTGGAAAAAAGGTATATTATTAAGCATACATTGAACTTATTTTGTTTAAATTTTTATTTAAAAAAAAGTGAATAAAAATTCACACACTATTGAGGTATAATAGATAGATCATCCTCTCCATAAAAATATTTAACGGCTCGATCGATAACTCGACAATGTTTGGTCGCTGAATAATAAAAATCAAAACTTTTATAATCTACATAAATGTAGTTTTCGTTGTACCTACCTGTTTCACGAACAAAAAAGTTCACAAAAAGACGGGGTTCAAACGAAGAGTAAATTTGGCGAATTTTTTGCTTATATTTGGGGGCTTAAAAAAATACTTACGGCTACATACGACGATAACTACTGCACATACGGAATTTTTTTTTTTTTGTAAACTGAAAATCGGCCAATTATAATTAGACTTATGATTTCGGCCAGGTTGAGAGTTGTTTCGATAAAAATGCAATTGAAAGTTTTAGCATACATAAATCGTTGCGCTACCTACTCTCCTTAAATGGTCTGTAACTAGGTCAATTTTGATTATTTTTACTTAAACATTTTTTACATATTTTTCAACGTGTATACTTAAAGGAAATGCAAGAAAGAAAAAAATCGTTTTTTTGCGCGTCACCGTGGTGTTCCGCCTTAAGAAATCGGAGTTACTTCTCAAAGTGTACTCCAGTCTTCAACAATCAATAGAGTCAAACGTTTAACAGTTTCATCCTGGCTGCCGGGCCGTCCATCATAGCAACCCCCTCCCCTTCGTCCGCCGCTTTTCTAAGGACCCTCTGGCATATTTGAAATAATACAAGACCCCCATTATTTAGTAAGTACGTTGAAGAGGAATTACTGCTACTGCACTCGCTGTAGAATAATTAGTTTCCAGACAAAAATGGAAACACCCACTTTCACAAGATTCTATCTACCACATTCTCAATCTACTCGGAACATTTTATTCATGTTAAATATTGAATATTTAACATTTATATTGAATATTGATAATTATCAGTGTTTGTAGAATGCTAATGGTTTCAAAGCAATTGAGGTTTCACTTTTTGATACACTTAGATGACCTACCTAGCAAGCAAAGAATCCTACTTGAATGATAGCGTCCCCACACGCGTTGTACTCCTTTCTTCAATTGTCGTTTATCACAATTGTAGCGAAACGAAAAAGCACGGTTCGTTCGAAATAGTGTGCGGTTCCAAAAATAGGCCAAGCCCCCGATGTACTTTGATTAATTCATGTATGTAGGCCTCATAGAATAGAACAGTTGCGTTCACCCGATGTGCACCAAAAGAGACACGACGTCGGAGGCGTACAATCGATATATCGAATATTTACTGGGTATCCGAACAATGTTACCTGGTGTGCCGGGACATATACATACATACATACATATATATATATATATATACAAACGCACAGGAACCCACACACGATAAGGTTCGAATCTCTCATACTCATCTGCAAGACTATCGCCACAGGCAATCTCTCTGTTGCGACCATAATCGATGTCTGACAAAATCTCGTAACGCTGACGTTTATTTATGTACTCCGGGATCTCATTTCCCTTCGTTCGAAGCTGGACACATAGTGCCCGACATCCGAAACACAAAATAGCTGAGGAGGAGCTCTGCTAGTGCAGAAACGAACCAGTCCACAGATGTCACTTCATCTTGACTCTTCCTTTCGCCCTTTATTCCATTCTAGTGACTGCGATCTTTATCCTAAACATCGAATGAACATCACTGATTCTCGCTATTGAGATGGATGGAAAATTAGTTTTTCTGTTTCGTTTTATTACTCAGGAGCTCGAAACTTTGTCTCATTGTCGAAGATTTCTAAGAGGAAGAAATCACAAAAAAAAACGATATTTTACTTGGACAGATTAGGGAAAAGAGAATTTCCAAAGTAATCTTGAGCTTACGTGCTCCTCCCTGTACTGTTGGGATTTGAAGGAAAGTTGTTGTTTGCTGTGCACGAACAATAACGCGGGTTAGAACTTCGTTGAGGCATTATATAGATGGGGAAAGGCAATTACGAACACATTTGAATTCGAGAGCCGTCTTCATGGTCGTCTTGTCTCCTGCTCAGCATTATGCGAACCCCAGTGTCTTTAAAATGACCTCCGGATAAAGGTAAGTATATTCATATGGAAGTGATGTCAAGGACCGTCATATTTCCAACAACAGCGCTTCCCTTGAACATAATGTAGCATTGAACCGTCCTCAAAAGAGCCAACTGTGCTGATAGCTAACGTTGCAAAATACCGGCTTAAGAGTGCTTTTTTTCACGTATATTCATAGATGTATTCGATTGCAGCATTTGTATAATTTTAACAGGTTTTCATCGACCGAAAAAGCGTAGATATCGCGGCTTTGCATCAAGTCTAATCTCGGGCGCGGCGATATATGTTCTACACCGTCCGTACGCGCGCCCCCTACCGTTTTAGTTCTCCATATGATACGATGTCGAACCTTCTGGGGTGGGCGAGAGCCCAGGAGTAATGTTGTCGTCCTTTGCATATTAATCCGTCGTGGCTAGATAGGAGAACGCGGCGTGGTATACTCACGGCACACAAAAGCGGGTCGCCGTCATGAATATGCATCGGGTAAACATATTCTTCGTTTGTTTTTCCGCTTTTTTCAAGCCCTCTGCAATATTTTTTGTCTTTTCTGCGCGCCCCCAGAGGCTTCGCTGTACGATTGCAGGGTCGGCGACGGACGAAACAATGCCACGAAACGAAACAGTCACCGACCACCGTATTCTGAGCGCTCACGAAACACGCACACACACATATGATGCTGTGCCTTCCATATTTTATTCGTCCGCGAGTTCGAGCACGAAAAATCCCGCCAATGAATTTTTCTTGCCTAGGCATTTTTTATCGGTGCTATGTGCGCGCATATGAACATAAACATCTACGCATATATATGTATGTGCTCGTATATATGTGGGATCTAACGGACATTAACGTACAAGGACCGTATTTAAAACAGGTCGATCTGTTACTCAACACTACCTAGATATAACAGGTTGAAAAACTGATTTCCTCATATAGATGCACACATACACATACACACACACACACACATATATATATATATATATATACGCATCTTCTTGAGCGAAAAGTTTCGTTGCGCGTGGAATTGGTGGGCTTCGATCCCCAAAACTTAAGCCATTTAGCATACCTCCAAAACATACGAAAATAATTTTTTGCACCTGCGTCTGCCATTGGGATATGGCAACGAATTATTTATTGATTTAGGCGAATATTATTGGGACGTTGAATAAATTTCCGCTGTTTTACAACAGATGGCAGTACCAGGACTGCGTGTATGCAGTTTAAGATGGTAACGCACCTATGAAGAAGAACTATATGCGAGCTCGAAATTCAGTGTGTCATTTCGCTGAAGTGAATATATTTTTTTTCTGTGTTAAACATGTCAAATTGTGTGCCAAAAAGAATATTTGCGAGGAATTTGACTGCAGTACTTTTTTTTTTTAATCTGCACCTGAAGCACAACATGCAGACATTGGTTTAGATGCTTCGAAAATATGATATTGAAGTTTGCATCGTTGGAACCCAACGAAAGTTTAGTAGACCGAACTTCTTTTGGCAATTGTAGGGTACAAATATTGCTCAATTGTTGGTTCAGGCTGCTCATGAATAATCTGCAGCCTAAGTTTGCAGGACATGAATTTGGATGGCGAAAAAACTGAAGAAATATATTTGAAAAAAAAAAATTACTATCGTTGCATTCCAACGATGCAACCTTCAACACCATTCTTCCGGAACTCGAAAATCATACAAATTTTCCCCAGGCTTCTTGTTAGAGCTCCTCAATGCGAATATCGAAAAACAAAGTGTGCAATCGACGCACCTCGGTAGATACGATTTTTTTTCAAATTTCACCCCCCCCTCCTAAGGGTGACTTCCGGGAGACGTACATAGCGCATACATGCTTTTTCTTCACTAAACACCTAAATCAACTAGTTGATCATCAAAAACCAGAAGTGAAAAAAAAAAATTCTCGTTGCGTCTGCAACGATGCAAACTTCAGTATCATTCGAAAATAATGATTTTGATGTGGTGAATTGAAGGCATTACTTGATGAAGACTCAGATCAGACGCTAGCTGGACTTGCAGAATCATTAGCAGTTGATCACACCTTTCGAAACGTTTCAAAGCAAGTGGAGTGATTTTAGAAAATAAAGCATTAATTTTCACGAAAAAATAACAGCGAGAACTTATTCAACGATAACCAATAAGTTATTTTGAGAATTATTTATTGTATCAAATTAGTAAATACGCGAAATAAAAAAAAATTTTGCGTTTCATCTTAATATTTTGTTGGCCATCTGCGAATGAACAATTTCCCCCTGTTTTTGTGATTTTTTTTTCTCTATGCGGTCGTCGTTACCGAATTTCGTGCACCTCCTTTCAAGCTTAGACTTCGCGAGTCAACTTCTTACCTTCCAACGCATGACCTCGATGAAAATCCGCTCCGCACTTTTTTCGTTCATGAGATAATCTCTACAACGATAATAGCGAGCCCTCCAGCGGAAAAAAATCTTCGTTTTTTTAAGAAGGAAATGAACGATATGCGATAAACTTAACTTCGGTGAAGGTGAGTTAATGAAAAACCCAATTGAGGACGGCAGAAAATCAGCAAAGCTTCATTCTTCTCAGTTCTCATTGGGTGGAAAGCCATGACCTGTAAAGCTGGAACAACGCGAAAGTTCAATATGGTGTTGAAATGTTTGCTTCGTTGGAATGCAAAGGAAATTAATCTCGATGTTTCCATTTCTTTAGTTATATTATAATCTAATATCTTCATTTGCAGTTACTGGTTACAAATTTTGAATGAGAATTCTCAAAAATGTTGCTTTCCTACCCTGAATGTACAAAAAAGAAAATACATTTTCGTTGCATTCTAACGATGCAAGCTTCAATACCATGGTTTAATGACGGCCCACAAAAAATTCGAACGAAACGCCATATCAGGCATCCCCAACGTCCTCAAATATATACGTATATGCATAGTGTTTGCATTCAAATTCAACCGGTTGTTCGCTTCTCATTTTTCATCCAACATCTTCCATTCTCTTGCATCCTCCCTTCGCGATTCTCTTATTTCTATTTTCTGTCGATTTTTCGCCCGATACTAGCACGAAAGTATGCCGTTACATCGATTGCGGGTATTGTAAATAATTTCGGAGGCTTCAGCTCTTGCATGGATGGCGGTTGCCGCGCAGAGATGCGTATTTCCATCGGTTTCCAATCAGTCGACAACGGCAATACAGTGAGGGGCGGACGAGAGAAAAGAGAAGGAAGATGAGAGTAAGAAATATGATCGAGGTCGTAAAAGGGTTGCTGGTAATATAAACTCACGTACCTACAGCATCCAGATACCCCCATACACATCCACCAGCGCAGTTGCAATGTTCCCTGAGTTCTATAGGAAATTTTGCTCTCGCACAATTTCTCATCTCGACTCACAGTCTCAAATTGCCGCGGCCGTATACGTGAGACTTTTTTTTTCATTCCTTTTGCGTCAAAAGTATTAATTGGTTGCGTCATTCGTATGAGTCAATTATACTCCAACGAGGTATGTGCGATACGACTGTGAGGAGAGAAAAACAATCGTCGCGCGTGCGAGACCCTTTTTCTCTATTGAACACGGTCCGCGAAAGACTGCGGAACCTACCAGAGCGTGGTAACAAAAGGAAAAAGAAAAAATACATATACCTCTGTCATTGTTCGGTTTTGTACGGTCGCGGTCTTTTCCGTTTTGTTGGGTGTTCGATTTACTCGTATCCTTTCATTCGATCACGTGCGAAATTGTTATTGTTGCGAAAGACACGGGAGTGTTATTCCCGACGGATACGAGGCTTCGGCCTGACAGTGGCAGCGCTTCAACTATGAGAAAGGTTTCCCCTGCGTCTCGTTCCAATTTGCAATGGCTTCACACTATCATTCCGCCAGCCAACGGAAAATAGAACATTTTCGCCGAAAATGAAACTGTTCGTTTTCCAGACCGAATGCAGATGCGAAGCTTCGGAGCTTCAGCAACGTTTGCAAGTTGCATGGAGCGTACTCGAATTCCCCTTTAGAATATCCTCTTTTCAGCTAAAAGAAACCAGGAAATATACTATAATACCAAATAATGCAAAAAAATGATTGAAATCGACAAGATCAAGATGACCCAACTGCATGTTGGGGGTCCAATGTTTTCCATTACTGGAACGAATGCCTTTCAACCGGCACTCGTTTATATCATAAAAAATTCCGCACCAATGAGGACAAACTTGATCGAAGCTTGAGTTGACGACTCCGCAAAGGCTCGCGAATAATGAAAGAACCAGTCTTGCTTCCCCAGTCCTTCGCAATGTCGATTGAGCTGCTTCTTTACGTTGTCCACTCGTTTTCCTATACACGGATCGTTGAACTCCACTCCATGTTCGTCTAGGTGCACGCCGACATGCGCGATATTTCCATCGATCTTGCCTCGCGATTGAGGCTACGACAGAGGGAGAATTTTTGCGAGAAGTAGGTGCAGAAAAGCTTGGCCAGACGATCTAAGAGCAGAAGAAGCAGCAAAAGAACAAGGGAATCCCGATAGAGGCTGAGTGGTAAGTCCGAAGATTCTAACAGAGTAGAGCCCACTTGTTCAACGTCGCGTGGGTACAGGTATATGTCCATCGAAATAGAACGGACATGATGATCGAACCTTTACATATATGTATGTATACATGTACATGTATATGAACGCACACTTAAAGTAAGCCAGCACAGCCACGAAACCTTTAACCGTGCCGAAGTTGAGTGGCCAGTCAATAACCTAGAGTTTCCGGATGCCGCTGCGAAGCGCACTCCAAGAGCTGTCATTCGAGCCGAAAGCCCCCCTACTCGGCTTTACGACGCTCTATATAGTCTAAGAGTGCTCAACGAAGCAGCGGCATGAGGAGGACCCACTCGCACATATACACACACGCGGCACACCCACACACGCACACCTTCCAATTGACATACACATATATGTCATGTAGCAGACGCAATTCGACAGATGTATGGTACATAGGGACTGTAGGCGCACAGGTTATGTTCGATACGATCATGTTGGCCATTTACAGTGGACAGCGGGGAATGAGGGAATCGGAGGGAGAGACAGAGTACCGTGGAAATGCAGGAATGGTAAGGCATTAGGCAATTCGACATCGATGCGAGATCGAACAAGACGCGCTCCAACTGGACCGTTTAACATGGCATTGCCGGTTGATCAAGTGGACCAATTGGCCTGTGTGAGCGAGGTCAGGGACATTCGGGTGTAAGCCTCTCCAACCGATGCTACATTCGTCAAAGGGCTTCGTTCCGTCCGATTCAACGCTTGTATAATTCTGTACGAGGCCCAGTCATTTTTGTCTCCACGACCTCAGTCATTGGTCGAAATGCTGCAACTACCGAATCATTGAGCACAGCTCAAATCAATTTGAATAGCTCTGCTTTTCGAAGACAGCAAATTTTTTCGTACATTTTTCGTCGTCAGGGTCTTAGTAATCGTCGTCCTAGTAATCGTTTACACATTAAATAAGTATTTCAAGATAAGAATCAGTCCTTCGTGCAGATTGGTGATATAATAGCCACCGGATGATATTTACTACGTTGCATTACATTGTCACACTCGTAAGTATACGTGTTCAAGAATAATCAAATAAAATATATTCAGCTACGGCGTCTTTCCGTCATTACGACCGAAACCTTCATTAGGAGGTTAAAGTGAACCGTGTCACATCTCGGGTGATTCAAGCATGCCTGGGGACTTGCGTGAAGTAAATTTGTCTTCAAGTGATTAACAAGGATCTTCGTTTTGCGTTCAGCATGAAAAATTTTAATTTCATGCTCATTTCAACAAGTTTTCATGTATGACGATTAGTGGTTCAGCAATACAAATACTCTGCCCATTAATCGCCATGGCTGTCGATAACTGGGACATGGTTAGCAATTAAAATCTTATAAATCGAATATTAATTTATAGAAAATCATAAAAGCAATATTGGGGGCGAAATTAGCATTGTCTGAAGAATCCGCGGACCAGTAATCATCATACACATATTCCCAATAGTAAAAATATGTATATGGTGTATATATATATATATATATATATATATATATATATATATATATATATATATATAAATACAAACGTTGTCGATTGCTGGGTCGTGGCCATGGCGATAACTAGGCTCGTTATGAACACAAGTAACCACCACACGATCGAAAAAAGATTTAAACTTATTTTATGATAAAGTACTTATTTATAATGATTGAAAATGAATAAAAATGATAATTCTGACGTAACAGCCATAATTACTTTTATTTTTTTCCTTAATAAAGTTTGATACAAGAGAAATTTATGTTTCAAATTCTTTATCAAATGTTTTAATAAAAACCAAAAAGTTTGTGACTGAGTGCCTCAAAATTATGCTTCAGTTCTATAGGTAGACATAATCGAGTCAACAAAGGCTTTGCATAATTAGATGAGGCCTCATATACTTTTGGATGGTCGTAAAACAAGGTTTCATGGGCTTAAGAAAAATACCAATACAGCGATCGAAACGAGGTTTAGACAGTTTATTTACATATCCGAAGAGACTCAAATCAACTTTATTTTTCAAAAAAATACAAAATGGCGGCCCAGTGGCTGGTACAAATGGAGCGCATATATCGTGATCCTTCACGGGCGGCTCGCTGGAGACGTAATTTAAAAAAAAATGTTTTGCCCCGTAATCTACATTAGTTTTGCTACCGATGTTCACATGATTATTACAAAATATTAATTTTCGCAAATTTAGTCCCATTTTGAAAAAATCGCATTTTCGACCAAGAAACAATCTTTATACGTTTCAAAAAAACGTCATTGTTGATCGACTGTAAAAATCGTGTGTACATCGCTAGAAAACCGATCTAAGAAGCTACAGTTGATATTTGAAGTCAATCGGTCAAAAAATTCAGGACTTACGAATCCGCCCGATTTTGAAACCATTGCTTCACGAAAAACGCGTTCAAAGTTTTAAAACTCTTTTTCGACATGGCCTAAAAAATGTTTCCACCTAAAAGAACTCGTGCATACCATTTTCGGGGATGCTTATACATACTTTAAGCCAATAAAAAAGATACATTTTTTAAAAGTTATATGAAGACTTAAAGCAGTTTGCATGTGACGATTGGTGGGACGTTCCCATGACGATTACGAGACCAATCATCGTAGCGGTACGACGATGAACCGTACACTAACGTTTTATAACCTTTCCGAAATATTTTCTCGAAAACTGTAGCAGGCACGGGAATTTTAGGAAGACGTTCTTCTTCGTAATGGAAAAAATAACGAAGAATGACTTACAATTACTTCTCACTTTCCAAGTTAAGCTGTATAAATTTGCAAAGTCGAGCGATCTGCTTAAAGTGACGATTACTAGGCCGTCTACTTTAGTCAAATTTTTCGTGTGGTTTATTGTTCTCTTATACTTGAGTCAAGAGATGGAAGACACGAAGCTAGTTTACGAGGGAACCACCCACGGTGGTCATTATTATTAATTGATGTGAAAACTCTATACATAAAAAGGGCACAGAGAGATGGAGAGAGAAAGAGAGAGTGGTTTGGCAGGCGAGCCGAGGGATAATTTATTAAATTACGTCGCCACGCAAGCGAGGTAGGGTGCCTTTTTGATATCTTTAATATATATATATAAATATATGTATATATACATTAAAGATATCAAAACGATATATAATCGGATAAAATGGATATTATTGTACACCCTCGCACGGACAGATCTCCGTGACAACAAAATGGATTCTTGAGGTTCTTATTCCGCAAAATTATACAGCGATTCACGAGGAGGTGACTAGAGTAATTCCATTTAACTTGGAATTTTCGCATGAAAGAAGAAATGTAACGTCGTCAGTTCCACAATTTGACGATGATATTGAAGGGTTGAATAAATATAGGCAGCAAGAATAGCGTTGAGTTAAGGTCGCCGCTAAATGATGTCACACCGCTACATATATAGTATATCCTTTCGTGACCGTTGAGATCTCGCAGAATTGAGGCCGTTCGTCCGAATAACGAGAAAAATATTTTGCCTCAAGATATCCGCGTGGAAGAGGCTGGAGGATTTACCAACGCAAGGAAAATGTTTCACACCAAGTGTTAGCTAAAGTGGACCCTCTCTGATTTTGATTAAGTTTGGCATGTTTGCAGAGTGGGCAAAAATAGCCGTATGTACTGTATTTTTTTTTATATCGGCGGAACGCCATTTCTAAAAAACAAAACGCACCCTTGAAAACTGGGTTTTTTTTCGTTTTCCGGATATAACTTTTTAACGAAAAGAGATACGAATTTTCAGATGGCTATCCTCAATTGACAACCATACTGGTCGATCATTAGGATTCATCGATATACCGAATGGACGTTTCAATACTTCGCAGTGACGAATCGACATCCTCCAATTAATCGTAATCCATTACAATGCGCATTTCCAATTACGAACCTATCAGAATCCTAATTGCGACAGAATTCGCAGTTATGATATTGGCATGAAAAGCAGTCCCAAGCCGAAATGCCACGATTTCGCGCACGCAGGCGGTCGATGGAATATCGTATCAATCTGTCGGGCCAAAGAATCTTCAAGTCGTGGTGAACCGAGAAAAACGTCGAGGCCGATAAAACGATGAAATTGACACGTGAATGAGACGAGGCGAAGATTCTGGATGGGGAATAGTTTGAGCGAATAAGATGAGAAGGTGTTGGGTGTGTTTGGGGTAGGAATGAAGAGGGATATAGTGGATTGTGCGAGCAGAGTACGAGAAGACAGCCACCGCCCGGGATGATAGTGGAAAAACCCTTCATCATCGAAGCAAACGTGTGAGAAAAATGCGAAGAAGCCTGACTGAGGTAGCGCGATCCTCTCGCAGCTTTCTTACGGTATCGATTTCGTCTTTTCGCACACTGAAATAGGAATGAGAATTCGCTCACTGAATACGTATTGCGAAAGATATCCGACGCACCCTCGCGCGCACACACGCACACATGCACGAGCACGGATGTGAAGCCATTTTCAACCCGCTATATCTATGTAATATTGACTATCAGCACATCCGACTGCTTGGAGGACGGTTCTTCATTTTTTTTTCATCGATTTGTTGATTCCTGTCATGTATGCATCGAATAAAAATAACCTGTCCAACTTAACACGCACCAGCAATAAATGCGCCGCAAACGAGAAAAGATCCAATTCTTTTGCTATCCAATTCTGAGGAACGTCCCCACGTCCCCTGTAGTTTGCAGGCCAGAGGAAAAGGTTTTGATGTCTTCCTGAGATCTTTGAGTAACGTACTTTTTTTGCCTAATCTTTATACGATTTTTTTCCTTCGTCTCTCTGTAAATTTAGCCTTTTGAAAGGTTTAAAATGAACGCCAAGTAATAAAAAAAACCCAAAAGCATTATTGTTTGTTGTATCTTATAAAACAAAATCGTAATTGGGATGTTGAATAAGTTCTCGCTGTTTTTTTTCGTGAAAATTGATGCTTCCCTAAAAAAATCATTTCCAATGTTCCAAACGTTTTGAAACTGTTGTGTGATCAACTCCTAAAGATTCTGCAAGTTCAGCTAGCGCCTGATATGAGTCTTCATCGAGTAGTGCCTCCAATTCAAACCATCAAAATCATTATTTTCCGAGCGTCTAAACCAATCTCTGCATGTTGTGTCCGACAGAGCATGGTAAGTCTTAACGAGAATTCTGTGTTCTCAGGTGCAGTTTTTTTTAATACAGGAGGGCAGTAAAATTCCCGGCAAATGCTCTTTTTTTTGCACGAAATTTGACATGGTCAACATTACGAAAGAAAAGTTGCTTACACTTCGGCGAATTGACATACACTGAATTTCAAGCTTGCTTAGAGTACTTCTTCATCACTGTCGTCGAATATCCATAAGTGAATATGCATAAGTGAATACCCATAAGTCGAATATCCATAAGTCGAATATCCATAAGTCGAATATCCATAAATCGAATATCCATAAGTCAAATATCCATAAGTGAGTATAGAGTAGAAATGAGTTTGTTTGGGTTTGTTTTTGCCGCTCATTTCTACTCTAGACTAACCCTCTATACTCATTTTTCCTCTACCTCTCGCCATTTCTGGCACTCATTTCCACTCTATACTCACTTATGGGTATTCGTACTTATGGACATTCGACTTATGGATATTCACTTATGGATATTCGACTTATGGATATTCTACCCCAACCCTTCTTCACACATGCGTTACAGTCTCAAATTACACGCACGCAGTTCTGGTAACGCCATCTGTTGGAAAACAGCGAGAACTTATTCAACGTCCTAACAGTTTACCTGAAAAATCATTGTTTTTTGTATTCATTGAAACGGGGTTTCTATTACACTTACGCCATTAGTAAATTGTACGAACAAAACATGAACTACGTATTTGGCAAGCTTACAAGAAATGTTGCATAGAAAAGATCGTCTGGAAAATCAGTGCAAATTTTGGGATCTCAGGGTTGAGCGGACGTTTCAAAAAGCCACATTACATTGCTGATACGTCATTAGACTTTCTCGACGTTCACGCGATTGGAAGTTCAAACGCAACCAGTAAAAAGCGAACTTACCGTATAAAGAGTACATGCCGTGTTCGTCGAAGGCGTCGGGATATTATTTTTTATTACTTGGCGTCTAGACACTGTCCCTCTGTTGAGCCTTGGTCAGCAGTAAACCGTTCGATGAACGTCCTCGAGGTCTTGATTCCCTTTGGGATGGATTACGTTGTGCGCGCCGAGTGTGCCAACAATTTCACTGGTTGAAGAAAACAATTTCACGGTTGACTGACACGAGTACAGAACCGGCATTAACAAGTTCGGGCATTCCAAAGTCGATTATAGTGTGTGCATGTGGGCGAAGAGAGAATGAGGGACAGGGGTTGGTGGAAGGGAGAGAGAGGTAGAGAGAAAGTCTCTCACACTCTTTCTTATCATCTCATCTAGAACGAAAGATGCGGATTGAGAGGGTGGATTTCGACGTTCAACAAATTCGATGATAGACTCAAATCTATCCAAATACCGACGGGCGCTCTCGCCGGATTCAATCTCCAAATACCTTGCAAGCCCGACTACTGAGCCCACATTTAATACGAAAGTTTCGCGAGCGCAGCTTCGCTTTCGTCTACCAGTGGCGATAATTCAAAGTAAACGTGCTACATAAGACGATTCGATAGCAGTGAACGCGGTACATGGAATCTGGCTATATACATATTGCTGCGGTAACCAAAGCAAATACGTCGCATGCCAAGAAGAAAACTATATCGACATAGACGTCAGTTTCGAATTTTCAACGGGAGCACGGAGATTTTAGACAAAAAACGAAGAAAAGAAAATTTGGAATGGGCAACACCAAGACAGTTGTTTGCATATATTGTAGGATTTAATTAATTTTTAAACCACGATTCGATTGAAGGCTGAAAGTTTCCGACCAAGAGACACGGCAGCGTAACGACGCCCAGTACTGAAAAATAAAATTTCGACGAAAATCTAATGACATGTTACCAATGTCATGTGATTTTTTTCTATTGATTTTTTTTAGGTTATTTTTCGACCCGTTCACTCAATCTCGAGTTATAGAAATCTTATGCTTATAGAAATTATAAAAATCTAATTATCATAAAATCGATGACAATTAAATTATTATGAAAATAATGAAAATGGTTTAATTATAAAAATGATGAAAATAAATAAAACTATTCGTGATACTATTATCGAATTTATGTTGTGGATGCCATTTCCTAGCTTTCTACGGATTTAAATATCTTGAAACGCTTTTCCTTGCTCAATATGAATTTGAAACTACATACGTATAGTGCTGCCTTTAAAGAAAATAAATTATATGACTTTTTAAATGCTTTAAAAAAGTTAGGAAAGTACGCCAAGTAAGAAAAAGTCTACCGAAAAAATTGGTGGTTGTTTAACCTTATGTAAAATTCCGGTTTACCTTGAAAATAATTATCACATCGACCAATGGTCATATTGTATTTTTTCAATTAATCAATTGTAGAAGAAGAAATGACATAAGGGACTTTCATACGTTGTATTTTTCTATGATGATGTAAATGTTTTGTTATAATAATAGGATTTCTTGAATAAAAATAAAACATTTTTGATAAGATTATTTCGAGGATTTAAACATTTGTGTACATTTCTTTTACACTTGCATCATCCGTGCACTGCGCTTGGCTCTTTTATAAGCCATCTAATTTTGTTCGTACTATTGATTAATGGGAGAATATAATAAAGCCATTGTTTGAATTAAAACAAATAGTACTTATTTTTAAGGTAAACCAGCATTTTTCATGGGGTAAAACAAACAACAATGCTTTCGGGGCATCGTTTTATCGCTTGGCGTTTTCTGTTGATTTTTAAAAAGTTTTTAAAAGACTTCGAATGTACTCCGCATTTATAAAAATGGCTCTTTCCACTTTCATTTTCACTTTTGGAACTCTATAGTATTTCGAATATTGCCAGGGATCAATGTACAAGCCAACTCTAAATGAAGGATGTACTTGTTATAGGTGAGAAGGGATTATCAATCTGAAAAACAGGTACTGAAAAATCTGGTACAAAAAGTCGTATTTAAAGCGTACGTGTTAATTCAAATAAACTTCCCGTTGAATGTTAACTTTGAACCACACCATCGTGGCGGAGCGAAAAAGGCTTGTTTTCAGATTTTTTGTCTGCTAGCTTATTTATTTGGGATTTGGAAAAAAAGTGTGCTATTAAGTATACATTTAACAAAATTCGTGAAAATTTCCATGATAAAAATAATTAACAACGTTATTAAGGTATAATCGAGCCTCTGTATAAAAAAATGTGGGCCAACGACTCAACAATGGTTGGTCGGGAAAATAAAAATAAAAAGTTTTATAATCTATATAACTGTAAATAGTTCTCGTTGTACGTAGCCCTTTCTCGAAAAAAAATGTTTCACAAAATTGCGGGCGTTCATAAAAAGTGTACTTTTGGCGAAATGTTTACTCATATTCGGAGGCTTAAAAAAATTCAATAAAAAAAATGGCTACGTACAACGATAGCTACTGCAATGGCGGAAGCTTTATTATTTTAAATTATATATCGTACAATTATAGCTAGAGTTATGCTTCCGTCGAGAAAAATGCGATTAAAATTTTTAGCATACGTAAATCGTCCCACTATTCTACTCTCACTAATAGTAAATCGTCCGTAACTTGATTAATTTTCAATATTTTAACTTCAATTTTTTTCACATTTTCTTCAATATGCTCACTTTGAGAAAATGCAAAAAAACGATCTTACTCGACACAGTGGTGTCCCGCTTTAAATATATAATTTTGTTTCAGAAAGGTGTATTTAACTGGATTAAAGTTACAGTCAAATATACAGATTTCATAGAGGTAGTTGTAATCGATAGAAAAATGAATTTCAAGCAAATATATGATTTCATGAAATATCAAACGAAGCTCTTGTATACTTCAAGCAACGTTCTACTTTATTCAAACAAACCTTTCTTCTCACTTTCAGCAGATTAAGGATGTTGAGTCCCAAATCGCAAATGATGATAAAATTCTGAAAATTTATTATGTTTTTGTATGAAGTATTTCAGAGGTCGTGTAAAAATTTCACGACAATTAGGAAGCTCGTTATTGAACAATTAACATTCACAAATTAAATGTTGTCTTATAGAAACTGATGTAACTTTGTAATAAGTTTTTTTTTTGACCTCTCAATTTTATAATATCTACAATATACTGAAAGCAACGGAAACAAAACGAAGTTTATTGATAATTTTTTTTTATTTCTTTTAAAAATTGTGCTTAACAAAATGTTAATTTTTTAATAACGAGCTTCCTAATCGTCGTGAAATTTTAACACGACCTCTTAAATACTTCATACAAAAACATACGAAATTTTCAGAATTTTCTTATCATTTTTTATTTCAACCCTTAAGGAGGTTGAAGTAATGATAGAATTATGAAAATTTTGTATGTTTTTACATGAAGTATTCAGGAGGTCGTGTAGAAATTTCATGACGATTAAGAAGCTATTTATCGAACAATTAACATTAACATGTTTCATAGGGACTCAACATCCTTAAGCGACTATTCTACTGCGACGGGATAAAAAACCCGAATTTTTATTTTTCGCATTTTACAACTATATTTCATCGTCATTTACAAATCATCATTTACAAATATATTCCATCTAACAGCTGTTTTGGATTTAGACCTAAGTATACACATATACACGTATGCTTCTATACATTTAATGTATATTAGTAGTCTCTCCTTTCATTATGTGAGTAGAAGAACGCTCTACCGGTTAGTCTTGTATAGTATAGTATCGTAACCTATAAACGCGTTTTTCTCGAAACGAC
Source organism: Ophion costatus (assembly GCA_951751655.1). Lineage (NCBI taxonomy): Eukaryota > Metazoa > Arthropoda > Insecta > Hymenoptera > Ichneumonidae > Ophion > Ophion costatus. The sequence continues at coordinate 28,999,519 of OX632358.1, forward strand.
GTTTTTTTCACCTCGCGTTGATGATTTCGGAAAAACGGCTTAACCAATCGGGCTCAAAAATTTACTGCATATTCAGCATACGTATGGTTATCGTCCGAACCAGGATTATTAAAAAATATCACTTCGAACTCACACATTCGCCCGAATTATGACGTAAAAGAACTTGTTTTCCGAACACATTTGCAAAAAACGACGCTATTTTGTTATTTTTCAACATAAAATAATAATCCTAGGCCGGGCGATAGCGACATTCATACAGATTAAGAATCTCGTTGAATTTTTTTGTTTCCGAACCTGGAGAGCGCAAATCATTAACGCCAGCAACATACCTTTTTCATGACTTTATACGATTATAAATTTTTAAATAAATATACTAGCATACAATAAATATGCACCAACAAAAAATTGTTTTCAATTCTGTAGGAGTGTACCTTTGAGCGAAAAACTGGTTTGTACCGATACATGCAGGGGGTATAAAAAAAGAAATGATTCAAAATAGCTCACTTTTTGAGCCGACACAGCAGAATAGCCCCATAAGGCTCCCAGCCCAACCATTAAGTAAACTCGACACGATTCCTCGTACCTTGCATCAACCTCGAAAATGTTCCCCCAATGCTGCATCTGACGTAATTTTCATTTTAAAAGATTTCGCACACCCCTAGCCGAGTGGGTAAGACACCTTGAGAAATCGGAGGTTCGAGGATCCGAGGCTGACACGACGAAAAATCGCAGATACGATATAGCGTGTACCCCTATTTTTTACCACGCGCTCGCCCGGGACAAGTTTCGCCTCCCACTGGAGAGCCATGCCACAATCCTCCACCCTCAGTCCTATAAACGCGTACAAGGATATAAATCTCCCAGAATTAAGTTCGCGTGCTTTTCTTCAGCCTTTCACTTGCCAGCCGTACGATTCGCTGAATATATGACCACACATATTTATTTATGTTTGTATAATGGACGGGGGCCGATTTTCAAATGGATTCAGAAGGGATGAAAGTGGTTTCGTCGTGCCGAAGACGAGATTCTATGGAGTACGAATTGGAGTGTCTGTGCGGCTGTCAGTGGCCATAGCATTCAAAATGGGTTGAACCGATTCACCGCGGTTTTTGGAGTTCCCTAGCCACTGATTCCCTAGCCCTCATGATTGTGCCATATCTGTCCGTTAGTATGTCACAACGGGAAGCCTCCTGTCTGACCTCCGTTCTCGTAATCCTTTCGTTTGAAAATCTGAAAATACTCATGAGACAGCTTCAATTGGAATGCGTCCAAGTAAAATTCGTCTGCTTACTGTGAAAAAAATTGTGTTTTAAAAAATAGATTTAAAAAAAACTGCATTGAATGCGAAAAATTTCGATGTTTCGAGTTTCACAAACGTTCGAGAAATGTTACATGCCGAATACTTAGAGTTATCGATAGTTGTGAAATACTGTCTTTGAAAGCAAATAACGGGTTATGCTTAGTTGTAAAAGACAAAAACAGCTTATTTTGGGGATTTTTTTTTTAGGAAGTCGCGATGATACATTTTTACAGAAATTAGGTATTTAAAAAAGTATCAACTGAAGAACACTGTAACTTTTTTTCTGTAAAGATATTTAATTGTAATCGATTCACAGCCGCGTCCGGAATCTCTCAAAACCGTGTTTTGCGATGGACAACGCCTTCTGAACCAGGTTATCGATTGTAAACAAATCAAACAGATTACGTTTATATATTAGTTGATCCTATGATTGATCGAAGGAATTTACGAAATCTCAAATTTAAAAAAAGAGCGCGAGTTCAATGTGAGACTCGATTTTCCGAAAAATGGGCATTTTTCTTTTACCAAATCGAATGTATACGTCGGAAAAAAATGTTACGATCAAATACTTTATTTCTACGTCTAGAAAAAGTCCTAAAAATGTCAGAAAGCTCGATGCAGCAGTTTTTCAAAGATATGTTGCTCACCGACAGTGAAAACGTATTTCGAGAAAAAAGCGTTTAAAGTTTCGAACGTGGCTCCAAGCGTTCCGACGGGCGTCAACATGCCAGCCTATAAATCTGTCAACTTTTATTCGATGTTGAATTTTTCAGGGAACGATTATAAGATGATACAGTGTGAAAATATATTAGTTTTAAAAAAAGTGATTTTTCCACTTTTACAACAACGCATAACGTCTTAAGGCCTTAGGCCACAGTAACGGGTATAAAATCACGTGCGAATTTAACAGTTTTTTTCGCTTATAAAATTAATTACACATCTATTTAGTATGAATATCAAGCTGTTGGAAAATATTTTATTTTCGATGGACAAAATGCCCGACTACTCGAAACTTCTCGAAACAGCTTTTCTCCAATTGGCGTGACAAATAACTTTAACAATTTTCACTCAATTTACTTCAAATTTAAAAGTTATTTTCGTAATTGCATTCCGCCGAGAAGTACGTACGGAATTTCTGATTAATCGAAAAGTTTTCATTTCATGAGCAGTTATAACAAAATTTTTCACTGAAAATTCATGTCTTAAGTTCAAATACCTACAACTTGCCTATTGTTGTCTAAAGCCCTGTGTTCGAGGTGATTTTCGGGATGAAATAACTTTTAAACTTTTCGGGTTTTCTTTCTAATACTTTTGACACACTTTTATCGATCCTTCAGAAATATGTACAAAAAAAATATTACCATATACTTTCGTACGTTTGTTTACAACGGTGCGCGGAAAAGGCCCCCAATGGGTGACCACCGTTGTGGACGTGGTATGAATCTGAAAAACCAAACATATTCAGAAAGATCTGTTCACTAATTAAATGGAATTACAAAAAAACAATATTTTCAAATTTCCAGACAACAATACTGCCTCAAGTTTGAACTCGATGTTGCAATATTACGTGCGTAACGAAAAGCTCACGAAAGGCTATTTTGATGCGTGCCGCTAATGCACTTGACCCACTTTTCGCACCACAGCTCGAAACAAGCCGCAGCTGTGTACAGCAGTTACACGATGATGGTGGAATGACATTAAAATCGCATACCCGAGCGCAGCCATTTACTTGCGTAACGTGCAGTGCAGTGTAATTATCGATTTACGTAAACGGCGAAATAGGACTTCGGGTGTGACTTTACCTAGAAAATAACATGAATGAATTCGCGTCTGAACTGTCACGTAGATCGAGTCATCCGCGCGAATACGAGGTATATTAGTAACGATGAATTTCACTTTCGGACGTTGCCGCGTTTACATATATCCATAATACATATGTACACGTATATATTCACTGGCCGTTGCTCCATATCCTTTTTATTCGTGGCAGGTGAGAGCACACCTGTTGCTCCTTCACTCGCGTGCCCCGCCGAGTGACGCTTTTCATATTCTTTCGTGAGTGTACTTCCCGACTGACACGTGACAGATCAAACAAGCCGTGCTTTTCTCGCTCTTGGTGACTTTGGCTTATTTTGAAATTGTTTCGAATCGAATATTGAAATTGGTAGCGTCGATCGCATGCGAATATCAAGGGTCGATTGAAATTGGTTTACGGTATCAATCGACAATTTGACCAAAATTGTTGTAATGTCAAAAATTGGTTGGATACGTACGTCTTTTGGGTTTTTTACGATCTCTCTCTCTCTCTCCCTCTCTTTGTCTCTCTTTCCAGCGTCTGGTTGTCATGAACAGTGATGAATCCTTTTACTATTCCTGCCCTGTAGCTGATACACTCCAACATACAATCTGATAGAACTTGGTGCAACATATTGGTATCAAAGAGATTATGGATTCATATCGCGATTACGGATTTATATACTTGCAAGTGCTGAATCGCCTTATGCAAGTTTGAGTTGAGGTATCGACATTTTAAGTACGCATTCACAATTGAAGTTGAGACATTGATACTCGAGGTAGTCCTATCGCCAGGCTTCAATTCATAGGATTTTAATAATTTTTTTTTGAGCTTCACTAAATATATTAATAATCGTCTCTGTGAAATTTCAGCATCGGTTATCGACCTTATTACAGAGAAAAAAAATTGCGTACTTTTGTGAAGGAATTTCGAGACGACATACAAAAACCCAATGTCCGGTCGCTACAAAAGTGTATACACTAGTGAGAATCCGTCAGATTCTTGAAAATAATCAGACTTACATAATTAATACTTGTAGGAATCCAATGCTCTCAGAAAAAAATACGCTCATTGACCTAATTTTCATGTAATATCAAGTTTAATTTGAACTTCCGGTATTGGATTCATTACGACTTGCTACGATAAAGAGACGTGACAGCAAGACAACAGCTGACTGTAGTCGTAACCTCATCTCACTCATTCGAATTTCTACAACTATTTGATTTTTAACCGTCATATTTCACCGACACAAATGTTCCACGCTTTTTTACCAGTCGTGGCCCGAATACAATGCTTTGACATTGTTTTGACAGATCGACGTTGAAAAGCATTGAGGTTAAACTCGCCTGAATGAGCAAAAAGAGACGGAGATAGAACCAATGTAGCCAAATATCAGACCTAGAAATACTATGCGAATCGTTGGAATAGCTATTTTTTCATTTTTCGAATTAAATGTGAAGAATCATTAAACAGTTTACAAATGGAAAATTTTAGTTATTACAAATTATTTTTTTTTGGCATATGTTAAAAATATAAATTGTACAGGTCTCAAGTATGATCAGTGGTATGACTAGTGTGAAGCGATAGGACTACCTTAAGGTAAGCATTAATATTTCACGCTTAGGCATCAATATTTTATTGTGGCATAAACTAGGGTAGGTAACATCATTTATGTACGAATTTTTTTCATTCTTCAATATTTAGTTTAGGCGTTAATAATTTAATCTTCAGAATCTATATGATACTTTAACTCAAAATGTCATCTCATTATTATCGTCATTACGTTTCATTAGATTACGGCAGTATTGTTTAGAAATTCAAGAAAATTTTCTTTTTTTACACTTCATTTGATTGTTCTACAGACCTTCCCGAATACGGCTACGAAAACCGTTCAATGATACTCATAAAATTAGCCGAGTTATTGAAGCTATAAGGAGTACGCTCGGGAAGCAACATTAAGGTATTCCATTCACGAACTTGAATCGTTGAAAATTAACTGTCTTTCCTCGGCAATGAAGTAAAGATACATCCCAGTTTACTGAAAATATTTAAGGCCAAGGTATCGAACTTTTAACAAAAAATAACGCCTTTAAAAATACTCTCATTTATACGGTAGTTATGGAGATGACATGCTGGCCACATTTCGACCTAATAATCGACATACTAAATAATTCTCGATGTCTGACATACACTGCTCTGCGCATGTCAAAAATTCTGAAGGTTCCGCAACGAAAATAAAAACAGGGGATCCCCGAATGTTTTAAGAAAATATTAATGATTAGAAAAATGTAACAGACAAATTTTCGCAACCGTGACTTTTCAGGAAAAACGTACAGATGTTTGAATCTACCAAATTTGTGCGAAATTTGTTATTCCAGTTTATCGTTGGATATAATAATGCATTGTTACTTATTTTTCTTAAGCGCTACTGTAAATTACCGACGATTATTTTGTTAGCTGAATTTGTTACCAAACATCATAAAACTCATGAAGCTTAAAAATGTGTTTTTTTTTCGAATTCATAAAACGTCTGCACCGCTGGTCGCCAATCGGCGAAATTTTCCTCGCACCGTTGTAAACAAACGATAATAATTGTTTTAATTTTTTTATTCGTCGATACACATTCTTGAAGGATCAATAAACATGTATATTCATTTTTTCATTAATTTTTGAAGTTATTAAACTCTAAAGACACTTTCAAAACGCACTCCAGTCCGCAATACTGCCTTGATCGTCACACTATTTTGAACCCCGACCATCTGCAATATTTGGACAACGTCAAATACATTCACTATGTTCAAATTGTCGTGTTTCCTTCCGTATTTTTCCACTTGATTCGAGGGTATTTTCTACACACAAATAGACATTAATCCAATAAAATGTCCCCGCCCTCTCACTGTCTCCCTCTTTGTCTCGATACTTAATCCGATCTAAAGGACAGAATAAAAGTGTTGCCGGGCAACCCGAAAACTTCCCCGTTCTCGTCTTCGTCGGCGTCGTCGTCGTCGTTATGCCCCGTCTGCGCTGCACGTTGACGGGAATGTAATATACGAAAAGTGTAGCGTCAGCACAGATTAATGGGTCGCACGACTATCAAACGTGGAGGGCGGAAATAATAGGGATGGGAGAACGGGGGGAGATACGTGAAATGACACGTAACCGGCTGCGATAGAGAAGGATCGGAATGAGGAAGGATACGTATACCTTCAATCTCTACGATCTATATATGTTTTATATGGATACATGGATGGATGGTATGTCTATTACCCCACCTTCTATCTTTCTTATATGTGAGCATATATGGGGTGATCAATAGTCTACGGGGCGGTCCGTCTCGGATCAACAATCCATAACGCGCCGGAAGTTCATACTGGAGCTAGCGATTTATCTGTACCGTTTTGGAGGAAAACTCATAGCCGCTTGTGAACGAATTCGTTTTTTTTTTTTTTCGAATTGTAGATTACATTTTACGGACTGTTGCGACAATATCCTTGTTACTTCTTTTCCGCACTTGTTACTTCATTATTTCCACCTCCACTGCACGCGGGCACAGGGAAACTGAAAAATCCTTGGCAAAACGGGCGGCAAAATTTTTTCCAGCTTCCGTTGCGTTACGTTCGGAAACTCAGTAACTGCGCCCGCTCGTTGGCTTGAGTGCAAGCCCGTGTGCGGCTAAGTGGTCGCTCATTCAAACATCGGCACAGAGTCCTTCGCTAGAAAAACCGCTGAGGACGCACGCCAAACGTGTCTTCACTATCGCCGGTGTATGTGATTGTTTTCATTAATTAAATGTCGAGGGAGTTCGCTAAAAAAACTTTGGTTTTAGAAAATTCGACTTTCGTCGGCTATTGGTACTAGTAAAAAACTATTATTATTTCCGTTCCAATGTTTTGATCCGCATGCGGATCAAAACATTGGAACGGAAATAATAATAACGGAAATAATAATAGTTCGCGATTAGCTACAAGGTGCGAGGTGAATGCAGTGATTTCGTGAATTAATTACTATTGTATTTAGCCGGTAAGGCATGCAGAGTTTTCGCGAACGTCATTCTGTATGGCTATACTACAGCATGCAAAAAAATCAGTTTTCTTTCTAATGGAGAGGTTCGTGCACATACTACCTTAAAACAGGGATTTTGAACGAAGGCATTTCAACACAGTTCGTCTTCGATTTAGTTGAAACTTATATGTGATGAAGCATTGCAAACTACTAGACACGGTATTATTAACGGCGGAAAACGGTTTCAAGGGAGGAAACCACCCCTCAGAGAAAGGCGTGTCACCCCACGATTGATTTTTTTTCAAATACTTTCTATTAGGGATTTCCATTGGGGATCATTAGAAAAATTTTGGTTTTTGTTTAGTTCAGATGGGAAGACTGCTTGTGGGCGAAACTGCAAAATATCCCCTCGACACGCCTTTCTTTGAGGGGTGGTTTTCACCGTTAAAACTGTTTTTCCGCTGATAAAAAAAATACATGTCTCATAGTTTCCAATACTTTATCACGTATATGAGTTTCGACAAAATCGAAGGGGAATAGTTAAGTGATGTTCCCTGGAAGTTGACATAGAACGCGCCATATATGCATTTCATATATCACAGATTGCGAACATTTAGTTTGGATGAGGAAAAGCAGCACAGCTCCCCTAATCTTTCCGCACCAGATCCAACGTTCGAGGCATCGCGAACGAGCAGATGAGAAAGACTGAGAGAGAGAAAGAGAGAGAGAGAGAGATAGAGAGAGAGAGAGAGAGAGAGAGAGAGAGAGAGAGAGAGAGAGAACCCAATACGAGGAGAAAACGAAAAGTCGATTGAGCGCGGTCATGCGTGCCGCGCTCCCAAGCTGGAAAAGCCCATCGGCTCCTGAATCTTGTCTATTCATTGGTTCCTTCGGGAGCAATCTGGATGATTATTGGAAGAGACATTGCTCTGGAACGGTAAATCGCGACTCCGACTTTCTCCCGAAACTTTTTATCTCTCCAAGACTCGATTGGATTTTTCCGCAAGTTCTACGCGAATGTTTTTCCGCAAACGCTACGTCCATAGCGACTGCGTTGACGTAGCTATATTTATATGTTTGTGATATTCTTCATGGATATGGGGTTGAGGTTTGGATGATGGCGAATGTTTTCCATGGTGGGCTGAAATGCGTTTTCGGCCAGGCGTTTCTATGATTGAAAGAATGTAATCAGTATCGAGTGGATTTGTAACAATTGCTACAGGATAACTCCTCGCTTCGACGAAGCACCAAACAGCCGCTTGGTTTCTTTTTTATCGCGCAATAAATTCCGCCACTGTTTTCTGGCGACACAGGAAAACATCGTTCATTGCTGCGGATATTCTTCTCGTTTTCGGTATACCGGAATTACCGGAAGAAGGGCACGAGTACAACTTCAGCGATGAAAACAGTGAAGTTCATTTGATTTATTTTCCATGGAATACAAATAACGTACCAAAATAATAAAACGAACACAAGCAAATTAGGATATCGAAATATTACCATTTAAGTCGATGTTATTATGAATTCTTTGAATAAACGTGAATTTTTCTAAATAATACTTGAATGATTGAGGGTCATGTCAAAAAAAAGACATCTCGCAAACTTATCGAGGCATCGATTCTTTTAAGTTGAGGGAAGACACCACTGTGACGGGTTGAAAAGGATCGTTGTTGCGATTTTTTTTTCGTCTACTAGATTATTTATTTGGGACTTGGAAAAAAGATACTTTATTGAGTATACATTGAACTCATTTTGTGTATTATTTTTTCTCGTTTTTATAACATGTTCACAACGTTATTGACGTTAACGTGATTGAAAAAGTTCAATTGAAGTTTTGATTACAAATTAACAACGTTATTGAACGACCAACAACGTTATTGATTAAACATTTTTAATTAGCAACGTGAATGAGATATAATACAGCCTCTGTATAAAAAATGTGGTCCAACGGCTGGAAGGACAACTCGAAAATAGTTCGGTGAAAAATGAAAATGGTTTTTCAATTCATGTAAATGTAATTCTCGTTAGACGTAGCGGTTTTTTTGAGAAAAAAACTAATGTATCTAGAAAACGGCGTTCAAAAAAAGTGTAATTTCGGTGAAATTTTTGCTTATATTTGGGGACTTTAAAAACTAAATAAAAATTATCGGCTACATACAACGATAGCTACTGCAATTACGGAACTTTTAATTTTTTGAAATTGAAAATCGGACATAGCTAGAGTTATGATTCCGGCCACGTCGAGAAATGTCTTTTCAAGAAAAACACGATTGAAAGTTTTAAGATACGTAAATCGTTGCGCTACCTGGTGTCACTAAAATCGTCTGAATCTTACAATTAGTAAATTTTCAAAGTTTTAACTCAATTTTTTTTCACACATTCTTCAATATGTATACATTGAGGAAATTCCAAAAAATCGATTTCTTGACTCACCGCAGTTTTATCCCGCCTTAAGAGGGTGCAATTTCGATGCTACCTTTCCACCTCACCTGCCGCTGCCGTGGTATAAATTCTCATACTTTATTTAGCGAGTCGAGGACGATATTTCCCGTCTGAAAGTAAATTTTTGGTTTCTCGATAAAAACTCCATAATAAACCATCCATAATTTTCGCCACAGATATCACACTCTCCACGGAACGACCAATGCACATTTTTTTCGATCATTAGAAACCCACGGTAACTTTTATCCCTTTCCTCTAGAAAAGAGGAAAGACCCTCTTCCATATTACGCATCATTGACCTGTTCAGGTCCGCGGCCTCGCGTCGAGTTTACGAGCGTTGAACAAAAAATAGTAAAAGCTGCTTCCTCTTTGACGGTTCTTATACCTGAAAATGGCTCTGCCGAATATTGCGCATGCTGCGCGCATAACTTTTCTCCTCTATTTGAACCCCATGCCCGTTAGGGCGATAGTAACGCGCGTGGCGCTTCTTCAACCCGTAATACCCAATATAACCAAACGCGCACTTTGCGACACCCACCCACGGTTCAAATGGCGAAAGTTGCATTACCGGTTATCGTTCAAGGACAACAGCTGTGCCTTATTGAAAAATCGATACATCCCTTTACCCTGCAAGCACTTGGTCTTCCCCGCTTCCCGGCGTTTTATACGAAGCTACTTTTTCATTCTCAATAATACTAACCTCGCACATCGTTCACTGGAAAAGAGGAAATTGGAACTTGACTAGTTCTAATTTCCGTGGTCTTTGTGGCATGAACATTATCAAAGACCAGCTTCCGCCCGCGTTGATACATGCAAGTCATACAATTTTCCACGGAAACTTTTACACCCTACTTCATCTCCTTAGGAGTTGATTTAAAAAAAATCCTTTCTTAGTGCACCTCTACACTTTCTAAGGAACAGTTCTGCCAAATTTCTAGCTTCAACGGTTTAGGCTGTGCGATGTCTATGTGCCAGTCAGTCAGTCACAGAACTGGTTTATATAATATGTAGGGTGGGTCCGGGGTAATTGGCCACGTGTTTTCAAGAATCCGTCAAAATAAAAGTACAGACGAATCTTTACTTATCTTCATTTGGAATTAAACTTTTAACATGCAACTTTAAGATGATTTACAAAAATAGAACACACTTATATGAAATCAATCTCAAAATTAGGATTTTTGTTAAATTCCTGATTGGTCGTCTCTCCCGGATTATCTGGCTGTGATGACATAGGAGTAAAGAGATGGCCCGTACTTACTTCATGTTTGGATTCCTACTTTTTTTTCTTTCGGCCACATCTAGAACACGTATAATCGAATACAGTACAATTTTCGTGTACCCAAAGTTGGGACACTAGGTACTGAAGCCAGTTTTCGATGAGAGCGGTTTCATAATAACTTTCTCCGCAACATTTTTTGTCATTGTTGTTCTTGCATCGTCTTTCTAATGGTCCAGTTGAGGAGACGAAAACCCAGTACTTTTTAGTGTAGAATATGAATTTTTGACTGAAGGTAGGTGGTTGCATACTGAAAGTCATACCAATAAAATATTGCCCTTCAACTCGCCCCAACCCTAAGAAATAGGGGTTGAAACCATAAAAGGCACCGTATCGCGATATATAGTAGCCCGATCGAAAAATGTTTCAAACAAAGGTTGTTTGGAATAATAAAATACGTATAAAGTTATCTGACGTCCAATCCCCCATCTTTGACCCAGGCAAGGACGCAGCGATATATCTACTCCGCTCGCACACGCATGAACTCCGAATTTTTTAATCGCTTTTGTGACGTTATTTTCAAAGATAGGGGGTTGAATGTCAGACCACTTTATACGAATTTTATCATTCCAAACAACTTTTGTTTGAAATCTTTTTTGATCGGGCTATTAATTACCGCGATATTGCGATTTTTATGTTTCAACCCCTATTTCTTAGGGTTGGGGTGAGTTAAGGGGCAACATTTTATTGGAATTACTTACAGTATGCAACCATCTCTTTTCAGTCAAAAATTGACATTCTATGCTAAAAAGTGCTGGGTTTTCGTCTCTTTCACTGGACCACAAGATCCTCCTGGTATTTCGTAGGTCCTAGTGTCCGCACGAACCCGACTATCCATAATTTTTCACAGCGCTATTAGCTACTTATAATGATTCTTCAGTCCAGTTCCCTCAGAGTGCAATAGCTTTGTCCTTATACTTATTGAGCATCTAAAACAAATGTAAGAAAAATAAATTATTTGATCACCTCACAAGTTTTATCACATCACATTTGATCACATCACAAGTTTTATCACACCACATTTGATAATATCACAAGTTGTATCACATCACATTTGATCACATCACAAGTTTTATCACATCACATTTGATCACATCACAAGTTTTATCATATCACATCATATGGCCATCATATATCGACTGTATGATGGACACGTATCTCTCCTAACCTTCCGGGAGAGATGGTCACATAAAGAATGTGAACAAGTAGAAAAAATACATGCGAAATCTTGAGGTTATGACAAAGCACTGTTCGTGAATTATTAAAGAAATACAAAAATATCCATTATTTTTACAAAACAACATCACCACAATGTAAAACATAAACCATTCAACTAATTTGACGGATGGACAAAACAATTAAAAACGGTTTTTACGTACTTTTTCATGTTTTTTGCCACACTTTCGCTCATATACTTACACGTGCATGATGGGAAGCGAATTAAGCAGTAAACGGCGACAGCAAGTGAGCGGTTCGATGAAATATTTCTATTGACCATTTCTCCCTTATGGCAAACTCCCCCGGCATTACCCGGGTACATCTTCTACTATTCTAAAAGTTTCTTCGGAGAAATTGTTTTTAAAAAATCGCTAATTACTTCTTGGGAGAACCTCCTCGAGTGGGATAAAACAATCAGTAACTAATGTGCAACTTTAAAATTTGCATACGCATAAACGTTTACTAAAAGTTGAATGTATATATATATATAATTATATATCCCGGACTTTTGTCTCGGCAGCTCATAGAAATTTCCTCAAATGAAATTGAGAAAGCTCGCGGGTATGCAGTGATTAAGGTGTACGTATGCGTGCATTCGTGTGTGCGTAGCGTATTCCTCGAGGCATATTTATGCTCGGTCTCTACATATATCTATTCTCGAAACGAGAGATGCAATCTCCGCAATTCTCGTTTTCGTCTGGTATATACGCATTCCCAATCGTTATTCCCAGTTGCGAAACTTCATTTGTGGACCACGGTGTGTCTGGTGTGTGTGCGTGTGCGCGCGCGCGTGTGTGTGTGTGTGTGTGTACGATTGGTGGGGAAGGCAAGGCAAACTGACATCGTATAAAACTAGCGTAAAGAAAATTCACGACCCCACGATTTCTCTATGTCGGCGAGCAAAATTGAAGCACTTTGGGATTCAGCTATATGAAAATAATTTCAAATATATACCTTTTATCCTTGCGCTCTTGTGGGAAATAGTGTTTGTTCTTTTTTCTGTTGAAGAAAAAAATAAATGAACTAAAAGAAAAAGAAAACATGATGGAGAAATAAGATTGGCGATTCGGATGAATGAGGAAATGATTGCATTGATTCAAGGTTTCAAACAAAAAGTGCAGAATACTGTGTTACGCGATTTCGGTCACAACGAAAAATTCATTAAAAATCATATTCGGGGCAATAAAATGTGTGTAAAGGAATTTTGGTTAGGGCGGAAAAACACTGTGAAGGGGTAAAAAAGACATTTTTTTCGCATTTTCTCAGAGTTTCATGTTCAAGGACATGAGAAAAAAATTCAAGTTGATATATTGAAAACTGACCAAGTTACAGATGATTTAGTGAGAGCAGGTAGCGCAATGGTTTCTACTTATAATTGTCTGATTTTCAATGTAAAGAAACTTAAATTTCCGTAATTGCATTATTTTGCCAACATTACACTTGTTAACACCCGCAATTTTGTGATTGTTTTTTCGACAAACGACTACGTACAACGGGAACTCCATTTATTTAGATGATAAAACTTTCTTAAATTTATTTTTCAGACCAACCATTGTCAAATTATCAATCCGGACGTCGAAACACATTGTTTATACAGCGGCTCTATTATACCTCAATAATGATGTTAATATTTATGTTTGTAAAAGAAAAATACACACGAAATAGTTTTAGTGTATTCGTAATAAAATACCGTATTTTTTCACATTCCAAATAAATATTCTACTAGCAACAAAAAATCGGGCGAAACAACTTTTTTCGGCCCGTCAGTGGTGTCCTTCCTTAAGTTCGTGTTAACCTTACCGATACATTTTAACAGGACGATTGAAATTTGCTCGTAGAGCGCTAGAATAGTCTGACATTTTGGAATTAGATATAACGAAATTTGAAAAATTTCGAGTGCGCCCTTTTCTCGAAAATATGGATGGAATGGTTTTTTTTTTAATTTTTGGATGTGCCACGTGATGGCTGAAATTTCGTGCCAGCTGTGTCGAAGAGGCGGTTGGAAAAAAATTGTTCTGTAAAATTCAACGATCGTGGCCTCGATATCTTCACAATTGCGACCATTTTCCGATCGTACACTATACATCGCGTGTTAGCCCCTGCTGGGATTCAGTTCTCGCGTCATATTTCTTTCGTTTTTCCAATCAAAGAAAAAAGTTTCTGATTTCTCTGAATACGTGGGAATATCCGAGTTTTCGGCTTCATATTTCGCATAATAAGGAGATGGAAAACTGCTGGGATATTTACTACTATCGAGGAAAGTCAGCAGCTTTTTCTGACCACTTTTCAATATCCTAGAAGCTTCCGCAAGCCCCTTCCAATAATGTTATTTACGAAATGACCGACAGTAGGGATGTGATCGGGACGCAGCAGCTGCGATCTTCCATGTTAAGCAGCGTTGTTCTCGCCCAATACTTGGATGGGTGACCGATTAACCGCGTAGTGGCTTGCCTGTTGACTCCTGAGCGGGAGGAAGTTCTCCTGACTAAGTTTACGACGATAGCTCAACCGGAAGTGAAATATAGCCGCGCTTATCGACGCAGCTTTTCCACAGTTCTCTCGTGCCGTTGGGCAACATGCGATACAGTAGCGTATTAGGTGAAAGGGCTGTGGGCAACATCATTAGGGTTCTTCAATGAACCGAAAATACTAAAATCACAAATGTAGGGTAAAAGTAAAAGGGAAATGATCCCCTTCATGATCCATAGGGAAAAACGTCAGAAATGATTAATATTATCTATAAAATAAATATGATATTCTCCAGAAAGATGATGCACGTTCATACGTATTCAGAAAGAACAACAACTTCATTTCGCATCAGGAATAGTTTTTAAAAAAATGTGTATCCAATTCTTATTTGCGAAAATGTTGAACACATTTTTGACGGAGTTTTGCATCCCGAGGGATGTTCTCGACTACAGTGCAACAACCGAAAAATAACCAAAATATTGTATTCCAATAGTAGCGCCGCAGTAGGCGAGAAATCGAAGAAAAATATACAAAAATTAGGAGTTCTATTTTATTAATTGAAAAAAAAACCGATGTACCTAATTTAAAAAACAGAGGATGTGGCAAAAGTCTTATGCAATTGGAAAAGTTACTTGGGTCGGCGACATCCGTAATTGGGCGATGTCAACGAACTAGTTTTTGCAAAAATTGCATATTCGGTTATTTTAAGATCGAATGAACATTCGAAAAAATCAAATATTCCAGTGTTTCTTTTGAATATTTCCTTGGCCACCTGTGTATGAACAATTTCGTTCCACCGAGTGATTTTCTTTCTGTGTGCTGATTTTTAGTAATTAATTGGCTCTGTCGGCACCATCCGAAGGGATTGAGAGAAGCTTGAGTAGGGCCTTGACTAATTCATGCGTTTCGTGAGTAAGCCTACTTGCCAACAGGGAAAACGCGTAACCCGAAAAGCTTCGCCTAGTTTGGATTCATTGGCGTCTAGTTGTAGAGCTAAGGGATGGGGTTGGCGTCGAAAATGTCTCCCACTTACCCGCTTCTTCTTCTTCTCCCTCTCCCCCCCCCTCTCTCCCTCTCTCTTTTAGCGGGAGCGGTAAGTGTAAACGAGGGCATTCCCACCGGGCGTGTAACCGGTTAGCCGGTTATTGTTCGGGGAAGCTTGAGAGGAGCTTTTCAGGGGAAAATGTTCCTTCCGTATGTGTGCGTGTATTGCTGGCGGGCATTTCCGGCTTCTTAATGTAGAACAGTTCGGCTTAACACCCAGAGTATCCTGCCAAATACCCCTTAGTCGGTGCAGAACCCAACCGCATATATTTCTCCAACCCCTTCTCGTATTTCCCGTACACCCGGAAGGGAGAATTAACGCGAAACATTCGAGTCGAAGAATGTTTTCCGCGCCGAGTCTGCTCGGCAAAGCGTGCAGGAACGTTCATGGCGGTAAGGCGAAGGTAAAGAAAAAGAAGCAAAAGAAACACGCGGCAAACAGATCTTGCCCGGAAGCGTTACGTTATCTCGTTACCATCGTTTTCTCCCTGACATGGATTTGTTCGAAAGACTGTCAGCTGCGCCGATGATGGCAGGTGAAGGCAGTATTATTGTCTAGAACGCCGTTTTGGAAGTGATTTTTAGGATAGATAACCGTTAAACTGTTCTAGTTTTCTTTTGAAATGTCTTACACATGTTTATCCCGTAGTTACCATACAGGTGTAAATCTGCACCACCTAAAATGTCTTATTCACAAAAATAATTAATTGAAGTAATTTTACCAAATAAATGTCATTTTTCGCATGTGAAACCATTACCATTGGATTGCTGAGAGATGCTTACCTCAAGAAACACTGGTTATCAAATACTTTTGGATTATTTATACGAAAGTAATAGTTTAGTTGAACATTGATCCTTCACACGATTACACAATGACTACGGACCTACCAAGCTACGAAAGCTTGTCTTCCTATACTTATTGTCGACGCAGTGGCTCGAAATTGTTCGAATACTGGGTCAAACGTGGATGCAAAATCCGGCGATGAATATGCAATCGTGGAAATCCGTAGAGCGCGATAAATGGAGCCATTGTTGCTCATGTTGCAGATGCTCCGCACGGGACTTACTTGCTGATAGACGGACGGCGCTTGGATCCCGGTAATCAATTTGTCCCCGTTAAGGAGGGCTCGGACTTGACGCTCGAGTGTGCCGCCGAGGGTGGAAATCCAGCGCCGATTCTGACCTGGGGCATGATACTGTCACAAGCGACGTTGGATGGCCCGGAACAACCACCAGACAATCTCACTGTTCTACCGTCACCGCAGAACGGTCGTAGCGGAGCTCATCTCAAGGTGTTGCGGGGACACCACAATGCCACCATCACATGCACCGCACGGCATATCACCCTGCCCATACCGATGAACGCCAGTATACTCCTCGACGTTCAATGTGAGTGTTTCATAATACTGCTATTGTTTGTATTGTATGTACCATCAAGAAACGATTAACAAAATACGAAAACTCTCGGCAAAAAGCTCGCTTCTTTTCGCTTGTCCAGATAACAATCTTGAGAAGAAACATTCTTATTGATACGGTATTCAAGATTTTTTTTTCGCCTCACATATTATGAATGTTCAAACAGTTGTTAGGTATATTTGTTGCAGAAGGATAGTTCATTCTAGACGTTCAGTGGAAATATCAAAGTAGAAATGATTATTAATATTGTTATTGGGTGACTGCGTAAGTAATTATTTCGAATTTATTATTGAAAATATTTAAAGATTGGCTACGAATGTTTGTTATAAAAAGAACGTGGCAGATATCTAGAGAAACTTATGAGAACAAAAGTGGTCTTTATTATCGTTATTATCATTGTATCGTTTACTATTACTCATCACTATTATTGTTATAATTATTATTAAGCTAGTATTTAAAAACGTGTGAATAGTTCTGAAAAATAGTATGCCGTACCAGTTAAAGTTCTAGATTCGCGTTCGGATAAAATGATACATTCCACAGCAGTTCTTTGTTGAAATAAAAATAACTCGTTCACGTGAACTACTCCATGCATGTCTTTAGCCTGGAAGTTCTGCGTGAAGTGGGCGAACGTTCTTCGAACTTTCTCATGCTTACTCTCGCAATTCGAACAATCTGTACGGATTGACTGACGCTCTGACTTTTCGACTTGTGAATGCGATTCCTCACTCGTCGATGCATGTAAAGTTGGCGACAAGCTGGTGCACGCCTTTGCCGGAAGACTACGCGACGTTATTTGCCCTAAGATATCGAAGCGGCGAAAGTTCCGTGCGGAAAGCTATCTATCCAACACGATCGTTCAACTGCCTACTTGTCCGTTTGATATTAGTGTTTCAACGTATCTGCGTAAGTGTTAGCGCTTGTACGCTCACTGGTGACTCGTTTGCACTTTTGTCGCATCATCCGGTTGCCTTCCATTCTTCAGACCAGTTCTTCAGACATGTTTGCGTTTGTAGCAGATGTAGTTTTACGTCTGGGATCACATATGCTTGGAAACTCAGGCAACTTTCATTTTCCTGCCACGGCGGAAAGATGACGAATGATTTATCGGAAAAAACTAAATGTTAGGTTGTTTTTGGCGGGATGGAATTATTTATTCCATCGAACTAACGAGTATTCCACATAATCGAATATTTTAGTGTTTTTTTGGGTTTTGTTGGCCCCCCGTTATGAACAATCTTGTCAACTCAAGTTATTTGATTGCTGGATACCGTATAATTTGCAGTGTGTAGAGTCATTCGAATGAAGGCAGGTAAGTCACTGTTTTCAGCTACATTCATGTTTATCAACAAACACCCCCGATCTTCCCGACCGGCGACAGAGTGTTCAATTACGTTAATGTTGGAAAATATGATTTCTTCAGCCTAGTCATGCGTAGGTCGCAAAACAATCTGACTGAAACTACAAAAAAATCAACTAACAATGGTGTACTCATCACAGCGGGTATTGTTTTACGTCTGGAATCACATACGCTTGAAACATAATTACCCAATCAACTTCCACGTGTGTTTACCTACCTATTCACGCAACGGATGAGGAAACCTCACCGCGGGCCAAAATCGTTCGCCATTTGTGATACCGAATTACGTAATTTTATGTCCGTTTATTCGTGTTCGGGTAAAACAACGTATCATAATGAACAAGCTTAGAGCCAATAGAAGCGCGTCGAACACTCACATTTCTGTCACATCTCCCGAAGAGACTGGCTTGGTTGATTCAACCGGTCTGTGCAGTCTCGTTGACGAGTGTCGTTCTTGATCGCTAAGCGAGATGATTGTAGTCGAAAGGGAATAGCGAGAAAGCGACTTGAATGAGAAAAACATTAGCAGAGATATGAGAAATAGGAAAAATATAAATGGTTGTTTTTTGCTACAATCAGCTGGGAACATCATCTCGTGGATGTGTCAGATACATGACGAAGTCTATATAGGTCCGCGTTTAGATGAAGATTGTTAGGGATGACTAGCCTCAAGGCGACGTACCAAGCTCATTGAAGGCATCCAATTTCTGCGGAATGGCGTTGAATGGATCCGATGAATGGAAAGCGTGGCCAATGTGTTTCGGAGAGTCCGCGGCGGACTCGTGCAACATCGGCGTGAGATATTAATTTAATTAGCCTGGGATAGCAATGTTGAAGGTGCAATTCCGCTAAGTAAGTCGTGTTGAGTTCGTACCCGGTGCGATCTCGTCGTAACGTGCACCGCGAGCTGCCTTATGCGATGTAGTTTATTTTCTTCTCGCTTAGGTCCCTTGTGCCACGGTGTGGATGCACGGAGGCTGGAAAAGAGGGGCTTCACCTCCCTTTTCCTTCGGCCTCCTCAAGTTACTACTTACTCTTGGGCTAGCAAGGTCTGGAGAAACACCGGCAAAGTATTCTCTTCTTCGTGCTTCGCGGCGCCGGCAATGCCAGGAGTTTCGAGACCGTGCCTTGGGGGAAAACTTGCCGGTGTTGGGATTAACTCTTGCACGAACAAAAACAGCAAGTGGAAACGCAACGTGGGACTGCGGCGTGGCTTGGGGGCGGGGGCTTCACGGGTACCGGGGTTGCTCTTTCCACCGCCTCCAACTGTCCTTCTTATAGCTTTTCATAGGATACTCTTTTTACACTTTCTGCGAGCTGTGTATATTCGCCGAAACGACCGTATGCACCGGATATTAAACATGACTTCAGCAAACCGCGCAAATAACTGCTCCGATGCAATCATGATAACGCGAGTTCAGCCTACCACTAAGATAAAAGTCCAGGCTATTTAGAACCGAAACATCCACGGCAAACAAAGAAACAATACAATGAAAGTAAGTGCAGCTTAATGGCGGGGCAATCACGGTACAGTTGTGTCAGTCGTATTATTAGGTGCACAAATAAGTTCTCGGCCTGAGAACAAAAGCAGCTGTATTTGAACGAAGCAAAGTTTCCTCCAGATCTGGTGTCATACAATACCAACCTAGTGGACCATTTTTACGAACCGTCAGCTTAACATAACCTTGAAATATACATCGCGAGCACAGTGAGCAAAATTATTTGCTATAACGCGCATATTAGGCACGGTATGCTTTTCGGGTTTGAATTGCAAAAAAAGTACCGCCGAGGCTAAGGAGATGATTTGTCAGGCATTGGGAGAAGATGCAGTATCCATCGGTACCATGAAGAAATGGTTTCAAAGGTTCCGTAGTGGACATTTCGACTCCAAGGATGACGAGAGAGCAGGACGACGCAGAAAATTTGAAGACGAGGATTAGGAACAGTTTCTGCACGAAACGTACCTCGATTTTGAGTAAATAAATAATTATTTTTCGTGAAAAAAGGCTGAGACCTTGTTTCCACGCCTGATATGATTACCCAACCGACAGTAACGTACGTGCGGTTTGTGTGCGGCTGGATATGGATTTCCGATGGGTGCCCGACTGGACTACCGCGAAAATATAACTGCCTGTATCAGCAGAGGTTTTTCACAGTGTTTTACAGTCACAGAGTTTTTAATCTCCCTTCCACGCAATCACTTCGGTGAAATATGCACAATAGCAGTACCCTCATTCATTGGCGAAAAATCCATATTTTGTCAACTTTAAGCCATCAATAGCCGCGAGGCATCACAATACAAAATGGGACAGCGTCTCCCATACGTTCGCAACCATACAAACATAACTGACGACAAATAGAATTTACGAGCGGAATATACTCGCAGCCTCGAAAGATGCTGCTAACTGCTGCTAGCGAAAAAGGCAGGAATCGAACTGCGCTACGATTCCCTTATCTTAATACCTACACTTCCCTTATCTTAAGACCTACAATTCCCTTACAGTGCTCCAACGAAAACTCGGCTGAGTCAGAACACATTTACCCGGGCGCGCAACAAGACCCACGAAAGCACGTGCACTAAATTCGATTCTCGCAAACACAGGCACGCGACTGTGCGTATCATAGCGTCAGCCGATGCATAAATGGATCAAGTTCTTCCCCCACACTACGCCGTACCTATCACGGACGTCAGCCTACATTCTTACGACTGATTAACTAATCTCTGAGAAACGCATCACAAAAAAAGCATCTCCCAAAAGGTCCTCACAAACCAAAGTCTCTTTGTTTTTATCTCACGAAGCACTCCACTCTGTTTTTGGTCTTCGAATCGAATAGTCGTTGTAACGAATTAAACCTTCCCTCTGCGTCCTCGTCTAACGACACTTAACAACTGTACGCGAACCTACTTTTGTTTGGAACTACCCGTTTGTAAGATTAAAACTTGATAAAGTTGAACTCTGTTGTGATTCGATGGTGGTGATTTTTGGATGGAATGGTGGTGATTATTAGGATGGAATAACTTTCAAACTCTCTCTAGCGTTTTCTCAATTTTTTTACACATCTTCACTGATCCTTCGAGATTATGTACAAGCTTAAAAAACATTATTATTATGTACTTTTGTACGTTTGTTTACAACGATCTAGTAACGATCTAGTAAATATCCTTCATTGCCGACCCGTGTTGTGGACGTTGTATAAATCTGAAAAAATCTAACATATTCTTAACCTGTGTGATAGTTGTGATGTTCAGCACTAGATTAAGCAAAAAAACAAACGCCAAAATGACGGCATGCTAAACGTTCACTATCAATCTTCCCTATCTTTCTGACCATTCCACGAGTAATATAAAAAAAAAACTGAACGATTGTTTCGACTCCATTCTGCTACCAACGTACATGGGGGTATTTCTGCTAATTAAGCTAATTGGACCCAAAAAAGAATTTCATAAATTTATCCCAGGTGAAAAAAACTACTAGCAGAAAATGTTGAATAGACACCGAACAATGGGGGTGACCCCTCCCGTTATCCAACTTTCTGATATTCTGATATGTGTATATATATATATATATATATATGACAAAGAAAGTAATTTTGGCCGCCTAATTAGTTTAAATATCCCTATGTGCAACGTTGAAAAACAGTCTCCTAGGTATATGCCAATTCGTATGCCAATTCGAGATATCGTGGCTGCTGATTTGAAAAGCACAGTTTTGAGAAAAAAAAACGCGTTTATATTGTAGTTGCTGCACCTCGACGGCGCTCCGCGAGCGTACTCCTTATAATTTCTATAACTCGGCTAATTTTATGAGTATCATTAAACGGTTTTCACAGACCAATTCAGAAAAGTATGTCAAGTGATAAGATAAAATTTGCAAAAATGATTTTTTTTAAAACTTTCTACATAACGATATCGCCTTGATTAAGACAAATCTACGCGTTTCAACATTCGTTCAACAAACTGTCAGCCCATCAGTCGAGCCAACGCTCTCTAACGAGAAACATGCCCCCCAAAATCATCTAAATCCAAGTTATTAAATTGTGTTCGGAGGTCACCTGGAAGCCGAACAAAGACTAACCGCGCGACCGAAATTAATTCAAACTCCGCGCTCTAGTTCGGCAACCTCGCGAGTCCCTCCTAAATCTCCCTCCTGGACGTAACTAACGATGCGACGGAACCTTTGAAAAGAAAAAAAAGAACAAAAAATATCGTATACGTCGCACGTGAAAACTGGATTTGTCTGAGCGGGAATTTCCCCGATTCTTGTTTTTCCTTTTAGTTGCCCCTTCTATCCAATAGTTCACGCAATGTTTTTTTCACTAATAGGTTTTTAACGAATCCTAGCTCTGAACGACAGAAAAGGTTCGAGCTCTTCGAAAGCTCGCGCTGAGGCCTGACGGAGCAATTGAGTCGCTTTTGCAGGGAAAACGGAAATTCACACGAGGGGTATGGGTTCGTCGAGGCGAGAGGCGATAGTGAAAGGGGTAGAAGGCCGCAAGGGAGGAAAACGGTGGCGAGGGGGATTCGAGGGCGAGAGCTTTTCACGGAGTTACCGCAAACACTTATTGATCACGACCACCAAAGTACCTCAGTGAGGTCGATAGGTGAATTTCAAACGCCTCACGTCAGCCGAACGAAAAAAAAGTTATCAATCTGAATGCACTCGTGTTGGATCGATGTCTCGTCGATAAGCCCGCGAAAGACGTGCATTGATCAAATTTACTATCTAAGGCCGATACTTCAATGAAGAAGCAATTTATCAGATACAACGACATGCATGCTTAGCAAATCTCGTTAAAGACGTTTATATAAATGGGAAGAACGAAGATAGAGCAAGCTCGATATACCTGAAATCGATCCTATACGCAATTTTTTAATTCGCAAAACGAACCTTGGCTATCAAAACAGACGAACCACTAAACAAAAATTGAAACTTGCACATTGCGAGTTTATCGCTTTGGTTCCGTTGTAATGCTTTAATGGTGAGCAAGCCCGCTTTCCAACATTGGCTCTCCGTAGCGGAAGCTTTTGGAGGGAAATAAAATGACGAGGAAACAACGTGCAACTTTGTCAATTTTGAAGTTTTGTTTTTCCAATACAGTATTTTAATAATGCCATGTAAAAAATGATTAACCATCGTTACATGTTTTGTAATACGAATTTGTAACGATGCTATTCAGCAATTTTACAATGAAGAGTTGTCAAAATAGTTTGTATGTTTATTGTATTTTGAAAGAACAGAATGTTTCTTTTAGAAATCTGAAAAAAACGTTCGAAAGATCGACGAATAAAAATCTTTAAAAAAATATTTATTGACATTGTTTTTGTTGATGCGCTTCCATAATATTATTAAATATGATGTTTTTTAACTGTAAGAAACCACACAAAAAAATCTGCTCGATTCTGACAGAAGTGACACTTCCGAATATTGACCGGGGTTTTTTTTTTGAAAAGGCAAACGCCTTCAGAATAAAATTTTGATAAGTTTTTCAGAGGGTGAAAAGCAATTTTGATGCCAGTCGAATGCAAGTAAGCTACGAACAGGAAGGTACTTGAAATTTTGAAAATGTTGGAGCGTCAAAGGGTTTTTTCTAGTGAATATTCACACCCCCACAAAATCGAAAATGGTTTACCGATTTCCGCAAAATCCAATACGACTATACTCTGTATAATGTTCCATTCCCGTATGGAAATGCATCCTGATATTTCAACCTTTATGATAAATGCAGTATATAAATCATTTCTTTTTTAAGTGGACACATCCTGACAATATCTCTCACAAGTTTTTGCAAATACTTTACATAATACTCTTTTTCCGTAGAAATGTGTAACCAGATATCCAAAAAAAAAATGCAAAATTTACACCAGTGAAATTCTGTTCTAAGCATGAAATCCATAAATTCCAATTTTTTCACCAATTTCCTCTAAACTAATTGCGAACATACTTCCTATAATACAAATGTGTAGAAACGGTGTGCATAAATTCAATTAAGTAACAAAGATTGTCGAAGCATTTGCGTGTATAAAAAACCATACACAAATACTCACGCAATCGCACTGGATCTTTTTCAAAATGCCACTCGCCGACGTCTCGTAATATTCTCTAATATTTCGATTAAAATCTCGATAAAGGCAACGTGAAAAATAGCTTTCCCAATAAGAAAGCAAAAGGTGAAGCTGGTGTATAATTGGAACACGAACGTGCGTATTGGGTTACTTTCTACTTGTGCGAGTTTCAATATTCTTCTCGTGATGTTTTCGAAATCTCCTCATCGTCTATTCTCGGGAACTGGCAAGTTCTCTTTTTACGAAAGATGTTAACCGGGGATTGTTGTCTGAAGACGTTTCTCCGAACCGCACGTTATTTCCGTGCACTCCAGGGTGAAATCTCGTGCTCTCGTGTCTCAGGGCCGCAAAAGCCTCGAGGAATCAAGCCATCGTGAGAGGTCACGAGGTTGCTTCGAGTCTCCGGAACAACATGGCTGATTTTGTGCTTGAAACTTAAAGCTCGTCAATGTCACGAACCAACAATCGGTTGCGTTGAACGTAGAAAATGTGACTCTCTTCTCTTCTCTGTCTATGACGAGGAGAGCATTATAGTATACGAGCACGAATGCACATATATATATAAGTGTCGGAAATGACGTCTCAAGTGGGTAGAAGCATCACAGCGCTTACCAAACGCCAAAAACACCTACCAGTAGCATGAAGAGACTCCGTTCGTGATCTTTGGCCTAATTAGCTTCCTGTTTCAAGTTAATCACGTTCATCACGTTCCAGTTAATTTAAACTTACAAACGACTCACTGCATTTGAGGCCCTTTTGCGATTGTGCCACTTTCCAGGAGAAAAATGAACAAAGAGACCGGTGATAATCTTAAGATCCGTCGTATTTGGGTAAAAAGTTCGAAGATTCGTCTTCAGGCTTGCTAGCAAGATTATCGCGAATCTCGGCCTAATATCTACAACAGCATCGCCGAAATAGACGAGTTGTATTGACTGACCGAATCAGAGTCAGCTTATCATTTATCAGAATCGACAACAACATTGATAAGTCATAGGAATGATTAGTTGAACGATCCTAAATCGATGACCGGCGTTGGGAAGGCTCAGGGCCCATGGAGCAGTTGTTAAGTGCATGGAACTTGATGCAGCAGCATTTCCCAACTGACGAATCTTCACATGGGCCATATATGTAGAAGCGCGTGCACGTATATGTGAGTGTGGGTGTGTATGTTTTCGCTCATAAGCATCTAACGGCAAGCGAATAAGTACCGGAGGTGCCTGTTTCATCGCATTCACGTCGTGCTCGGGTTTGTACTCTCGATCAATCATAGTCAAGTTACTACGGTGACATGTATTCGCCCAGATACTCGAGGAGAAGGCCTTCTCTCTCCCTCTTTCTCTTCACCTCTCCACACTTTTCGTTTCACCCTCCATTCGATTTCGATTTCTTGATGCTCGCTCATACTATCGTATCAGTGAAAAGTCGGGTTTAACACTCTGTCCATGTTGTAACATCGAGGATACGAGGCGATATCAAATCGCGACTGACTTGCAAGCATCGCATGACGGTGCACGCGGGGGGGGGGGGGGGGGGGGGCGGGTTCGATATCCAGGATGACGGGCAAGTGCACGGTAAACAGAGGGGAAATGGGGTGTAGAAGCGTGCGGCATCGTTATGCGCAGAACTGTTGAAGCAACAAGAGACCTTCCAGCCATATCCACGTCGATCCTCACTAAACGTGCAACTTTTGACGTTCTCTTTTAGAGCGGCTAAACTACTCCGAGCAGCTCAGAAACTCTCCCGTGTACTTCGGAAATCCAGTTAAACCGAGAAATAGGATCACGTGGTGGAAAAAACTTTGTTTTCATATGGGAGAACTTCACCGCTGCGGTTTTTTTTTTCCTAATCGATAATATAATTCGTAAACCTGAATGAGAATATGATTTTCCATTGGCAACTTCGTTGGTGAGGTTTCCTCTGGTAAGGAAACACTTTGATGACATGGCAATGATATCTGCGGTAAAGTTTTGGTTTACACAACTCATATGACGTTAGATGTCACTGTGATTGGGTTTGTCTAGTTTTGGGAGTAAGTAGGATCAGACGTTTTTGGGAAGCAGTATCTGTTGAGCTTGCTTCAGTCCAATCTGTATGGACTTCAATCCTCCTACCAATCGATCCCCACTCTGGCGACGAAAGAGTCTGATTGACTCTTCGACTGACAGAATCAGCTAGATACGGAAGATACAGGAAAGGAAACGGGGTTAAGAGGGACGTCGTGGAAAGGAAAAAAACGAGTGAGAGTTGGTGGAATGGGTGTGCCGATCACGTCAAGGCTCCTTTCTGCGGGAACTTGTCGAAATGTACGTGCCATTTCTCCGGAAACTCGGGCCCGGATCTCGTAATTGATTTACAAGCTTCGCATCGTGATAGAGCGTGAACTGGAGGCGCCGAGCCGTGGAGGACGGCCATAACGGACTACGCAGAGCGCTAGGGGGTTGGCAGAGAGGGGGGGGGGCGGCGAACAAGCTGTATTGAGCCGAATCGAGCCGAGGTGACAGACACGAATTTCCGAAGCTTCATGGTCCATCATCTTCTACGCGGTACTGTTGTTCCGTGCTCGATCGACGGAACTGTCCCTGATGACAGTCGATATCCCTCAATCAGAGATGGTCATCTATCACTCCAGCCCTGTTTTTTGCTTCTTTCATTTGGGTATACCGACTTGATTGACGTTGATAGAGGTGTAGTGTGACATATAGAACACGCACGAAATTCTGGCATTGGTTTTACAGATCACTTCATTACTGTGTGCACGACACAAATTGTTGGAATAACAGATGCATTAGAAGTCTAGCCCTCTGCCAAGGGATTCTCGCAAATCAGGGATGTTGTGATATTACTTTACGGGGATTTTACCATAACTAATCTCCAAAAGATGGCTTGCTGTATCGTCCGCGTACATGCGTATCTGGGTCATCCTCTTTTCTTCTACCTGAATCATCCTACGAACTATACTCTCAGCCTCACTTCCTCCATCTCCATCTCTCTCTTCCTCTCTCTCTTTCTGTCTATGTCTACTATTCTGCCTCTTGTTTCGCGCGAATGAGAAATTTTTTCGGCGTTCCTCTTGGTGGAATTACTTCCTGTAATCTTTCTCGGAAAAAATGATTCGTGTACTTTGTTGGGACTCTCGGGTATATGCGGAACAACGCGAAGTGTGCACTGTATGCATTAGATAGTTGAATGTGGCGTGTGCAGGGACGTGCATTCACTTGTGGGGGATTCGAGAGCATACCAGCGAGTCTGGCCATAAGGCTGAAGGTCCGACTGAGAGAAGTGCACCTAACAGTCGAGAGGTCCGATGACGCTGAGCTTGGGCCCGGCGTGGGCGCCGAGGGAAGCTACGGGGACAACTTGGACACTCAGCTCCGCGACTCTGCGTATATTCTCATAAGATATTCGCGAGTGGAATGGGGCTATGCGGGAGTTACATTATACTAAGAGGATAAAAGAGGATTTGCAAGGGTTGTCTTCGGGCCAAAAGAGGCCAATACCCGTTAACCCACCCCTTCCACGTTTTATCCCACTCATCCGCAAGGATAAATGAAGTACACACCCTCTCTCGTTGTTTAGCCTTGCACACTTCTTCATTCACTGAATTTTTTCTCCGCCAACTTCAGCGACGGCAACTGCGGCTGCTGGCTCTTGGAGCCTTTCGTTTGAGCTGGCTGGCAAAGAGCAAGTAAAACCTTCGGGGTTACAATTCATTGGACAAGGTATAGAGAAAGAGAGCATGGCTCTCTTCTTCCTTTCCGCGTTTGCATAGCTATGAGCGAACCAGCACTCTCATTTATGAACTCCTGAAAACTATCCACGGTGAAGAGAAATCTTTTGCGTCGCCCACTGCCAAAAACATCAGACGATGCATCCAAAAGTTTTCAAGTGTATGTTGATGACCTTCTTCTCCGCTTTCTTCTCTCCAAGCAAACTTCTCAGTCATTTACGGCGGAACTTTAGGGGAAATTATCTGATATTTATAGTCGGCCCGGGATTGGTTACTCGCGGCTATGCCGAGAAATTTGTGAATATTTGCGAGGCTTCGCTTTCGAAACGAACGGCCTCTCCACTACCGGTGGAGCGGATGGAGCAGACTTTTGTTCATGCACCTCTAGGTAATAATCTAATTACAGAGGGGGAGGGGGAAGACGTAGATTGCTTCGATTTCCAACCGCTAAATCATCGTCTCAATTTCATAAGCGTAGGAAGCCTCAATGCAGCTGAACATCCATCAGCAAAATTCTGATACTAACGCATCAACGGAGATGGAATACGCGTAGCTAAGTATACGGATGTTGCTTTTCTTCCGGTTGTAATAGCTCGGACCGTTTAGCAGGCGTTGAGGCTCCTTTTTTCCTCGTTGTCGTCGTCGTTGGGCGCAGTTATAAGAGCTCGCGAACCGTTCTAGCCAATGAGGCAACAAGCAACCGCCCTTATCGCACCATGAACTCCCGTCTCCCAGCTCCTCTCCACCTATTTCTCTTTCCTTCTCATTTCTTCGTCTTCTTCCACATCCGGCGCGTTCATAGCCTTTTAGTTTCCTGTACCTTCGTCTATCCTTTTTTTCCACTCGGTCTTCGCATTTTGCCCGTTTTTCCGACTCGTAGAGTTTCTCGGATTCCATTGTCTCGACGATGGAGAAAATTCTCCGGGGCCCGATTGCGCATGCGGCAACCACCCAGTTGCCACGACAGAAGCTCCTGCTTATAGGCATAAACAACCCGCGCTTCCAATATCACTGGGAGTCTCATTCCGTTGATTTATCCACTGTCAGCCGGAGTTCTTTGCTTCCACACCTGGGTCTTCTTCCAACTCGTGCGTGAACAACAATTTATCAGGTCACAGCATCGTTATCGCGATACATTACGACCTCGAACCTTCAAAATGATTCCGAGAGAACCGTTTGGGTGGAAAGGGAGACAAATGCACGGGCATGTATGTAGTCCCACCACGCGTGGAGGTAAATTTTCATGACTCTTTGGGTACGCGCGTAATCGTAACGTTGGGTCAAAAGTTTATCCCTTTACATGAATGTGCATATTAATAGGCCGTTTGTGAAACAACAGTATTTTTCAAACATCGATAAATATTAATATCTATAGATTAGTTTCGAAACTGTGGCAAATAGAACCGAGCCAAATAACGAACGATTTAATTTTTTTCGAGACCGCAATAATTTTGTACCCACTGGATATACTAGTCTCGTGAATCACTTCGGACTTTTAAATCCAATGGGTTGCAAGAACAGAGGGGGAGGACACCTTGCTGTGCCGGACGGACTGGCATAACGAGATTATAAGGGTTTGAGTGGATACTGAACCCTAAGAACGAACCTCTTGATCCGGACGTTTCCACTAACTCAATTCAAGTATGAAGCTAGGGCTGCCGGTCACTTTTTAAATCTGTGGGCTATATTGAAATTTACTACAGGTGACTCTAAGGGATCGTGACACCGTGACCGTCTTACGAACAAGCACAGAGATTCAATTTTTTCTCCGCAATGATTGTCTAAAGTTGATGTACATTTAATGTGAAAATTTAATTTGATTTCATCGGAAATTGTGATGACAACAGCAATTATTGCGAAACGCCGGTACTTCTGCATTCACCGACAGGCGATATCTTCACCGCCACCCGAACAGTTGTTAAGTCCATGGAAATAAATAAAAGAATCCTTGTTAATAAAGAAAATAGCTAAAACCTAGCATAACGATTTCCCTCTTTCTCGAAAATTGTGGAAAAGCGCGCGATTCTAAGTCGAATATCGAGACTATTATCGGTTGGACGATGTCACCGGAC
Organism: Ophion costatus; assembly: GCA_951751655.1. NCBI lineage: Eukaryota > Metazoa > Arthropoda > Insecta > Hymenoptera > Ichneumonidae > Ophion > Ophion costatus. Next base: position 29,029,704 of record OX632358.1, read on the forward strand.
TTGAAGAATATAGTGTCGAAAAAAAAGAAAGACCCAAGTCTGATGTGATAAAATTACATTATCCGGTGTTATTCTTGGATATCTGCATATTCCAGCAACATAAAGTAGACTTTCGGCAGCAGACTTGATGAGTTTTGCTTCGCCCGGCATTCCTCTGCGATGTTGTTGAGCCCGTCTTATGGATTGCTACACTCAGAGATCTGCATTAGAGATACGAGTGGCATCGATCTTCTTAGACAATTCATTGCAGTGAATCCCTATTCGTTACTACAAATTGCTGTAATTTGTGCAATTTTCGAAATCATGGCATCTCCCCAGCTCTGAATGTTATGAAGACCATAAAGTTAAAGTAAATGTAAAAAAATCGAATTTTTTTAATATGACGTGCCGTCGTGGCTTCTTAAGAATGATGTGCCGTGATAGTCATTATTCTATTGTTCAGTAAGCTTTAAGGGGAGAGATCCGTTGTACCGGGATTCTTAAACGAATTTCCATGAATTTTTTGCGTCAAAACACTAAGGCCTCTTGAAACGTCCCTTTGCGTACATATTCACTGATATTTGTGATGGTTATACAAATGTTTATAACACATTTCATTGACGCGTTCTGTGCGCTGGGTGCACTGGGCGGCAAGGGGCAACATTTAATCGGTACCCACGATTGCGCCCGTTTGACTCATTTCACACAAAAAATCGAGGTATAATCTGTAGCTCCGTCGCATTGAAATAATAACAAATCGCAAAATGGCGCCACGATGAGGGAGTGTTTTTTTAGTATCCTTTTTCAATCTTCAACTTGTATAGGTTGTAATTTTTTTATGTAGATCATTCCCCGCGGTAGGGTCTGTAGGGAGGTACAGTCTCAACAACCTCGCAAAAATTTAAGGTTAATCGATTCAGTGGCTTCTGAGACATCGTGGGCACAAGTTTGAAAAAAGTGATTTCGAGAAAAACGCGTTTAAAGTTTCGGTATGAATCGGTCGAAATAATCGTTGATTTCAGTCACTTACGCTCAATCGGCTATTCCGGCGCCATATTGGGGTCCTTTCTCCTCCAAGTAAAAATCTTGCTGAGCACGACTAGCCTCCCTCTCAGTATTCTGGGCTACTTAAATCCCGAAGGATCATCTTCTTTTAGCACATTCAAACCTCTATAAACCCGCCAATTTTTCAAATTTCTTCATTATATTTGGAGAGAATATTTCCAAAACTACAAGCTATGTGAGAATGCAAAAAACCGAATCGAATTTTTCGATCGAAAAAAAAGGATCTCCTTCCTTCATTCGACAGTTATCCTTTGTGACGCGTTTTCACGGGGTTGCAAAATTGCAGTGTTGGCCCGAAATGTCGGATAAAGGAGCCGTAAGACCTCGTTGGCCGTGTTTTTTTATCCTATTGAACTCTTTGAGAGTTGTTGAAATCGTTATACGAGAGGGAGAAAGAGAATGAGATGAAGCAAGTAGGTGCCGCTTGAACCCCAAGGGCCTACGGAAATAGGAACAAACGACTCGAGAGCTCTCTCTTTTCAACGATTCATTCATATATCTCATCCATCCATCATCGATTCTCTCGACAGGTCTTCCGGGCGCCGGGAGTCTCTTCGTCTCTATCTCTCGCTGGCTTTTTCTCTTCTGCCTTCACTTCCACTCTTTCGCACTATCCCGACTGGATCGTATACCCATGGCTCGTTAAACGTATACGCCACTATAGACGTATTTGAAAACGGTGCGGGAAAGGGTGAATAACAATTGTTACTCCGTGCATTCAGACGTAACTGACAGGGCCTTTCAATTTGCAGAAAAAAAGAATCCTCATCCTCTCTGCCATTGATCTCATAAAGGTTATAGTGGCGATTCGACTCACTTGATCAAGACAAAGCGCCACTAGAGTAAAATATTTGATTTAAGGGGTTATCCCTAGTTGTGAAAGATGGAAAATAACTTTTTTTCAAAATGTACATATTTCTGCAGTATATCATCTTATAAATGTTACTTGAGAATGTTGAGGTGATCGGATCAAAACTGACAGATTTATAGGCTGTTGACGCCCGTCGGAACGCTTGGAGCGTCGTTCGAAACTCGAAACGTTTTTTTCTCGAAAGCATGTTTACGAAGTCGTTGAGGAGAGTAACTCAAAAACAACTGCGTCAAAATTTCTGAAATTTTTACTGATATTTTTAGGTGTGAAAATATAGTATTTGATCGAAGGATCATTTTCTGATGTATACTTTCGATTTGACGAGAGAAAAATGCCGACTTGTTTTTCATAAAAATCAGGACTGTCACTTTGAACACGCACCGGGTTCCGACCTCCCCACCCTCCACCGAACGAGCTGAAATTTTGCGCAAACCTTCGTTTTAATATTTTAAGACAACCCCTAAAGGGATTTTTGGCGACGCGCAATAACTTTTGGGTTTGGGTTTGTTTAGGTTTGATTGAGATTGTTTAAGATGCTTGGGTATTTTTGTTTAGACAAAACGGAGCGTGCGATCACATATATAGGTATGAACGGAGACGTAGTAGATATAGTTATAGTCGACGCGCGTTAAAAAAAAACTTTAAAATTCAATATATCGAAAACTATTGCGGGTCGCTAAAATTCCTTCAGGGGTTGTTTCAAAATATTGAAAGGACGGTTTGTGCAAAATTTTGTTTTGTTTTTATTTGATACGTCGGAAATTCCTTCGATTAATCATAGGATAAACTAATATACCAATGGAATCTGTGTAATTTTTTATTTTCGAAAACCTGGTTCAAAAGGGCAATCGCAAAAATAAATCGATCGGTGCTTCCCGCACATCGGCTGTGAATCGATTATAAGTGAATATCTGTACAAAAAAAAAAGACACAGGGTTCTTCAGATGATAGTGTTTTAAATGCCTAGTTTTAGTAGAAATGTATCATCACGATTTTCTTTTAAAAATCCCAAAAATAAGTTGTTTTCGGCTGTTACAACTAGGCATAACCCGTCAACGAATTAAACTTAACTCGTGGCCGGAAAAAAGAGGAATTTTCGTGAAGTTTTTCTGGGAAAACGTATGCAAGTATTTAATTTTTGTTACATTAAAAAATATGGTTATAAGTATCTTTTACAATTTTTGTTTGTGCAGATTATTGTTTGAAAAGCGTCCTTCGCGGTACCACTGCTGCTCGGAAACGAATCGTTCGAAATAAAAAAAAATCAAACTCATTTAGTTTTTGCGTGAAATCATCTAGTACTTGAACGAATGACTTAATAAAATATTTGTTTTTGAAAAAATGACTGCAACCCAAAGTGGAGGTATCGATTTTCGGTGAAAAAACTATCTGTTTTCGTTGATAAAAAAAACTATGCTTCGATACAAATTCCTTGGTTCAAGCCTGCTTTTTGATAATTAAAAGAAGCTTGTAAAATTTGAAGTTGATCAGCGCAGTCATTTTCGAGATATCGTGGTCACCGTTTTCGGAAATGTAATTTTAAGAAAACCGCGTTTAAAGTTCGTCAGTTCGCGTAACCTACCGATAATCGTACATATCTCCTTCACTTTCAAACGGATCGACTTGAAATTCTCAGAGAATATTTTTGAAATGTGATATTTTAAGAATCCGTCAAAAACCAATCTCGATACATTCAATAATTTCAACTAGGTGTGAGTCGTTAAAAATACACTTTCGTTGTACACTAATTCTTCCGAAATCATACAGACGATGGAGAGAGCAAAACGGGCCCCTGCACCGCGAATCTGTATCGACGAAAAATCTTCAATTTCGGATACTTAATACTTTGCCTAGATATTAACCGAAAAATTAAGCCGGTTCATAACGTGACATTTTACCGAAGCGGTTATCCATAAATTCGAAATCTCGATTTCAGCGATTTAATTACACGAGAAAGACGCGAATAAATGTCAGCACGTATGCATATGCACCGTCAGGCCGTACAAAAATAATGTTCCTCCAAAAATGTATTCATCTGGTATTATTTTTTTCGTCTTTATTTCCTATATACCAGAGGTTGACTCGTTTCTGCGGCTCGTGTAATTTTACGTCTGTCCGCATCTTGGGTTTCGCCATACTCTCGCGTATATAAAAACATTTTTATTCCTGCTCCCCCCCTCTCCCTCTCGCATTTCCTTGCCGCTGAGAATGACGAAAAGAGGAAAATTCGGTGGGTCAGCAGGAAACGCGACGTTTTTTTTCCACCGTAACACGTATGTGTTCGCCTCGGAGCATTCTCGTTCTGGTGGACATTTTTTCTCTTTTTTCCCCTTGCGTAACATGATATTCAAATTCATGCTCATTACAAAACTCAAGCTGGCGCACAAGAGGCATTAGATGCAACGAAGAGTCCACAAAACCACGTGCAAGTGACACTTCGTGTTAGCATCCGTGCCGCGGATGATTTTTTTTATTCGTCTTCCATATGTGCAGTTCGTGTATGGGAGAACCGTATGTGCGGTTGGACAAAAAAACGCGGAGGTCCTTCGTCATGACGCACTCGAAAGAACGGATGTTCTTTTCATGCGAGTAACCACACGGCCAGTGGTAAAGATATTAACTGTTTTTGGGGCACATCTTATTGCTCGTTTCATTTGTATATTCATATTTACATATATATCTCGAATTGTACTCAGTCACTCATGAATATTTAAATGCACAAATTTAACTTACAATTCTCCATATTTGAGTACGTAATATGTATGTATATATGCACAAACACATATATACAGATATCTATGCATTTATACATATGTATGCAAAAGGCAACTTCATCTCCCCATTGGTACAGCTGTTCAGTTCGCTTTGACTCCTTGCTTTTCATTAACTTTAGATACACAACTGCATTATGGTGCCAGGGTCTTCAATATTATTTTTCTTCTCTTCTCTTTGTGCACTCGCGTACTCGTGGCATATTTTTCCATCCCCGTACTGATAACCAATACTATCGGTTGCTCATTCTAGTACGATCTCATCTCCCGTAGTCTCGCAGCACAGAAATCAACGAATAATGCTGGAACGTCCTTTTTCAAGCGATTATTTACTGGGTGGACCAAAGAGAAATAATAAATAAACGATGTTTTTGTACTTGATAATGTAGCCTAGTAATAACGGCAATGAAGCGAATGAGGATGGATGATAATTGAGTGAGTGATGATGAATGATCATTGAGTGAATGATGATGAATGACAATGTAGCCAACAAATATCTGCGGGCGGCCGACACGTGTTCTCATCGAAGGGAGCTCAATTTTCACAATGAATATCACGAAGAACGTATCTCACATTTTCAATATATTTGTACTTACAAGCAACATCACCCGAGTGTCCGCCTACGATTTTGTTGAAACTCATATATATCATAAAGCATTGAAAACTATTATACACGTAGTTTTTTATCGTCGGAAAAACAGCTTTAAGGGCGGAAACCACCCTTTAAAGAAAGGCGTGTCGACCTCCGCCCACAAGCAGTCCACCGATCTGAACGGAACAAAAACCAAAATTCTTATAGCGTAAAGCGATAAAAATCCACTATAGAAGTACTGAAAAAAATGTAATTAAGTTTTCCTCTTAAAACAGTTTTTCTGCCGATAAAAAGAAATACGTGTCTCATAGTTTCCAATGCTCTATCACATATATATGAGTGTCGACAAAATCGAAGCTGAACACTTAAGTGATGTTCCTTGTTAGAAGTACCAGCAAACCCAAAAAAAAGTCGGAGTCTGTAAAGAGAAAAAAATGAATCCGGCAGTTACCGCGTACGGACAATGCGAGCGTGCAGCAGCGCCCTCTTTAGGACTAGTACCATGTTTTTCCACAAGAATTTCATCGAATTCGTTCGGCGCGCAGCATTAGTGTATTTTCGTTCTTGAAGATGGGGAAAAAAGCGGCAAGCATCCATTGTTTCGGGTTAGAGCAACGTTATTTCGTAGCTCGGTCGCGACTGCTATATATATTAGCGCAAAAAAACATCTGCAAAAATGTCTTTTGATATCGCTTCGAGATAAAACCAATTGTCTGCCGGTGACTCTATTTTCTCGGCTCAAGAAAGTACGCGGAGAGAGCGTCGCACTCAAGGTAAAAATCCGCCGATCGGTGTATATCTATGTGGGTGTATATATATATATATATATACACCCGGCGCAAGCAAGCGAGCACGACGAGAAAATGACTCGAGTTTTTTTCTTCTCCTTTGCAGCTGTTTTTTCTTCTTTTTTTCTTTTTCCCCTGTATCTTTTTCTTATTTTCGTAGCGTTGAAACTCCACAAGTGTCGAGATGAAAAACTCTAACGTATATTCGCATAAATATTCGATGAAGGAGGGCGCGAGTACGAAATTACCGTGAATACGTTTAAGCACGGGAATATTGCGCTTTCGCCTTATGCAAGGGAATATAAGCGATCGCGCGACGAGTGGGCAACTTTAATCGAAATGGACAGAGCACTGCAGTGAATTTTCCTTTCTTCCTTTTAACGCCTTACTCTCCGCTCTCGTTTCAGTTTTAACTTTTTGGAAAATTACTTTTCGTCTCTTTAAAACTCAACTAACGCAAATGAATTAAGATCCGCTTGCAGCAGGGGCCGCGATGGGGTCGAACATTTTTCCACGATATACTTCAACTGAGATGAGCTTTGTTAATACTTCATCAGTGTTGTTAATACTTCATCATCGGGGGGTCCCGAATTGTCCCAAAATTGGGCCAAGTCTGGACAGTTGTCTGGATAATGGGAATTCCGGCCGAAATAACGTGCTGAGAAGAACACAGGAAAATATAGCCACAAATAGCAAACAACGCTCTCGTAGTTGATTATTCGCGTCTTGGGAAAATGCCACGCATCCCTGCTTTAATCGAGAAAGGGAAACCCAAAAATCCAATCCGTTACTCATGTGTCAGTTATCCACGTACGATTTTCTATTGTCTTCATAGTCGCGATTTAGGCATCGTGCCGGATAAAGAATTTATATTGTTACGTATCCTGACGCGAGAGCTTTTGTGACCCGTGTATAATATTTAAATTACATGAATATGCTCGCAACGATTGCGTTTGCGCTTTATAATCGATACCGACCTGTATTAACTTTCGCATGCTCCCTGACGTTTGAATTCTTCACCCTCATCCCGCGTCCTGCCGTGATAACTCTTGACGAGGCTGATATTAATTGGCGCAACGCCAACATCGAATCCGAGAGTATTCGTTTTGTAATCATCGCCACAGTATGCACACAGGGCCTGCTCATATTCAGCCGCTGTCCTTTCTCTCTCTCTCTCCCTCTCTCTTTTAAACACACACACACACACACACGCGCGCGCGCGCGCGCGCGCACACACACACACACACACACACACACACACAGACACAGACACCCACCCACCCACCCTAAATATAGATTACTTCTTGCAATTTTACTACTACGATGCTTTTTAGGGCGACTGGACTTTCGACATTATATCCGTTATGAATTGATGTAGAAGGATATCCCGAATAGCCGGTGATAAGCTATATCAAGTTAACTTTTGAGCACGCAGAACTCTCATTTAGTCATATAACAAAGCAGTTCCGAAAGTTCCATTTTGAAATCCAAAGTTCATCCCATCCAATTTAAAAAAAACTGTTCTCCCGTCCAAGCTCATTGCCTCCCGGTCAAGTTCAGAAGAAAAACGTGTCGTGGAAATTGACGGTAAATATTCGGAAGTGTCACTCCTGTCAGAATCGAGCTGATTTTTTCTGTGTGGTTTCTTACAGTTAAAAAACATCATATTTAATATTATTATGGCAGTGCATCAACAAAAACAATGTCAATGAATATTTTTTTGAAGATTTTTATTTGTCGATCTTTCGAACTTTTTTTCAAGATTGCTAAAAGAAATATTCTGTTCTTTCAAAATACAATAGACATACAAACTATTTTGGCAATTCTTTACTATAAAATTGCTAAATAGCATCAAAGATAGCATGTACGTGTTCACTGTGCGCGGTGAAAACTCGACGAAATAGAAAATTGGCAATATAACTAGCCATGTGGAATTTTGGGATATTACCACGAGCATCGCGCCATATCCTTTCAATATTTTGTGTATATGCTCCCGAATCCGGATTGACGAAATTTGATGAATGATTCGCTGTTAGATGTTGAAATCCTGTACATAAATCAAATACATCAGTAGTAAATATGAAATCATATCAAAAGTATGATCATTTTGCAATCCACCTTCTTCATTAAGACAGTTTTAGACTGTCCTAACAATCAGACATGATTGTCGTTCCCGGTTTAATACGACGTTTTATCATTTCTAATCATGTCGCTGATGTTCGATCATCGACCTTTTCCATGAATACTTGTTTGGATTCACGTTCGAATCCACCGAAAATCCACTGCCCTTCAATAATTCTTCCGCGATTATATTTTCGTTTTCCGAATTTCGCTTCGTCCATCTCAACGGCTTTCCCAGGACCACCCAGTTGGTCGGAAGAATTGAATAACAGCAAGTGTTCTAACGCCTCTCGGATGTAGCTGCTCCGGTTAGATACTGTTTCCGAATTCATTTTCAATTCTTCCATCAGAAATATTTGATGCGGCGGATTCAGAATTATATACAGGGACACAAACAAGCAAAACTTGTCAGGAGATAAATGTGAATTGTGTAGCCAAGTGTCTGTTTTTGTCGATTGTGTGAAATTACACTTTTTCCTTATTATTTTTTTGTTCTTTTTCAGTTTTTGTTACCCGTTGGCATCGCTACTGCAAGGTTTTTTTAGCTAACGCAGCACTCTCTCCACACTGCGAACATTTTATTTCGCGTGAAAGTATTCCGTATTTCTGCAAAAATGGTATACTATCGGTACAATTTTTAAATGAAGTGCACGCGTCTACAAGACTTACTGTATAACCAGTACGCTCCATTGTGAAACATAAACTGTATATTGTCGACAATTTTCTTACCTAAGTCTCGATGTATATTGGTGTGTTTACTTTTGTGTTTGCCAGTATATTGGCGACTTATTCGCACATGGTATTTGCATGTTTACATTTCACCCACATCTAATAAGAATCGCTTGAGAGCTCGTGCCAAAGTCGAAAATGGAATTGAATCAATGTAAAATTAAAGTGAAGAAAATGTTAATGCATTAAAAACATTACGCGCCATTCAAATATAACTTAATATAAGGTTTTAAAACCATAAAGAATTGATGAAAAAAATGTGTAGCCTCTTTTTAGCGGGAGTGATACTTCCGAATATTTACCAGCAAGACTAGCAAGAAACTTAGAAACGGAAAGACGGCGCGAATCTCTTTGGCGAAAAATGTAGGAAACAAACTGCAGCAAGTGCTGCTAAGTCAAAGGCTAAACGAACTAGCTCGTTTAGCCTTGCCAAATAAACTTTCTAGATAGTGCGGACCTTATTCAGTGTCCTATGTAGTGTTCAACAAATCCTCGGAATAAAAATGATGTTACCTATCTATATAAGCAGCTATATTTATTTGCCTTTAATTGGACTTTAACGCTGGTGCAACCGAAGGCACAGCTAGTGTAAAAAATCCGTGTGGTATATTAAATGGGGCGTGTTACCTACCGTCAACCTCCTCCTGTCCCGCCACCTTCCCTGATTATATAGTCAAAGTTCTCATTAAGCGATCGAGGTCTGTAGGACACTTCTACGTGGCATTGTTCGCTTTGTTTGTTGTTTACGCTGCCTACCGAATGGTTATAACGGGGCAAGCCTATCTGTATAACGGAGCAACGAGCTATTTCATGAAACTCGCTAGGTGTTATAGAATGCCGGCACCACACTGTAGCTTTCATTAAGCTTGCATTGTCTCGCTGAAGTCCCTGTCTCCGCAACTACCCGCGCCTATTATTCCGCGGTGAATAACTTGATGGCAGCATACTCGGAGAAAGAGGACGAGACAGAAGTAGGAAAACAGGGAGAGAAGGAGACAGAGGGGTAGAGAGAGAGAGAGAGGCAGACAGAGAGAAAATATTAGATGGAGAAAGTCAGTTACGTATTAACAGTTTCGTAAAATCCATTTTCAACTTACTCTCGATTTGGCATCAACTGTCATGCAGTTTTTATCTTTTCATAGTTTGAATGATAAGAACTAACTATATCTCGTCTACATCCCCCAGATAAAGAGGTACGTGGGTATCGAAGTAAAAAAAGAACATATTTTCTCTGTTTAAAAAGAATATAATATATAAATTATTTTATTCAAAATGTTAAGCACATAAAAGAGCAACATTTCAAAAACATTAAAAAAAATTCATCCAAAAATTTGGGGAATTCAGCCGGTGGGACCTGGTGAGCTTTATCTGAAATTAAGAAAACAATTTTTTCTGTTAGTAGATAAGTATAGTTCGTGATTGAACGAAAGATTTTAAAAAATTGAAATTTGCGTTTTTGGCAAAGTTGTATGTAAAATAGTTCAATTTTTTGTACAATTTACAATATATATAGCTTTGCAAAATTAGTTGTAATCGAAAAAAAACCTTCGTTCAATCATTCGTCAGTGCTATTTTGAAGAAGTCTGCCAAATTTCAATAAAATTGGTGCATGAGATTTTGAGAAGTCGGACCCACCGACTTTAAAAGTAGTGTTTTGAAAAAAATGCGATATACCTGCGTCGCTCCCGGCTGGTCCTTCCCAATGGGGGGAATTCCCAAAGGCAGTCTCTCCTGGACTTTTACTCCGATTGACTTAAAACTTTGGGAGAATATTATAGACATATTTTAGATAATAATATATAAAAATCAGACAGTATATTATTGGATAATTAGATAAAATTAGATAATAAACTATAAAATATATTTAAATTTTATATTATTTATATTATAAAATATAAAATATATAGATAAAATTAGGTAACAAGCTATTAGACAATAAAATATAAAAAAATGAATTCTTTGAAATTTTCGAACCCACGTAACTCCATAATGGGTACAGTGCACCGCGATGTGATTAATATCAATTGCCAATTTTCGAATTAGTTGTTTCTTCGCTGATACCGATTACTAATGCTACATGCCCGCGCATACACGAGTAAATTTATAGTTTTCATGTTTCTTCCTATGCCCTTGAGAGCTTTTGCAATCATTTCAATGCAAACATTTATTGCGCAGGGTGGAAACATATATATTTTTGTCTGTTGTACTGCGGTGAGTGTTAAAACGTACGCTTTATTTCTTCAAATTGCTGCAGTTTTCCATGGGCTGAAAATAATTTGACACTGGTTGATGCTCTGCTCAGTGGTAAAAAGTTGCGGCGATGCTACCTTTTCCTAATTTTTCTATCGCATCCCGAAAGTCGCTGCACTCTGACGTAAAATGTTCGAAGCATAAGTGTTTGGGTATTCAAATAGTTTTTCCGACACTTATTGCCAACTACAGGTTCATTTCTCCATTTTGTTAAAATCGATTCAATTCAAATATGCAGATATACAACGGGAAATAAAAAGAAGCCTAACCTCGGATATGTTACGAGACTTTAAAAAAAAGATCATTTCGATATGTTTTTTTCTTTTTTTTTCGATAATTGCAGCCATATTAATGAGGTATTGCACAACGATATTGATAAGAGTCGGTTCATTCTTAGAGCATCGTAAATCACTTCAATCCCAACTCTCATACGAATAAGTCAGGAGCAATTTGCAGACTCAGAAATAGCAGAGATGACGAGGCACGAGCGAACGTTTGTAGGTTATGGACCGGACGCTAATCTTGGTGAACCAACCATCGCCACTATTTGCCATCGCGTGTCAACGTAAGCGCCTTATCGTGGTGTTTAGAAACTTGTCCTGCATTCCGAGACACTCAGTAAACGTCCAATTCAGGACGCTTTGCCGTATTGCTCCCGTAAGGAACGACTATTCACTCATTATAGAAATAGTGATAGATCATTAGAGAGAGCTTCGAATCCTCGCGGAACGACGCAGTTCTCTTACAAGCCGTCAGATGGCTTTCAGCAGTCTTGCTCGCACGAGAAACGTTAGACTTCCATCTACAAGAACATTTATTTCTTGCTCAGCTTCAACTTCTACCTCGAATGGTGAGGAGATCAATAAAAACAGAGTCACAAAAATGATGTAAAAGTTTCATTCTGCTTACTGCTTTACACGACTCTCGCCATATTGTGATTATCAGCTCTCGAGATGTGTTTCCCCCTTGGATTCATTCCATTTCCATTTTACATTTGCCGATAATGACTTTGTTTGACCGTCTCCATATATACGAGCTGACTTGCAATTTTTTCAAACACGATTCATCATGATCTCTCCGTACGACTAGAGGCTCATTTAGTACGTTAGCGATGAATAAATCGTTGCTGAAAAAAATTGCACTCCGCTTATCGCCCATCATTCCGTATAAACGCCCCAATAAGAAGAGAAAAAAAACGTTCTTTTACGAAATGTCGCAGCGCAATCTCTTTCGAGATATCTCGTTGCTCTTGATTCACGCCAATCGAAGCAACCTTCGTATCGCAATCAGAACTACATTCACGTTTGCACATGAAAGGCTGTTTTTTTGCTGCCTGCTCTTTCCCTCTCTTCCGTTCTCGACTGGATTATATGCACATATTGGAGGTGACCCATATATGAGTCCAATTAACGGTTGATCCAATTGCTCGTCGGATCCCGTCGACATGTTCATTAAGAACGTCTGATTGGGGAGGTGAGGAGGAAAATTACAGCGCTTTCGGGCTCGTATTTACCGCTTCCGCAGCCTTTTTCTTCCCCAACTCCGCTCAAATTGGTTTCCCGTGCATAAAACGAAACCGAAATGCCTACGGTGCGTTAAATCGGGATATTTAAAGTCTTTTCGCCAAAAACGAAATACATGCCTGCACATATCTACAGACGCTTTCTGCCTATTTCTATGGAATAAATACCGCGATTGACGCACGAATGTGAACTCATCACACCAGCATCCACCACACGCTTATATTACTGCCAAAAATACATCACTTTGAAAAAACTCAAACTGGAATATCTTTGACCTACGCCAGCGTTCGCGTTTCGGAAACTACCAGAAAAAATCATTACGAAATTTTTAACAGCAGCGACTGAGAAAAATGTTATCCTGATGAGGCGGTGCTGTCTTTGTATAAGAATCAAAGCAGTGAACATTCGTTCCCTACAAAGGCTTGCTCGAGCAACAGCTCCCCAGGAAGTCAAAATCTCCGTTCACGCTGCACTCCCTGATATACCGTGATGTCTAGGAAGGCAGTAACGATACCTGGATCAACCCACGCAGTCTGTTTATTTGGGGAGCTCAGAGCGTTACCGTGATTGACGGATTATTCATCATTTTTGTTATCGACGCTGATAATTTTTATCCTTTTTGTTTTGCCAATGTTTCAGATACTCCGTCGTTCGTGATAACCCGCTTACCTGGCTTTGGGATACCAATCGTCGAGGGAATGTCCGTCAGTGTGAAATGCGAGGTGGACAGCAATCCGTCGAGCGCACCGATATGGCGACGCGGTAAGCAACACAGTTACAGTCATAAATTTTACTCTTTTATACATCTATAGGTACGTATATGCGCCCATATATATATATATATATATATATATATACATATGTATATGTATATATATGTATATATGTATATATATATATATGTATGTATGTATATCAGGGTGGTTCAAGAGAAAAAATTAAGTTTTTTTGCGGCGTTCAACGGAAAATGTTACTACATTATGAAAAAGTAATTCATTCCAAATTTGAGAGGTTTAAACATTTTTTCAAGTAGTGCTCAAACGACTTAATTTAATTTTTTTCGATTTTTCGTCAATTTTGTTTCTTCATTTGTTTCCTTACACCAAAACAACATATTACACAAGAAAAAACACGCATACTTGTTAGACGTTGAGTGACGTAAACACCATGTTGTTGTTTATCAAGTGGTTGATATCATTTTCACTACCGAATTACATATATTGATTCTTAATCTGCAACTACAAATTGTTTATGGTGAAAAAAAAAATTTTAATAATAATTGTGTATTGTTACAAAATAAATGAAATAAAGACTTACTTTGAATCACGTACTAACATTTTGTGCATCGGGATAAAAAAAATGCATACTCCAATAATCATGAAAAAAAACACGATAAAGGCGTTTGAGCACTAACTAAAAAATTGTTTAGAACCCTTAAATTTTGCAAAACTTTCTTTTTCTTAACATACTTCAATTTTCCGCTGAGAAAAAAAATCGATTTTTTTAACCACCCTAATGTATGTATGTATATCTGTAATATTAAAAAGTGAGAGTCCCGTTGATGTTTTTAATAAACGAAATTTTATTCAATAACGGATAAAAGCGATAATGTGATAACCAAGATGATTGCGAAGTCATCGAAAATGAATCTGTAGTTAGTGAGATCGTTTAACAACGCACTCCCTTATTTCCCTCTCTCAGGTTTGTCTTCAATCACGTCTCTCGTCAAAATCTCTCTTTCTTCTCCTCTCCTTCGTTCTCTTTTTTCAAACAAACCTACTTTACGGCGACCAATGTCCGGCCTCTCGCACTCTCCAGCGATATCCCTTCCGGACTGACCCTCATTTTCTTTTTTTCTTATTACTCTTTTCTTTTTTGATGTTTTCTATCCCAGATCTTCATATATATATTCATGAAGGAGTTTATATCAGGACCAATTCCAAACTCTAACGATACATATAAGGACATTTGTCACATACGGAGACGTTTCTGATGTTTTTTTATACAAAGCCACAAATCGGTGCTAGTCCCAAGTTCTAGACTTTTGTACACGGATTTTTGAAAACTTCATCGGAGTTCGCTTAAAGGTGTCTAGGAGGACGGCTGGCAATGTAACAGATGTGCACAGAAACGTACGTTAAAATAAAATTAAGAATATAGGCGAGAATTGTGTGGTAAGTATTATTAGCGAAGAAACCGCTAATAAGTTGATAATTACTGGAAGGGAATCAATGAACTTGAAATGGAAAATTAAAATGTTTATAATAAATTTCGAACCAAGTCAGCTTGAAATGATAGCTTACTGGAGGATAAAGGTCTTTCCTCGCCTCTCCTCGCGTGCCCTCGACGCCCTCGCCATACTGAGAGGCTACGCAGGGGACGCAAGGGATAGCGAGGAATGGAGAGAGGACGCGAGCGAAGGCGAGGAAACAGTCCAAGGACAGAGTTGGCCAGTTCCTTGAATATATTTATATTAAGGTGGTTAAAAAAAATTGTTTTTTTTTCACAACGGAAAATTGAAGCATGTTAAGAAAAAGAGATGTTTGCAAAGTTTGTGGGTTCTAAACAATTGTTTAGTTAGTGCTCAAATGCCGTTTTAATGTTTTTTTTTCACGATTATCGGAGTTTTAATTTATTTTATCTCGATGCGGAAAATGTTAGTGCGTAATCCAATGTAAGTCTTGATTTAATTTTTTCTGTAACAATACACAATTTTTATCAAACATTTTTTTTACCCTGAACACTTTGTATTTGCGGATTAAGAATCAATGTAGTATGTAATTCGGTTGTGAAAATTATATCAACCACTTGATGAACAAGAACGCGGTGTTTACATCATTGAACGTCCAACAAGTAGGCGTGTTTTTTTGGAGTAATATGTTGTTTTGGAGTAAGAAAACAAGGACAGAATCAAAATTGACGAAACATCGAAAAAAAATGAAAAGTCGTTTGAGCACTACCTAGAAAAATGTTTAGACCTCTCAAATTTAGTATGAATTACTTTTTCATACCGTTGTAACACTTTCCGCTGAGTAACGCGAAAAAAAATAATTTTATTTTTGAACCACCCTAGTGTATATATAGCCAAAAACGAAGGAATGCTTTTATCTTCCATTAAACGATAATTTATACCTGGGTTTGTTTAAACTTTCTTATAAAGATTTTAAATTCGCAGTCAAAAGTATTTATCACCATACACACAATGCCTACAGTTAGTCTAATTGAAATTATTAAAACTAATCCATTAAATGATAAATTAATTCAATCTAATAAAATAATATATCCTATAATATATTTTAATAGACATCAATTTAAAAAACTTAAATTCTATCAATACTATACATTAATTTCTCAGAAAATATAAAGATAACATTATTTAGAAAATTATAATGTTCATTCTGAAATAAATATAAATAATGAATAATCATTTTGCAGCATAATATATTTAAATTTGCGAGAAACAACTAATATTATATCACTATATATTGACATTTTCTATAAACAACAGCCTGAGTATTCTCAATTTGATTGAAGTGTTTCAAACACCTTCAAGCGATGACCAGTGTACGGTACCTCGCGGTAACCAGTGCACAAAAATGAAAAAATGGGGAGCTGAACGGATTTTTGCCTTTGGGTCTAAAAAAATATCAGGGCTGTCCCCGCATGCGATAAATGTCCCTATATTGTACCATTAGAGTTCGAAATTGTTCTCGCTATGAAATATTTCATATAGATATGTGCGCGTGCGCGCACGCGTGTGTGTATGTGTGGGTGTGTGTGTGTGTGGGTGTGTGAGAGAGAGAGAGAGAGAGAGAGAGAGAGAGAGAGAGAAATGTATGAATAAATAGATGTATGTATACGTATACATTTGACGACTTCCTGCTGTTTCTTTTGACTCTCGTTCATGCACTCGATCCATTTATTCCGCCTCGTGCATCTATCACGTGTTTTGCGTTGCTTTAACCGACTGCGATTCGCGAATCAATCGTGGAACGTCAATCAGTCGAAAAATCGACCCGGTCATATTCGCGCTCGTTCGTCACACTCGGTTCTTGTCACGCGGCGCAAACGCATATACAATACACGCGTTGCACGTATACACCAAACAAATCGTCTCTGTGATACGCGGGTGCAGCTACACATCCAAAACGTCACTACACTAATCTCATTACCGCGCGATAGTGCAGTTGAAAGAAGCGGAAGACAAAAAAAAATAGGAAAATAACACGCGATCCGAACATTTTGCCACACGCACGGTATTGACCGTAAGTAAATGTACATTTGGCAACCAAAGTCTTCGGGTACATAAAAGTTTTTGGTTGCAAACAAACCTCGATTACATCACCATCTCTCTTGTGCTCTCTTGTGCGATTGTATCTTAGTTATATTTATATAGTTATATATATATATATATATATATATATATATATATATATATATATATATATATATATATATATATATATATAATATGTATAATGTTTTTTGTGGCTCTTTTTCAATCTGGGCGAATCTTTTTTCCACAACGTATTTCTAAGATCGAAAGCCAAAAAAATAGTTACTCATTTTTACTGTTGTCTTTGTCCGCTCTCGCTGTTGTTGACGATATATATATATATATCGTCTATATATGTCTGACTATATATGTCTATATGTCTATATGTCTATATATAAACGGGTCATTTTAGATCTGTTGAATCTATATTATGCTAGTTATCAACACACCCGAATATTTTGAGACGACTCTTTAGGGAGGACACCGATGTGACGGGCCGAAAAAAGGTCGCTGTTTCCGAATTTTTTCATCTACTAGATTATTCATTTGGGATTCGGGAAAAAGGCATTCTATTAAGCCTACCTGAACTTACCCGTGCATATTTTAATTTGAAAGAAAAGTTGACGTTTCCAACGTTATTGAGGTATAATAGGGTTTCTGTATAAAAAATGTGGTCCAACGGCCGGATCGATAACCTGACAATGGTTGGTCTGTAAAATAGAAATGAAAAGCTTTCTAATCTAAATAAATGTCGTTTTCGTTGTGGGTAGCCGTTCTTTGGAGAAAAAAAACATTTCACGAAGTGGCAAGTGTTGAAAAAAAGTGGACATATGCCAGAACTTTTACTATTATTCGGGGGCTTAAAAAATATTAAATTTTAAAAAAGGCTACGACAACGATAGCTGCTGCATTTACGTAAATTTTGGTTGCTTACCATTGAGAGCCGGACAATCATAGCTAGTGTTATGATTCCGGCCAGGTCGAGAAAAACGTGATTGACAGGTTTACTATAAGTAAATCGTTGCGCTACCTGCTCTCACTAAATCATCTGTAACTTGGTCCATTTCCAATATTTCAATCTGAACGTTTTTCACATGTTCTTAAATATGTATACTTTGTGCAAATGAAAAAACAATGATAGTTCAACCGGTCACAGTGGTTTCCTGCTTCAATGCAGTCAGTATGTATGCAGTTGTCCAGAGTGCTGTTTTGGAGTCGATTTTAGGATGGAATAACCTTGAACCTGTTCGAGTTTTCTTTCTGCAATGATTCACAAATGTTTATTGGTACCTCACGAATATGAAGGAAAAGAAATTCATGATCATGTACTTTTGCAGGTTTTTTTCGAGTCAATTTCGAGTCAATTCTGCTACCAATGTTGAAAAACAGTCTACTGAAGGTATAAATATGCCAAATCTGAGCACAATCGGCCAATTGAAAATCGAGGTATTGTGGTTGTCAATTCGAAAAGCATAGTTTTGAGAAAAACGCGTTTAAAGTTACTGCGACGAGACTGCCCTCCCCGAGCGTACTCCTTATAATTTCTATAACGCGGCTATTTTTATGGGTATTATCAAACGGTTTTTACATTCACAAAGGTTTCGGGAATAATGAAAAAAGATTTTAACAAGAAGATTTTTTAATATTTCTGGACAAAAATACTGCCATAAGTTTTATTCAAATGTTTAGTTCAAACGTCTTTAAAATAACCTTTATATTTGTATGCTTGAATTTGTCTAAATATTATCTCGAAGACAATGGGCTTCACATAGGGTTGAATATGGGGACAGTAGGGCACTATGGACACGGTCCACAAAGACAAATGTCCTCAATATCACCATTTCCCATATATATATATATATATATATATATATATATATATATATATATATATATATATATATATGTGGAAAATTGCGATATTTGTATATATACATATGTATATATATATATAAGTGTATGTGTGTGTGTGGATATATACGTAACAGGTTTCCGGCTATACCACCCAACCACTTTGTCCATTGCTCGCGAGTTCTTGCGTTGGTTCAGCAAACAAGGGATCTTTCAGACACGCATGGAACAAAAAGACGTACAAGCAGAAAGGAGACAGAAAAATAGAGCACTACGAACGGAAGGTTTGGAAACAAACTTTCGAAAAGATTTTTCTGCCATACATCCATTTCCAAACCTTCCTTCCCTGCTTTCTCGACGAACTACCCTGATCTCAGACCAGCGCTGGCTCACCTCAACCGGGTCCTCTAACAGCAGGCTCTCCGCGATTCCTTCCTGTCCCTCCGTCCGCTCAACCACCCGTGGAACATAAAACTTTGTTTCGAGGTTCGCGAAAAGGAATGCATAAAGCCAAAACTCTCTCGTTATGTGTATGTGTAGAGGTAAAAAACGGTCTATACCAAAAAGCTCACGTCCAAACTGCACATTTTGTCCCACATCCTGTGGAATTGGCCAACTAGTAGTACACACGTAACTAAAGACTTACCATATCCCGAAAACCGTCAGCTGCGCACAGGATTATCTTTCGCAGCTAACTTTCTCTTTCTCCCTCTCTCTCTCTCTCTCTCTCTCTCTCTCTCTCTCTCTCCCTCTCTCTTTCTCTCTTTCTCTCTTCCTCTCTCTTCTATCTCTATTTTACAAGCACAACGATGCCCACAAATTCGACTGCCGTTGAATCTCGACACATCACTTCTCCCTCCTTTGTGCTTGTCCATGTGCCAGGAATGAACGGATTGAAATTCCGCGTATAGCGTGGCGGCTTTTTTACTCCTATTTTCTCTTTGGATGTCTAGAGATGAAGCGGAAAAAAATTGACGTCGAGTCGCAACTTTTGTTCGCGTTCAAACTCGCGTGGCATGAAACTTTGTGCCGCGTAATTCATGTTTTCGAACTTGGTTTTCGCGGCCTGGGCCGCCAGAGAGAGCAAAAGAGAGAGAGAGAGAGAGAGAGAGAGAGAGAGAGAGAGAGAGAGAGAGAGAGAGAGAGAGAGAGAGAGAGAGAGAGAGAGAGAGAGAGAGAGAGAGAGAGAGAGAGAATGAGGCATTCGGTGGGAAATAACGAGAGGAATGAAAAAATGTTCTCTACAGTGCGACGCTTTTTCGAGTATAAGTGATCAACATGATTCGCAAAGAGAACTGCTTGCTAAATATATGCGGTAGCCACTCCATCTAATTTGCATGGACAGAAATTGAGTCGAATTACCATGAATACGTGTAAACAAATCGTTAACAAAAAAAAATTAAGGACCGTCTTCAAAGAACTAGATGTGCTGATTGGCTAACATATGTATTGTGACGCCAGCCCGCGACTTCGCTACCATACGAGCGGGCGCGAGGAAAGGAAACAAAAACAGTCGAATACAAAAAATAAACAAATGGAATATCTGAACTGGGCACAAAAAATGACAGGTGCGTGGGTGGCACGATAAGCAGGGGGGCCGTACGAGAGGGGCTGAACTCGCACGGTTTTGTCCGACTAGCAGTACAAAGAAAAGGTGGGGAGTGGTGGCAATCGATATAATAAATCATTTTTTTCTCAATTTTTGCGGGAACAGTATGGCATAATTCGTGAGGGACTCGAGATATGTAATGTTGTAACCCTAGGATGCTGCCTGCATCCTAGGGTTCGGAGACTGGTCTTCTGAACGAAGGGGCGGGGGGGGGGGCTATTTCGTATCATCTCGATGTGATGTACGAGAAAAAATTGGGGGAGGGCGAGAGATATCTCGGTATGAGGTCGGTAAGGTGCCATCGTCGGACTCCGGGAAAAAATGCCGGATGCTGGCTCTATTCTTTCCCACAGTATACGGGTAAGGTCTTCTCCTCCTCGCAATGGTGGTTCCTCGAAGATTAGGCTTTGGTTTTAGATACCTACAATCGCACCCAGTGATCGAATACGCTCACGAAAAAAAAAGATAATACAGATGAATGCAGTACGCCTCAAGGAGGGGAGGAGCGGAGAAAGGATATACGTCGGACATTTTGAGCGAGCAGCGACCTGTGGCGCAACGTCACAATATATAAATATATACAGAGTATTCCAAATGTCTTGAACCAAATATTTGGGACACCCTGTAGGGTGTCCCAAACAGGGGAAAGTTGTTTGGAACTTGTTAGATTCGTATATTGTTGACTATCAGCACATCTACTTGTCTTGAGGTCGCTCCTTGAAACTTTTTCAATCGAGTCATTGATATTGTGGACAGGGGACTCAAAGATACTTCCATCTAAATGTCCTTCCACTTATCCAGAAGTGGTTCTGAAGACAATCAGACGTTTTCATAATGTTGAATCTATAGACGAATAGTTATTGTTCACCACTTCGATCCCGAATGTCTTCAACATCACAGTTCCCTAGTTCATATATATATATATAAATACACTGCGACCTCAATTATCGGGACCTCCACATTTGCAACAGCCCCCACTATGTGCTGCATAGCAATCGTCGTAGCGCATGGTAGGAGAAGCGCCAAGCTCTAGCGGCATGCTTGAAGGACGCTGGGTAATAATACGAATAGTGTCGGGATGATGCGAATCGTCGACTAATCGTACACTCATGTTTGTAATGTTCCAGACGATGAGCCACCTCCTGTCGAGCAGAGCGAAGGAGGTTGGTTGAATTTCACAAAAATAACACGTGCCGAGAGCGGATGGTACAAGTGCTTTACACGTCATACCCTCGGCAGCTTTTCCAGCATCGGATATTTTCTCAACGTTCGCTGTGAGTACGATACCTGTTTTGCGACTATATCAGTGGAAATAATCGGTTTTTCTTTAATAGCAATGTGAGTTCATGGTAATGCCGATAGATTTTTTCTTATGATTTCAAGCTTAGCACTCTATTCTCTTTATTTCGATTTATTGAAGTGTATTTATTCGATGTATTGAACTTGGTTTTCACTGAATTGTGTGGAATGGAATGGCAAGGTAGTATCGCAATTGTATTTCGCGCTTCTTCCTTGCGATCAACTGGTAGTCCCCCTACTCCACACCGATTTCGCGACAAGCTTCAAAGCTATACTATCCAACCTATAGTATTAGCCGTGTGTGTGCTGTTTATGCTTCCTCTATATCACGTAATTCTTCTTCTTTGTGTCGACAAGCCACAATCTTTTTAATCAATTAAACGGAACAAGAATTCGAAGCATGTTTCCGTAGGGAAATGAAAATAAAGATTCAGACACGAAAAATAACGAGGAACAATTGAACAAACAATTGAAAAATCGCATCGTATCAAAACAAGAAAAATGGTCGCTTGTCTTTCCGCACAAGGCAAGGCCTTATCAATGGCTGTCAAGAGTAACGGCGATGCCAAAAGTCTCATAATAATCAGTCTCATAAGAAGAACTACTTGACTACGAAACAATACTCGACACATACGAGTCAACGCCACCAAAAACCATACGGGTGGAAGGAGCACGACTATCAGAATCGACGCCATTGATTCCTGTAGATAAACTGTCAGACAGATTCCAGTTCTTTCACAAATATTAGCGAAACATAACGTCAGATCCGAAAATTCTCTCGTGGATCAAAGATTATAGAATACCTTTTGCGTCCAGTCACTCACAACAAAGTATCTATTGAAACGACATGGTACCCTACAGAAGAATAGACAACACCACTGCAATCTCATGTATTAATCGAAAAGGAGGCATTTAATTTCCGCATCTCAACAATATATCGAGAGTGATCTGGAAATGGTTCGAGAGGAGGAATATATGGATATTCGCGTCATACATTAGTTCAAAAATGAATATTGAGGCAGACGAAGAATCCCGAAGACTTGAACCCGAAACCCAATTCGGACTGGACGATGCAGCTTTCGAAAAAATCAGTAACGAATTCGAAGAGCCAGACAGATCTTTTTGCCAGTAGGAAAAATACGAAATGCGAAAGATACATCGCTTGGCTGCGAGACCCGAGTTCCACAGCGGTCGATGCTTTTACAGTTTCATTGAAGCCGTATTTTTTCTACGTATTTCTCCCTTTTTCATTAATCTCACGAACATTACAAAAAATCAAACACGAGGGTGCGCACGGAATCCTAGTCTTACCAAAATGGCCACCTCAGCCATGGTATCCTATTTTCCAAGCCATGCTCGTTGCAGAATGTATCATATTCACACCCAATATTAATCTTTCAATCGCTCATACCAGGGAGTGTCATCCAATTTGACAGAACAACTCCCACCCCAAAATACCCGTCTAATGCTTACATATAATCCCATATAACATAAAGGCAATGCTTTAAGAATGGTGTGATATAGAGGACGCATAAACAGCACACACACGGCTAATAATACTTCAGATTGGATAGTATAGCTTTGAAGCTTGTGACGAAATCGGTGTGGAGTAGGGGTACTACCAGTTGATCACCTCAGAAGAGGCGCTGCATAGAATTATGATGGAACTTCATTTGGTAAGTTCGTTTAATCATTTTGTATTTAGTGTTACCCATCGCTTTTAGTTGTTTTTCCGTATGCTCTTTCGAGCTTTCGACATCCTATCTAATAAAAATAAGTACAATCGTTTCCAACTCGGTAGTCATCGCCCAAGCCACCAAATAAAATGATATGCGAAATATGGGGTTTCATATGTTTGCGATAAAATCAACCGTATCGGGAACACCTTAAACACGATTACTTTTGGCCTCTTTTACAAGGACCAACTTGATGGCTACAATTCCTCACGCGATGGAAATTTGTCATCCGATTGGCACATTTGGATGAAATTGCCCAATCAGAGAAGGGCAGGAGCTCGATCTAAAGTTAGCGTGGTAATTTGCCTCGGAGTTGAAACCGCAAGTGGCGCCTAGCACTCGATACGAGATACGTTCCGACTATACCGGAGAACCCTTAATGACTCCGAACCTCATTTCCCCGTTGAGATACTCGACCCAAACTCATTATAATATAATACGAAAATTACTTCTCCATATACCTCTGCTTAACGCACGCCTTCGGGGTTTTGGGTTAATAGTGTGTTGATACCACGCATTGCAAAATTTCGGTATCGCGCCACGAAACAAAAGTTTATTATTTATTTATTCATTCCAACTTCGTAAAAAATATTCAGGGCGCTTCTGGGCCGGGATTCGAATCCGGGGCCTGATTTGGCCACTAATCTATGCCAGCGCGCTTACGCCACACTTTGCTGATCGTCTAGATTTTAGCAGTTTTCCAAACTCGAACTCAATTCAGACGCAAACAGAACTCAACTCGAACATCTTAGGAGATAACGAGGAAATCTTAAGGAGGGAATAGGGTTCTTAACCATCGAATTCCACGATAATTCGAGATTTTTTGGAGGCCGTCGGTCCCGTGTTGGTCACCATTTTATATCTCTGTAAACAACTCTAGAGAAAAATCCGAAAACATGCGGTGCGGTGTCTGGGCCGGGATTCGTACTCAGGACCTTTCGATTTTCATTGAACTGCTATGACCACTGACAATAAGCTACACCAGTCCGCTTTCCACACACTTTTCGGATAGTCTAGATCTTTGAAACGTCACAATATACATATACACAGTACGGGACAAAATGACGTATGCAAAGATCGATCTTGCCATATACTTATGGCAAGGTACGTAATTTATTTTGTCCGATATAGTGAAGGGTGTCACAAAATGATCTGACATTGTAATTTATTTATTAATTTATTAATTAAACGTATTATTTATTTGAAAAGTATGAATATTTTAATTTTAATACAAGGTACAAACATGGAGGTTATGTGTGGAGCACAATATCCGATAAATGGTCTCCGGTCCTTTTTGCTGTGTTTGGACTGGCATTGACATGCCAGCTCGGTCTTTTGCCTGTGTAAGCCCATTTTGGACCTTGCAGAGCTTTTTCAAACGACTGGAAATATCTTGTTGAGTAACTCCTAAAGGTCGTCCTTCTCTCTCTCGTGATCCTCGAGGTCAACATATATTCTTTAGAGTTACTAGAGTGATAAGCCAATCATTTGTAAAAAAAACTTTATCGAAATTCCATTAAAACACTTTCAATTCCCACCAATCACTCGGAATTACATCGAGGTCATGACAACATTCATGTCACGAGAAGAATTGTACCGCTAATTTATGGAAATATTTTTCCAGTCTGCTTTTTAATAATTTGATGATAGTATATTATTTTTTAATGATCACATCCATCGAATTGATACTCAGTAAATGTGTAACCGTCATTGCAATATCTCAAAACTCGAAGTAAATTACGAAAGCACGATTTGTATATCTCAAAAAAAAAATTAAATATTACGATTGATCACGAAACTTGCTTCGCGCGATGAGCGACACAAGCCAGAATATCGGAGACGAGACAGCAGCAGCGACGAAAATTCATTTTAGTCTCCGGTCCGACCTCTCGTGTTCTCTCCACCCTCTCATTGCCGTTTTCCGTATTACGATCTGTTACTCGGTACAGTTACTCGGTCTTGCGCCCGATAATAGGAAACCACGATGATTTGTCAGGGGAGGAAACCGCCGAGCCATCCGGAAATTATCTCCCAAGCCCGCGTGGGAAAATTTGCAAATTTCCTCCGTCGCCGCATCCAAACTAGCCTCGGCTACGGAAAGGGGCTTAAGTGCGACCTCGTTCCTCTCGCGAATAAGCTGGTATTCTGGAATATAGAAAACGGAAGTTGAAGGAACGCGAGAGCGGGTCCGATGCTTTTCACAAAAGCTCGTCCAATTATCATATTCGCCTTTCTTACGAAGTTATACAAAGGTCGCTCGCCTACACTGCGTTCTTTTAATTGACGGGCTCTATTATATTTCTTCCTTCTTTCCTTTCTTCTGATAACGAAGAATAAAGGCCAGGTGACGCACGAGCATTTGGCACAAGTGCCAAATGGACGCAGTTCACATCCGGCAATCCTCGCGGATGTTGAGTCACGCCAAGATACAAAGAACATCCTAATAAGCTTCCGCGGATGTCTAATCTCTGCGCCATTTGGCTCCAAGGGCTGCTTTCACTGACACGATCGTATAATCCATTCCCGAGGATAACCATCGATCCCGTTGGTCCAGATCGCCTCCGGATTATGCACAATCGCATGGATAGGGTCTATATCTTAAGTTTCCTCTTCTTGCGGGCATGCGTGTACTGTCTGTATGCGCGGACCACCTCTGTGAAACCTAATGCTGTCATTTCCCAGATTACATTCTGATCCATGCCATCCGATCTTCACCCAGACAAGTTTATACAAATTGGCTCACAGAAATCTTGCTAATTGAGCGTGACTGATGTTGTTGATATTGCGAAGGAAACTCATACGGTAGTTTACTGTGGTCGTTGGAATCGCTTTGAACGTCAACGTCGAAATAGCATCCCCGCCCTGATCTATCAATTAGTTCGTTCATATATCCACTCCTCTATATATTCTCGTGTAAATTTGCTATTGGTCTTTTGGAGCACCGAAGCATTTTCGTGAACTCAAATTCAACCAAATAGGACCGTTCTAAAAGCTTCAAGATAAAACCCTTCGTCGTCTCTATCCTCTTTCCAAACTGATTTACTCAATCCCGTTTGTTTTCTCGACTACGGTATAGCTCGGGTATATAAAGGTGAGATGAACACAGCCAGGACTTCCCCTTGCAACTACTAGATGGCAGTCGGGCTCTCAGTGCTGGAGTGCGTTCCGCGCACTCCATTTCCTTTTCTTTCTGCTGCCCCAGTCATGTCACCAGTCCTCATTGCTGCGTCATATCTTCCTTTTTTGTTCTCTTCCTCTCCATTTCGTATCTTCATTCACCTCCTCTCACCCCCGCCTTCTCCATCCTCAGCCACGGTCCATCTTCTTTTCTCTAGCGTGATTTGCCTTTTATCCGATAGCGTATATCTATGTAGCCTTTCTTCCCGTATTTCGAGGCGCCCGAGGGAATGATGGGAAAGTGGTTTTGCGAAACGCTCTTTTATTTTGTCAGCTTCCCTCATCCTCTCGTTTCCTCACTTTCTCTCTGTCTTTTTTCCTACTATCAGCAGTTTGCCACGGTGTCAAAAACTTTAGCCTACCTTGCTTAGCTGGCACATCCACTTTTGCCCATTTCTCTTCTGCTCTCCGAAGACTGGACGAACAAAACCTACATGCCCGTCTAGCGGACCGAAAAAAAACGACATCTACGCCATCGCTCGTTAGTAATGTCCGTCAGTCGGCGCATAAAATCTACACGTAGAAGTGGATCTTGTAAATGAGAAATATTAAGCGGTATAGAAAGACATCAAAGAATTGCATAGCTATGTAGCAAAAGTGCGCCGGCGGAACAAAGTTTTCATTGTGCATTGTGACAAAAATTTCTCGACTCTCCAAACAAAAAATCTCATTAATTATGGTGTCTCCACGTGTGTGCCGGTCTTGCAACTACAGTAGTTTTCCACGAGTTGACACTCCATTTTTTCCTCTCGTATACCACTGATATCTCTGTACATTGGCATAAAACCGTCCTGTCGCCGTCCCTCTTTTTCCTTTCGTACTTCGCCCTCCGCTCCACTCGCCACCACCTCCTCTGCTGAAAATGCCACCTTCATCCTCTACGAAGTTAACCGTCTCCCTAAGTTGGGCGCTAATACCCTCTTCGCTGTATCAAACTTCGACGCGAAACTTTTACGAGAATGAGGTGGGGGTGGAAGGGGACCGGCGGCCATATCTTGAGTAGGTGGAGGAGCAGAATCCGTGACGGTCGCGTCGAACGTACCAGACGCCGTTTGGGATCACGAGAACTTTTGCCCGTGTATATGGAGTGTCGGCCCTCCGCCTGAGCGTGTATTCCTATTTATTTATATATAGATATAATGCCACGGTATACCCGGGTACATGAGGGTAAGTTCAGGATCGAAGAGAATACACGTTGGAGGGAGAGGAGTGTGCGAGGGCGAGGCGCAGTTCGAGTGAGAAGAAGAATGAATTTGGTCGTTGCCGAGAGTAGTGTGGCTTGCCAGGATTCGAAACTCAATCTGTAGCGTCACTGTATACCACTGTTGGAGTGCGCACTACGAAGCCATCAGGGGTGAACGGGATTTTGTGCCAGCTCTATACAAGACAGGGAAAGCGAGTGGTCGGCTCTCTCTTCCTCTCCCTCCCCCTCTCTTTGTACGAGAACGCATCACGTGTACTATGCGGCGTGGCCTCGCGTGTTAAGGGTGGAGGGTGTCGTGAACAGGGACAGGCCAAAGTTTATCTTCGATACGTGCAAGTGATCCCGATGCGGCCGAACGAGCGAGTTCGAGAGAGATGGCTACGACTCACACCAAACGAGACACACGGATGACGTCCTCACTGCCGCGCACGAGTCTCACGAGCCAGACCCCGTAGGATGAAAATTCGCGTTCTCTCTTTAACTCCACATATAACTCTCTATACGGGGCTTCATACGTATTCGTACATACATATATAGGTGTGGAATATTAGGTTATTCGCCTGTACGTCGAAGATACTCGACATTCCAATCACGTGTATCAGTAATGACGCGGGACAGATCCTACGCCGCAGGCTTGTTGAAGGCACGTTTTACCCGGCGAAACTGACTTTCCATAGGTATCGGATGCACGTAGGAATCCCAGTTTTCAAGCAGGCTAAATTTATCTCCATCATAATGAAAATACAATATCGATTGGTGAGCCCGGTCATAAGAAACCGGCGCCTATCATCCTCTCGGAATAAATGTTTGTCTGGAAAGTTAATCGGATATCTTCCAGCCCAGCGCGACGTTTTATCTCCATCGCGATTGATCCGTGACCGCGTGTGCTAATGAGCATGGGTCATCGAGATATTAAAGAAACAACTGTCCGCCAGATAATCCAGACATGGAGACCGAGGCAGAGGCACTGAACGGTGAGGCAATGGACTCGCGAAAGATGGAGGTGCAGATTGGAGGCGCGGTCACACTGGAATGCGACGGAGGATGTTGGGGGCACGGTCCTCGGATGGATCCCGTCGGTGGACCCGGCTCGCTGACCCTCAACAGAGTCGTGTATCAGGACGCCGGTGAATATCGCTGCGTCGCACCTGACAGAAAGATGCAGGGTACGTGGCGGGCGCAGTTGCCGTATCACATCAAGGTCACCGGTAAGTGAGATAAGTTTTCTCTTTAGTTTAGGCGAGGCTTGCTGGGTACTGTGATGAAACCCAGGTATGAAATCCAGGGATGAAAATCGATATGTCCAGTCCAGTGGACGTTTCGGAAACGAGAGTCACGAGGAGTCAATCCTTATTACTTCTTGGGTATTGAGGAATCTTCAGTGCTTCTTTGGCAGTGATGAGGCAGTTTTTATTGCTTCTTCGGTAATGAGAATCCTCATTGCTTCTTTGGCAATGAGGAGTCAATCCTTATTGCTTCTTTGGCAGTGAGGAGTCAATCCTTATTGCTTCTTTGTTCATGAGGAATTCTCATTGTTTCTTTAGCAATGAGGAATCAATCCTCATTGCTTTTTTGGCAATGAGAAGTCGATCCTGATTGCTTCTTTGGTAATGAGGAATATTCATTGCTCCGTTGGCAATGAGGAGGAGTTGGCAATCCCTTCCTCATCGTCTTTTTGGTAACAGGGAGCCCGTCCTCATCGCCTCGTTAGAAGGCATTTCGAATGGCATTTTCAACGAGAGTAATTAAGATTGTTCTCCAGACACCGCGGGTTTTAAAATTTGGATTTATGGATTATCCAATGGAATCGCGTAGTTAGCATACTTTGTGTACTTTGACGACTCTCGAAAGCGTGCTCCGAAACTATATTTCTACAAACGCATCCGTATTATCTGACGCTGCAGGCCTAGCGTTATACGTTCTTCAAATAACGCCGGTACAGCCGCCGGTAAAGTGATCAATAGTATGATCCCATTCCCGCGACACGATCTGGCTTAGTAGGTAAAAATACAAGACTTGTTTAGCTTCGGGGTATATCAGCATGTTCATGGGAGCATTCTGCATGGCTCTCTAGGGAAAGAGCGACGCTACAAATAGTCCCGGTTGGTTCTTTTCGTACGGATCAGAGCCCGCACATCGCGGGAGCCAATTAAACTTTGCCTAAACGTTATGCACTTGAACGTGTGTCTGTGTGTATATATATATATTCACACATTCACACATATAAGTGGAACACGGGAACGTGAGTTTTATACCGCTGGATGGAAGCCGCACGTACTTTTACGCCATCAGTCGCTCAAAAGTTGACGCACCCCCGCATACCAGAAGAAAAAGAAAAAAAAAACGCCTGAGTGAACTCTCCTCTGACGACCCGAAGCGCGTGTACGTGACTTTCTTCCGAGGTGTGTGTTAGCGCCATCGCACGAGGGGAAACAACTTTACGACCCGCTATGCACCCTTACCGTTCATACGGTTACACGAGAATCGCGCTGCCAGTCGTAAAGTCACCTTGCGATGCCTCTGCGCGATGTGCCGCGGCAGGTTCTTTTATTCCCTCGTGAATCCGCGTGTTCTCCCCGAACTGTATACGATGCCACGTGGCCAATTGAGGCGTCTTGGAAACTGACGCGGAAGAGCTAATATTATCAGCTGACGGAGTAGCTGGTCGTATGCAGCTGTCTTTGGGATGCTCCAATGATGGTGCATCGATGCGTCATTTTGATTTTAATGAAATGAAGAAAAAAAACGCGACCAAGTGCGTGACGGGCCACGGATGAAAGATGGATCGAATTAAAATTTTATTTTGCGTCGCAAATTGAAAAATTGCTCGGCCGTGCAACTCGATTACTCAACGCTGACGAGGCGCGTAATCCTCTAGTCTTGGAGCGAAATGGTTGATGGGAATTATTGCGAATTCGATCAAAATCGAAACTGTTTGAAAAATTGGATTTGTAAGCATGTTCATTGGATACACACACGAATGGCGATGGAGTACCGGCATTCCATTTGCGATACTCTTGAATTCGAATGCAATACATGATTGATTGAGTGGCTACTGGATTCCATTTTGTTCAAGTAGTGCGCGTACGGCGCAAAAAAAGGCCTTTTTCATGAATTTTTTTAAAGAAAACTACAAAACTTTTTTAATCGATCAATATACCATCTTAAAGAACACATCTTAAAGAACTTTCAGTAGTTTTTTTATTGAAAAATATTACATTGTTTAGTGGCAAATGGCCGTCAATGAAATAATGTTTTTATATACACGGTTTGCGGTGACCAACATTGCGGCGAAGTGGATCATCTGAAAAAAAAATGCGGATGGATTTAGTCAAATATAAGTATAAACTAGTCTTTAATCGAAGGATTTTAAAAAATATTCATTTTTCACAAAATGGCGGACAGTCAAAGTTAGTGGTTCGATTTTAACGAAAAAAACGGCCGCTTTTTGGCTATGAAACGGCCATTTTTTTTCGAAAAAAAAATCGAACGATTTAAGACTACATTTTTATGTATTAAATAAGCCTGCAAAATTTCAAGAAGATTGGTTCATTAGTGTTCGCGTAATCTTGGTCACCGACTTCAGAAATGCCACTTTGAGAAAAACGCGTTTAAAGTTTCAATTTCAGTTCTTCAATTCACGGATTCTTCTCTTTCAACGCTCATATCTCAGTAAATCTTGTTCGGATCGACTTGAAATTTTCACGGAATATTCTCGGATACTTATACTTCAAAAAAATGCAATAAAAAAATCGATTTTTTCAAAATCGCAAGTGGGGGTAACCCCTTAAAGTAGCTCGTTCAGTACGCGCATAATTGTAAAATTGAATTAAGCACTCCATTGCTTTCGTAAGGTTTGCGAGTTAAGAGTTTAGGTTACTGGACGCCCTGAAACTCAAGGTTATTTTTAAAAAATGTCTTGAAGGATTAATTAAGTTGATTGAAAAATCGTTTGTTACATTTATTCGTACACGGAGAGAATTAAAAAGTAATTTTTGTGGTGAATTTCACGGTAAAAATTACCGTGATATATTTCAATGTGGTGACAAGTGAGAAAAACATAATAATTCGTATGCGTCAAGTTTTTTTTAACTCACGTTACAGAAAATTTCAAATACGTAGTTCAAATTTTACTATACAAGAAGGGTAAAAATTGGAGACAGTAAAATTTAGCATGTATGTTCGAAAAGAACCCCGCACAAATCAAAGGGAAATTGGCCCTCAGTCAAATCGTCTGAAATTTTAGTATGTTGTAGAGGAAGTCGAGCTGATCAAAAGTCATCATGGGCACGAAGCTCGAATTACAGTTCTTTTTGAGATTAGGCGGTTTTGAAAATCTCAACTCTGAAAAAATGGCTTTTTTATTTAAATATGATTTTATTAAAAGTTTCTGCGCTTTTCACACTACGTTCATTCCAGATCGCTCTTCCGGTCCTCCCTTCTCTCCGCAACACTCCTGAAAACCCTCTCTACGTCAACATTTAAACCCTTTACGTCAAGGTGTTTAATTATTGTTACTTTTTTTCTTTCGAATCGGGGTGCTTGATTATCGTGAGTCCCCTTGCCTCTCACATCGGGGTGCTAGATTGGGAGAGACTGGGGAGTGAAGAGAGCCTACAGACAGACGCGGAATGCAAGTACTATGAGCACGGGGACTTACGACGGGAAAATCACTCCCTCCTCCTAGAAATCTCGGAGGGTTTTGAGAAGAGGAATGTTGCGGAGAGAAGGGAGGACCTGAAGAGCGATTAGGAATGAACGTAGTGTGAAAAACGCAGAAACTTTTAATAAAATCATATTTAAATAAAAAAGCCATTTTTTCAGAGTTGAGATTTTCAAAACCGCCTAATCTCAAAAAGAACTGTAATTCGAGCTTCGTGCCCATGATGACTTTTGATCAGCTCGACTTCCTCTACAACATACTAAAATTTCAGACGATTTGACTGAGGGCCAATTTCCCTTTGATTTGTGCGGGGTTCTTTACCTACTGTCGGTTACAAATTACCAACCGCGCCGTACGTTATTTTTACGGTGCTGCACAGTAAAATTTACCTGCGTCAACCTCGGAAGAAAAATTCCCTATAAGTGAGTCGGAGATGTGTGCGGCCATGTAGATGACAAGATAGTCTTTGAGGATTCGGCTTCGATCCGGCCAGTGAAGGTTATTCCAAAGTCAACAGTGGAATTAGAAGATGTTTACGTTTCGGCCCTCTGGTTCGGGTCCTCTTCAGAAATTTTATTTTTCTGTATATAATATGATACACATTTTGTCATAATAATGTTTGTTTTGTCATAATAATGTAAAAACATTATTATGACAAAATGTGTATCATATTATATACAGAAAAATAAAATTTCTGAAGAGGACCCGAACCAGAGGGCCGAAACGTAAACACCTTCTAATTCCACTGTTGACTTTGGAATAACCTTCACTGGCCGGATCGAAGCCGAATCCTCAAAAACAATTCCCTATATGGCTGGTAAAATTTAAATTCTTCGATTGAAGAAATCCTTAGTAAAATGTATTTTTTCTTCAAAAACTGGTGCTATAATAATCATAATAATAACCGAAGTAACAATAACCATAATAATAATAATGAATATTATTTACTATTGAAAAATTGGTACAAATTAATGCTGTTTGTTTTTTGTTGGGAACATTTTTTTCTTCCATATAAATTGCTATAGTCAACAAACGGATAAGGAGACAAATTTAATCATTAGAATTTATTTTTCGTTTAATACTAACATTTATTTATAATACATTTTGTACCATCGTAGGCTCGAGTGATGTGACTAATTTGCGCACATATTACTTCGTCATCATTTAACACGATCGCTACGTGTCACTTTCTCGCAGCGAGACACTGCATGCGACTGAGGCTTCAGGCTAAACTGAACCGGCGATGTACGCAGTTTAGACGAAATTTTTTTGGGAAGTCCCATCGTGCCATAAAGAAATCGCGCTCCCCTACTTACCCCCACCACCATACCATTCTGAAGTGAAAGGAATGAAGGGGAATTTTTACAATGCAGTGCCTCAAAATTCCCGTACCGTACCGCACGATAATTTTAACCAAGCGCGCACGATAATTTTTACCAAGAGCACAATACATTTTCCTGTAACATTCATTAAATTTTATAATAAATCTTAAAATAACTTTTATAAAGACGATACTTTTTTATAGACATTTCTGAAAGGCATAAAATACTAAAATGCACAGTAAAATTTCGCTGATATTATATATTTTTCAAATTTAAGTTCTGCGTATTTTGTTACACATCGAAATTTACTAGAAAATCTGGTAAAATTTTCTATCTGAAGAAGAAATTTTATTTTATTTTCGTGAAAATCTGTGTTCTTTCTACCCAACAATAATAAGCGAAGTTTCAGGGTTGTCATCTGGTTACCGTTACTGCACGGTAATTTTTAACATTTAATTCTCTCCGTGTATGTATGTTAACAAATCTGAATACCAAGATTCATTTTAAAAAATATTAATAATTGAAGAAGTTACAAACAATCTCGTAAGGACCTTTGAAAGTGAGAGGCTCAACGGTGTACTTTATTTCGGCCACCCGATTGATCTGAAACATAAAAGACGAGTTTTTTTTTCTTAAAATAGATTATATTGGCTAAGACTTGACCGAGATTTTTCGTTATCGTGTTTCAATCATCGAACAATTTTTTAAAACTTTTTCGTTCGATTTTCCGAGGAAAAATGACATCATTATAGTAAATAACTAATGGAAACAAAGTATTAGAAAGAAAAACATCGGTTAAGACTAAACTACTATGACACTGAATAAGTGTAGCAATTACAAGCTTACCTCCAATCTACGATTCTCGCACCGTATATCGGAGCTTCTCCTCCACTTTGAGCTGCCTCACGCGACGAACGAGAGTTTTGAAACGTTCACAGTAGCGTAACGCCTTAAGGGCGGGGTAAAGTTAATTCGGCGAAAAAAAGGCATGTTTTTAAGATTTTTTTTGGCGTAACGAATAGTGTTCGTTTATTGAAAAATTTACATATAATAAAGTAACATTTGAACAACATTCTCCTAAATTTGCATTGCAAAATATTCAAAATTGAGCGAGTGAAAATTAAACCCCGGAGGCGCCTCGAAAAAAAGTTGGTTTGCGGTGTGCACCATAACTCGCAACAGAATCATCTGAAACAAAAAAATCAAAATGCATTTGTTAAAGGAGATGTTTCTCGAGGTAATGACGGGAGGATTTTTTTTTTTCGATTTTTCGATTTTTCGTAGCACTTGGGAGCCAAAAACCCGATTTTCGCTAAAAAAAATCGGCTAATTTGTTGTTGAAAAATTAGTAATTATTAAAAAAAAACAAAAAAGCTCTCGACAATACCTGGTGAATTATGTGAAGAAGTACTGTGCAAAGTTTCAAAGCGATTGGTCCAGTAGATTTTGAGTTATCGTGCACACGGACTTCAAATATGACAAGTCTCAGAAAAACGGTTTGAAAAACGCAGAAGAGTTTGGTCGCTTAGCGCTCATTGCACATAAGTTTGAGAACACTTCTCGATTGCATAAAAATCTGAGAAAATTCATGCATATTAAAGGTACTCAAAAGATTAATTTTGCATAATAATAATTCCAAAATGTTATTAACAAAATGATGAAAAAAAAATTAGTCAACAAATTTCCCCGCAACCCATTTTTTTTTCGTGATTCGTTCATTTTTCTGAATACGTATGAATTTTTTCAGATTTTTCAATTATCTTTGAATTTTTAGAAATTCGAAATAAAACTCGATAATTTTCTTATACTCACTCAAAGTCGTCGATGCCAGGTCCGTAGAGCAAAAGGCTTCCATCAAGATGATCGAGAGCATCTTTTTGCGTTTGTCTACGCAAAACTCTTTCTTCTTTACTGTCGTGCGCCGCTTGCTCCTCTGCTCTACTAATTCGCGGTCAACTGATGTACAGACTAATGTGTATACTAATATACACCATGCCTCGAATATACATAACGGGACCAGAACAGGCCCGTTTATCAAGAAATTTATTCGGGGTCGAAAAATACAATAGCGCGCCGCGCAGCTGCCGCCCAGGTATAAAACCCGGCACGGAGCAATAGACGCTCAAATACTCATAACTTCGTCAATTTTACTCCGATCGACTTGAAATTTTAACACAATATTCTTGGTATATTATGCATTCATTTAAAAAAAAAAATGTTAAATGAAAAAAAAAATTGTTTAATACTTTACCCCGCCCTTAATCTGTTCTTCATTGAACAACTCTCCTATCCCCGAAAATGATCTGTGTTCGACGTGTTTTCATTTTTTGGATAGTGTGATAACTATTGTAGAAAACATCTCGCCGAATTAAAGAACGTTGTTATTTTCCTTTGTTTTTCCAAAACGAATTATCCAACAGCAGTCTGAATTTTACCCGAATGCACCCGCGAAATGTTAGTTGCACGAATTAACCCTTTGTCCTCGCGAGGTGGCCCACGCTCGTCACTTTCTATCCGGGCAAAAAAGGCTCCGGAACAAAGGGTTCAGATTTTCACACCACACCGTTACATGGACATAAATGGGAGGGGGAGTCACTACGATGTTGCACGAGGGTGAATATAATGAGAATATGAGAGAACCCATTGATTTTTGAACCCAGAATACCTTTCGTTAACGCGACATTACCAATCGGAAAGAGTACTCTTTTTTATTTACAAATCGAAGTGATTTCATCCGTGCAATTGCGACGCAATTTTGCTTTATTTTTTTCCTTCTCCGGTGCCTCGGTCCCTCCGAGTGCGTTCATTGATTCGGCGGTCCAGTCCGCGTATGTACGTGCACAGGTCGTATTATTTTCAGCGTGCGTGATTGCTTCGGAAATCCGTAGCGGACGACAGACCAATTACATGGGCTGTTAGGCACATACATTTCGATTGCAACGTGAAAAACTTGGGCGTGTGCTTGCCGGCCTGCGTCCCTTCTGTAAGCGTGTCGCGATCGGCTGGTAGTCACGACGTTGGAAACCCGATAAAACGAGACGCGACTTCTTATCGTCCGGATCTACTCGGTGAGCAAAAAAAAAAAAAAAAAGTTTTTCCCCGTCGCCGTCGTGGCTTGGTCGGGGCGAGGTACCGGAACTGCCATTTCCTCCTCCTCGCGCGGGCGTTTCAGCAGTGGCTGCTTCTGGCGTCGAAAGCGTAGCAGGGGCAACAGCAGAAACGGGCAGCACAGCTCAGCCAACATTATCCGATTACTTGGCCGAGGAGTTGGCGATTGAAAGGAATAATCGATCGTCGGCAAGGTCGTGCCGACAATCGGTGAATCTCGCGCTCTTCGCCGTAAGCGTATCCCCGGGAGTGTGTGCACGGGTGCGCAGAAAAGAGACGAGCGATACAAATGCAACGGGTGCTCTAAGTACGTGGAGGAGAAAAGCGACTGGATATGTGTATCCCATGCCTCGCCGTGATAAATAAAATTCCAATCCCATTTCATCGTACCGTCGATCAGTTAGGACGTTGAATAAGTTTTCGCTGTTTTCCAACAGATGGCGTTACCAGAACTGCGTGCGTGTAATTCAAGATAGCGACGCATCTATAAATAAGTACTATAAGCAAGCTTGAAGTGCAGTGTATGTCATTTCGCTGGAGTGGAAACAACTTTTTTTCCATAGTGTTGAACATGTTGAATTTCGTGCCAAAAAGAATATTTCCGGGGAATTTCACTGCACTGCTACTTTTGAAAAGAAATCTGCAGCTGAAGCACGGAGATTTCTTGTTGACACTCGCTGCGACCATGCTGTCGGAAAAACCACGCAGTGATTGGTTCTGACGCTTCAAAAATAATAATTTTGATGTGTTGCATCGGAGGCTTCACGAAGACTCATGTCAGACGCTAGCCGAACTTGCGGAATCATTGGGAGTGGATCGCATAACAGTTTTGAAACGCGTGAAAGCATTAGGAATGATTTTTTCAAATAAAGCAATAATTTTAACGAAAAAATAACAGCCAGAACTTATTCAGCATCCCGATACAACGTGTCGCGAAATAACTTTGAACCCCGCAGCCCCCAAGCCTTGTCGCACGGTAGTAAGATATCCCAAATGTTTATTTTTCCATGCGGTTCGAGTGAAAAGAAGAGTCGCGCGGAGTAAGAGTAGATAGCGGAGATATGCGCTTCGAGAGGGACGAGAAAGAGGAATTTAATGTATTTTCGCAAGATTTTTCGGTCCGGTTGCAATCGCATTTGAAACCTTCCCGATAACTCACTTGACCTCGTCGTACTCCTTTTTCTTCAACCACCCCATCAAGCGGGAAAGCTTCCTTCGGGCGCACTGTCAACGCGCGCAGGATCGACGCTAGTGCCGGTAAAACGCCAAACAGGCCGGTGCAGTTTTCCCAAAGAAAAATGTCAGATCCCAGTTATCTGGGGGCGTTGGTTGCCGGTATGTGGAATGGGGATGTAGGATGACGTTGCGGTATGAGGCTTTCACGGACGGATGCTTTTCGCAGCGGTATATACGCTGCATAGTCTACCAATGGGAGTGCCACGATCACGGAAAAGTGAAAGAGAGTCTGAGCTTGCCAGACCAGAGAAAAGCGTGATTGAAATATGGGGCGAGGATACTGCTTGCTTCGTATTGCTTCGAGTACGATTTCTTTCCTATCGAAATATACACACATATACGCTTGTTTAGATAGGATAGAGAGAGAGAGAGAGAGAGAGAGAGAGAGAGAGGTGCAGGCATTTCTGGATACCGAACAATTAGTTATATGTGTGTTATATATTAGGATGTTCAATAAATTCTCACTGTTTGCTCACAATAAATAATGCTTTATTTAAAAAAATCATTCCTAGTGCTTTCAAACGTTTTGAAACTTGTTTGATCAACTCTGACATGACATCTTCGTGAAGTAATGCCTCCGATTCAACACTTAAACATCATTACTTTTTAAGCGTCTAAACCAATCTCTGCATGTTGTTTCCGGCAGAGCATGGTCACCGTGAGCCTCAGCAAGGATTCTGTGTGCTTCAGCTGGAGATTTTTCTTGAATAACGTAGTGCAGTGAAATTCCCTGCAAATACTTTCTTTTTGGCACGAAATTTGACATGTTTAATACTATGAAAAAGAAAGTTTACACTTCGGCCCAATGACATTCACATACCATCTTAAACTATACGCACGTAGTTCTGGTAATGCTATCTGTTGGAACACAGAGAGAATTTATTTAACATCCTAATATATACGCACATAGGGTAAGTCCGGGGTAATTGGCCACGGTTTTTTTCAAGGAACCGAACATGAAAGTAAATATAAATGTACAGAAGTTTCTTTACTTTTCTCCATTTGCAATTGAACTTTAAACATTTAACTATGAGATAATTTACAAGAATAAAAGAAACTTGTGAATAAAAATCTTGAAAAATAGTATCTTTTTAACATCATGATTGACCACCTCTCCTGGAGTAACCTGGAGTTTCGTGTTTTGTTTCTTAATTATTTTTTTCTTGGCTTCATTTAGAACACATATATAATCAAGATCAGTACCGTTTTCTTGCATCCAAAGTTGGCACACTATGTACCCAATCCCGTCTTCGATAAGACCGGTTTCATAATAATTTTTTCTATACAACATTTCTTGTCATTGTCCTCCTTATATAAACTTTCTTAGATATTCCGTGTTGTTCCGTAGGTCCTAGCCTAACCTATAATCCATCATTTTTCACAACAGTCATAGGTGCTTGTAATGATTCTCAGTCCAGTTCCCTCGGAGAGCAATTGCGTTTTCCTTGCACTTATTAGGCATCTAAAACAAATGTAGAAAATTTAAATTGTTTGAATACATCAGAAGTAATACTACGGGCGTCGTACACCGCCTGTACGTGGCCATCTATCCTGACCTTCCGGGAGAGATGGCGACATCTACGTTGTCAACCAGTAGAAAGAATACATGCGAAATCTTGGGGTTATAGCAAAGCACTATTTATTAAGTATTCAAGAGATACAAAATTAACCATCATTTTTGGAAAATAACATTGCCGCAAGGTAAAACATGAACACTTCAAAAATGTTTGTAGTCGATGAAACAATCAGAGTTCTACTTACTTTTTCATTTTTTTCAAAAATTTTGCTCGTACCCTTACACTCACGATCTAATTATATGCAGGTCTTGAAACGACCCTACATTTCAGCGGTGGGGGGTAGCCACCCATAATCCTCGCGTTGTATTCGACTGTATTCCCGCTTGTTTGTTCGCATCTCGCACGTTTGTGCAAATTATATTTACCGAATCAATCCAAATATAACAAAATACTTCTACTTACGATACTTGTACTTACGATTGTCACCATGACAAAGCCGTGCGCGGTGTCAAAATGCAAAAGGGGGCGTATATAAATCCGTTAAGGAGAAATGCTTCGTTTTCAAAGTGCCGGCGAATATGATCCGGATCGCTTGAGAGCAAGCATCGTCCCGGTTTATGTGTATACATGGGGCTTATAATCATAAATTCATTGATAGAGTTAACGCATGGATGACCTAATTTTTTTTTTGATTCTTCCATCTTGAGTTTTGTTTACGGTCTTACATACAAGACTGGTAGTCCAGTCATTTCGTCCGAAAAAAAGGCAAATAAAAGAAAATGAATTTGCGCTTCTAATTTTTTAATATGTTGTAGGGGATACCTAGAAAAGCTTAACTTGAGATTGTCGACCAAGCTTTCCTAGGAGCTTTCGCCGCCATCTTGGAAAACGCTTAAAATTTGTTTTTCGGCAATAACTCGGCTATCCGATGAGATTCGAAAATTTTTGTAAGACACTTTTTGTAGCTTTCTTTGTGCTCTACAATAACGCCTGAATCATTTTTAGCGTATCATGCATCGTTATCGAGATATCGATCGATAAAGTCAAAAATTTAGGACACAATTTTTGTTTTTTCCTTTTTTTTTCTTTGGGTCTTAATAAATATGAAAAATTGTGGAATTCAAACTTGTAGAGCATATTCAGACCTACAATTTCCTTCTTGGATTTTTTTATGTTGGACAAAAATTACGATCTCCAGCGCGCCGCAAAGTCGGTGAATCCACGCTCAGCGTCGAGCGCGCTCAAGTTAGTATATCGTATCGTGTTGAGTTTTTGCTGTGCGTAGTGTAAATCGAGGGTTCCGATATTCTGGGAAATCGTCGGCGAAGATATCGATCTTCTGGTTTTACTCG
Organism: Ophion costatus; assembly: GCA_951751655.1. Classification (NCBI taxonomy): domain Eukaryota; kingdom Metazoa; phylum Arthropoda; class Insecta; order Hymenoptera; family Ichneumonidae; genus Ophion; species Ophion costatus. Next base: position 29,070,743 of record OX632358.1, read on the forward strand.
CCGGGCTTGCTCCGGATAAAAATAATATATTTTTCCGCAAACCAGCAAAAGGAAATACGCCGGAAAAGTTGTACTCGCCGCACAGTTTCAAACACAAGTCAGTTCTGGAGCACATTCTTTTCATTCACGCTTTTAGCGGTTGCGACACGACATCATCTTTCTATAACATCGGCAAGTCGAAGTTCATTAACACTCTCGAGAAAAATCCAGAGCTACGGTCATCGGTGGAATTATTCAAACAAGAAAAGGTCGATCCGGAGGTTCTCACTTGCGCGGGAGAGCAATTCCTTATCGCCCTATATGGTGGTGATAAGCACGAGAAGTCCATAAATATTTTGCGATTCCATCGCTTCGCAAAATCAATGACAGCGAATAAAGTGAATCACCTCTCACTACTCCCGCCAACCAAAAGCGCTGTGCGTCAACACATTTTCCGGACGTATCTCCAAGTTCAAACCTGGCTCGGATTTTTCAAGGATCCACAAGGATGGGGTTGGCGACAGACCAATCGAGGGCTCGAACCAATCACCAGCACCGCCGAACCCGCTCCGCCTGAACTATTAAAGCTCATTTCCTGTAAGTGTAAAGGAAATTGTGAGGCCGCCTGTGGGTGCAGAAAAGCGGGAATCAGTTGCTCCGTTATTTGCATGCACTGCAGTGGGCAAACATGCAGTAACGTCGCCAGAGTCGACATTTTGCTTGACGACGACGACGACGATGTCTGTAACGATGATGATGACGATGCTCTCATCGAATCAGCATCATTTCCAACGTTTCAACAGACACAACAACTCGAAGAGTTTACGGAGGACGAAGATCTTCAGCCTGGACCATCCAAGCGAAAAAAGACATGAAAAAAGTCCATCGTTCGTGTCTCGAGTGCAGAAAAAAATATTTTTCTTTCCGTTTATTTTGTTTTGTTTATTTTGTATTGTAAAAAAATAATATTTTTTACTGCACAAACAAATTATTTGTTTAATAAATTACTATTGTGTGATCCTTAATTTGTTGCTCTATGTACTTATTTTTTATCCCATCAATTTCCTGAACAATTTCCCATTCGATTCGACATCCAGACACAACCGAGCGAGCAGCTCGCTCGACGCTGAGTGTGGATTCACCGACTTTGCGGCGCGCTGGAGATCGTAATTTTTGTCCAACATAAAAAAATCCAAGAAGGAAATTGTAGGTCTGAATATGCTCTACAAGTTTGAATTCCACAATTTTTCATATTTATTAAGACCCAAAGAAAAAAAAAGCAAAAAACAAAAATTATGTCCTAAATTTTTGACTTTATCGATCGATATCTCGATAACGATGCATGAAACGCTAAAAATGATTCAGGCGTTATTGTAGAGCACAAAGAAAGCTACAAAAAGTGTCCTACAAAAATATTCGAAATCTCATCGGATAGCCGAGTTATTGCCGAGAAACAAATTTTACCCCTTTTTTCAACATGGCGGCGAAAGCTCCTAGGAAAGCTTGGTCGACAATCTCAAGTTAAGCTTTTCTAGGTATCCCCTACAACATATTAAAAAATTAGAAGCGCAAATTCATTTTCTTTTTTGAATGTACGTAATGACTGGACTATGGAAACTCCGGCGTTTTTGCATGGTGGAAAGTGTCATCGTTAGGAGGCAAAAACGTAGTTCCACATGTATCCACTGGAAGCGCTGTCCAGTAGAAGTAATCTTGTAGATATAGGTATAGAGCAATGGATAAATAAGCTCCTGACAGCATTAATTAAGAAAATGCCTAATACGTGCGTCGTACCGAACTGTGAGAAAACTTTTCAAAATCATAGTTAAAAGCAATCGGTGTTTAAAGTTCCACAAGTCGATGAATTGCATCGAAAATGGGAAGTCGCAATATATGTGATCGAGGATGCGCTAGTTCGCCTGTCAACAAAACCAAAAACAGCAAAAACAATTTGGTGTAAAAAATAAACTCACTGAACTGACAAATCAACAAAAACGGTGCCTTTTAAACATATACAATGCGTTCATTTCGTTTTTTTTATTCCTCTTCCTTTACATTTATTTTCAGGTTTTTATTAACATTGTGAAAACGCCAAAATAAAAAAAAGTTGTAGAAACAAACAAGGAATGCAATCTATTAAGAATAAACGTTAATTATAAGAAAAACAATTTCGACCGCACAAATTTGTTCATACCTCATCTATTCCAATGGCTAAATACCAAATCAAAATATTACAGAAGTTCCAGCATACGAGAATACAGTCTACTGAAATAATAATTCTCATTCTGCCGGGGGATCAGGCATGAAAAATACTCAATCATTTTCCATTTATATCGCTCTTAAAAAATTTGGGTTTGTTCGTTTTGGCTACACTTTTCCACACCTTTTACGCATTCTGAGGACTTTCTATTACTGTATCTATTGAAATGGAGGAAAGTGTAGCTAAAACGAACAGCCTCTATGTTTATTTCGAAAAATCTGCGCCTTTGCACTGTGAATAAACTCGTTGAATGGTTGAATAAATAAAATCGTTATAAATAAAGAAAATAAATAAAATCGTAAAATAAATAAAAATCGTTGAATAAAAATTGAGTGAACCGATTCAGGCCACGTTCGAATGTTAAAAATTAGTTTATTGTGAATTATATAAATTCCCCCTCGCTGTCTCTCTTCCTCTTTATCTTCGGGCATGGATACGAACCCTTTTTTGGATTCGTATCCATGCCCATACATTTCCAGTCCTTATATCCACGCGTATACTCGATTGTATTTCGCGCCTCTTCCTTCAGAGATCAAAATGTAGTACCCCTCACTTTCTCCAGTGTCGCCACAAATTTTAAAGTAAAGCTTTTGTTTTTCTTCCTTGTTTTTATGCCCACGACGCGTGTGCGCTGTTATCAACTCTCATTCTTTTGCTTTGTGTCAGAGTCGTCACACACGAAATTTGTATAAAAAAGAAAAAGAGAAAGAAAAACACGACATGGGAAGAAAAAGGAGTTACGATCAATCAACATCTAGGAGGGAAAAAGAAACTGAAGATTTATTGAAACAATTAAAAGGAATGGTGACAGATTTCGGACGGAGATATAACAAATGTAAGTCGGGGTTAATTTAACCTACTCTTACATGGCACGAGGAAATGCCATGAATATGGATTCTTTTTGAAAGATCAATTACCGACAGTTGTTGGTGTAAACGCCCGATGGCTGTGCCAGCGGTTTGATTGCTAGGCACCGTCGGAGGGAGGACGAGACGAGCCTCAAATACAAACCCAAAAAGATGACAAGGTGAAAATCGTAAACGACGACACGCTAACGGATTCGCAGGCACCCGAAATAGCGACCCTCGTCAATGCCGATCAAGCGATGAGTTTGTCCATTCAAAATAATTTGTAAAAACCTGAACATGAAGCTGACCTGGAAGAAGAAATATTAAACGTTATTGAACCGCGTTTGGGATCCGAGCAACGGATGGCTCCATCTTTGCACAAGGACATCGTCATTCGTTGGATGGAAATCTTTCACAAAGGACTTCCTAAGGAAAAAATTAAAAAACTATTGGACAAAAATAATATTCCGGAAAACTGCGGCTTTATAGCTTCCCTGCAGTTGAATCCGAAGATCGTTGCCGCGATACAGGAAAATGTTACGACAAGGGATAAACGCATTGCTGAAAAAGAAGAGCGCATCGCTTCATGCATGGCAGCCATGCCACAAGCCATTTCTATTGTTTTAAAAACGGATTGTGTGGAAAATGCCGAATTACTGGTATTTATGAGTGACACGGGAAGGCTTTTAGCATTCCTTCGAAGAGAATAATCGGAGATCGGGGAGAATCTGATCCTCGCAAAGATAAACTCGACTGTAAAAAAGTATTGGCGGGTTCGACATCCGACGGCTTCTTATTCGGTACAAATTTAAAAGAAAAAATTAAGACCGCGAAGACGCTCGAGCGTGTTTCCAAGGATCTGAAAAAAAACGGAAAAACCAACGAGACTTAGAAATTTAAAAAACAACAGAGAGGCCCGCCGGTGCAGCATCAAGGGATGCACCACAGAAATCCAATGCCAAGCTGGAAAAATCGTCGGACATGAGGTCCGGCTCGAAATCGAAAAACCCATTTCCGCAGAAAGCACAGTATCCGGACAGACGCCGTTAAATTCCAGCGTAGCTAAAATGGCGGGTCGTTTACAGTTTTTTCAGCAATCGTTGTACCAGGTGTGGTCAGATCCTGTAATTCAGGAATGGATCAGAGGATTCAAAATTCCGTATTCGTCATTACCTGTACAAGATCGGATCTCGGAAAAGACAAATTGGTCAAATCAGGAAAGTTTATTGATAACTCGCGAAATCGAAAAACTAATGAAAAAAAAGGCGCGGTAAAAAGGTCATCCCCTCCTCGGACCATTTTATATCAAATATTTGTTTAGTGCCAAAGCCCGATGGTACACAAAGGTTAATCTTAAACCTTTAAAAACTTAACCAGTTCGTGTCCACAGAACATTTTAAGGTAGAGGATTGGTGAGTGGCAAAATCAATAATTGTTCCCGATTGTTTTATGGCGTCAATTGATATGAAAAAACGCGTACCATCGTATATCAATCGAAAAAAGGCATCGACGATTTTTACGGTTCCAGTGTAATGGCGCATGTTATGAGTTCACTTGTGTACCATTCGGGTTAAACGTCACACCTTTTGTATTCACAAAAATTCTTAAACCAGTCGCAGCATTTTCAAAACGACGGGGCTGCATATCCGTTTTCTACTTAGACGATATTTTGGTCTTAGGAAAATCGTACGGAGATTGCGCTTCCAATTTTCGAGCCACAGTAACTATCTTGGAAGAATTGGGGTTTATAATCAACGATAAAAAATGTCGCAAGACTCCCACGCAACGATGCCAATATTTGGGACTTGTTTTGGACTCGGCGAGGATGACGATTGAATTGCCTGAAGACAAAATACGGAAATTTCTCGAACTAATATACACATTTAAAAAGACTACGAGGTGCACGTCCAGTATTGAAATATGGCATGATACACATGAGACGGGTTGAAGAAGTATGACGCGATTATGATTATCCCCAAGGATTTAATAGAAGATTTCGAGTGGTGAAAACATAACATAGTTTCGGCTTGCGCCCCTTAAGGATGTTGAGTCCCAAATCGCAAATGATGATAAAATTCTGAAAATTTGGTATGTTTTTGTATGAAGTATGTCAGAGGTCGTGTAAAAATTTCAGGACAATTAGGAAGCTCGTTATTGAACAATTAACATTCACAAATTAAATGTTGTTTTATGGAAACTGATGTAACTTTGCAATAAGTTTTTTTTTTGACCTCTCAATTTCATAATATCTACAATATGCTGAAAGCAACGGAAACAAAACGAAGTTTATTGATAAATTTTTTTTTATTTCTTTTAAAAATTGTTCTTAACAAAATGTAAATTTTTTAATAACGCGCTTCTTAATCGTCGTGAAATTTTAACACGACCTCTTGAATACTTCATACAAAAACATACCAAATTTTCAGAATTTTCTTATCATTTTTTATTTCAACCCTTGAGGAGGTTGAAGTAATGATGATAGAATTCTGAAAATTTGGTATGTTTTTACATGAAGTATTCAGGAGGTCGTGTAAAAATTTCATGACGATTAAGAAGCTATTTATTGAACAATTAACATCAACATGTTTCATAGGGCCTCAGCATTCTTAAAACGAACCAGAGTTCAACTGCGAAATTTTCACCGATGCTTCGCAGACAGAATGGGGAGCCGTCTGCGAAAGTCGACGGGTGTTGGATAAAAAAGACTTTGTCACTAAGCGGCGTAGATGTAAATGTTTTTACTGCGTAAAGTACGCGTCACGCCGCCACATCAGCAGCCAAACGAGTTGGTGTAACGTGGATTTAATAAAGAAAACGGCAGGTTGGACAGAACAGTCCGCGACTTTCGGCCGATTCTATGATCGAGAGATTCTATCGAACGATCTCCAGTTCGGTGAAGACGTTAACAATGCTAAAGAGTGAAGATTCGTTTTTTGTCACGCGGTGTATCACGTTTTCGTTACACATTTGTGTTTTGTTTTTTTTTTTCGGTTATGTTGAATTCATGACGTGTTCGTTTCATCTGTTGTATTAGTTTAAAGATGTTAATAATAAATACAACAGCTTTGTCGTTCATCAGCCGTAACTTGCTTTAAACAGCTACATTGTGATCTCTGAAGGAAGAGGCGCGAAACAATTAACGATTAAACGAACTTACCTAAGTGAAGTTTCATCGTGATTGTATGAGTGCCTCTTCCGAAGATATCAGTCCCGCCCACCAATTAATCTCGTATGAGATACCCATAAGTTCTTTCAGTTACGGCTTACCGTGAAAAACTTAAAAAAATGAGAGTTGATAACAGCGCACACACGTCGTGGGCATGGAAACAAGAAAAACAAAAGCTTTACTTTAAACTTTGTGGCGACACTGGAGAAGATGAGGGGTACTACATTTTGATCTCTTCGGAAGAGGCGCTCATACAATCACGATAGAACTTCACTTAGGTAAGTTCGTTTAATCGTTAATTATAAGGCAGGTTTTCCGTTGGATGACATCGGACGCCCGGCACGTCCGATGTCATCCTTATGACTTATCCGCGACGGACCATCCCATTGTGCGGCACACTCGTTGCACCTCTGAGTTTATACAGTACCGGCGACTGATGTCGAGCTGTCTTATCCCTGAGCCGGCGAGCTTGCTGGTTTACGTAGCCCAGAATTGGTAATGCGCTTGTCGCGAACCGCCTCCTATCGCAAGAGAACAGTACGACGCCGAAATGTCTTTCACCAAATCACACTTGCGCTGCACTTGGCCTCGCGGCTACCTTGTGCGAGATGTGGGATCAAGCTGGAGGCGAGACGTTTCGAGGCGAAATAATCCTTGCACCAGCAGTGTGGAATTATCCCCGGAAATTCGGATGACGCATTCCCATGTAGGTTTGACGTACATATGTATGGAGGGTGCAAGTCGACAAGAACCAGGAGGATTTTTCTTTATTTTGCAATTTTTTAAATTTAGAACGAGGAGGAGGATTTTTTTGTTGTTTAGGAGGATTTATGCATCGTGCATTTTCTACTGCCAATGTTTCTTTATTACCATTTTCAGCAACAAATCAATTCTTAAAGAGGTTAGGCGGTCCGGTTGAGTCAAATGATGGTTTATGAATATTTTTTCCAATGAACCTCAAAGCAATGCGAACGACGTATAGATTTATTCAGTACATGCTAATTTTTCATAAAATATATAAATAGAGAGGAAAATAATGAATTTTCACATTTATGTTACGTGAACGCGAAACACATTTGTGTTATCACCAACTTGAAAGAGTATAACACTATCGATGATTATTATGAAGAAAAAAACTGCGTCAGCGGATGTTTTATATAATTCAGAATGAAGGAATGAGTCGTTTGTGCCAATTTATATTACGAGATTATTCATTGTTACCATTCTTTAATATTAGGTGTTGCCGACAGACGGTTCATACGCGAAGATTGAGGTTGGCAGCAATGCTGTCCATTCGACAGCTAAGATTCGTAATCTTTCATCAAACTTTGATAGTTTAAGATTGAATATATATAGTTTACGATGGGCCATATCGATGTTTTTTAAAAAATGTTTACAAAGGTTCAGTTTGGGTTAATCCGTTGCTAGAAATGGTTTATCTTGGTGCTAAATAGCCAAAAAAATTACATCACCCGTAGCGTGAACGTCTTGCCCATCTAAGCGCACGTAAAATAACACACATTAATCTCTTTTTACCTCTGGTGTTTGGTGATGTAAAAAATTCAAAAAATTCGTGGAGACTCACTATAATCTAAACATTAACATATATGGTTTTAAAACGGAACCTTGGATTGCCACCAAACCGACGTCGGTTACAAATAAAACAAAACATGCTGCTGTTCTTTGTTGACCGGTAAAACGTATTTCTCTCCCTTCCCCGCAACGCGTCATGACGAATGATAAACGTCAAACAAGCGGTGGCGCGAATGCGTCAGGGGTATTTGCGGTCTACGGAAAAGCCATTGTTGATCACAGTGCCTACGTTGTAAGGGGTGGGAAACAGTGGCGAAGCGCAGATACGATGCTCGTTGCGTGAGTTTTTTATGCCCAGGGAAATGGGAATTGCTAGTGGCGAAAGGATGATCTAATCATGAGAAAGCCCTTGGGGATGGAGCCAGTGAGGGGCAGGAAAAGACGCGGGTGTTTTCCACCGGCGTGCTACACAGTCGATGGCTTTCTATCGTTCCCTTTTCTGGTCCCCAGAGACCATTTCTCTGTCAGTCGGGATTACTTTTTTCTCCCCGATGCTTGTCACTTCTATCTCTCCACCGAGCGAGGGTTCACTTAGAGCGGTACCGCGCCCTTCTACGCACACTCACATATACATTTGTATGTATAGGAAGTATTGTGTTAATTAGACATAGATATCTCTGTTTCTGACTGGCCTCGAGGCCTCTCGTAATTTTTTCGCATGCACTTTTCGCGTATACCCTTCTTGTTGGATACATAACGAAAAAATCTTCATCGAAAGCTCAGAGAGCAGAAATAAGATATTCGTCGTCCTGTTGCTTGTTTGAAAAACCCTCGGAATCACCCATCTCCATGTATACATACAGCTACTATATGGAGGAAATATATTCACACGCGCGCACATCTGTACATGTACACGTAGAATTTCCTTTGCTCATTATACTTTACCTTTGGCAAGCCCCTTAGCCTCAACATGAGAGAGCACTCTATCCCGAGGAGGCTCTAGACGATCGATACTGGGGATTCGTTTTCCACTTTATTGTCGCGATTGCAATATACATACATAGATATACGAGACGCATACAAAGTTGCGATAGATCGTATTTTATCTCTCACGTCAATATACACATAAAGCCCCGGGATTTACTTACCCGACGATTCTACACGCTTGACGGAACAACGTCATAGAATACATGTATCTCTGAGTTTTCTCATTAACTTGCATTCTCCACTTTCGCCAAAGGAATGAAGGAGATTTTTTTTAACGAGGATACGAATAGTAACAGGATCTTCGCGCTATAGATATCAAGTGCAATTTCTCTTGGATTTCAACATCGACGAGGTCGATCGAGTGTCTGACGTAATGCTTCCTTGTCATGTATTGGAAATTGAACACAAAGAAGGAAAAAGTAGAAGCGTTTTTTTTTATAACAAGCTGAGAAACCATCATTTTATGTTTAATTTCATGTAAAATAGTTATGTATTTTTATGAAAAATAGTGTTCTGAGAACAGTTCAAGAGGTCGAAATGTTACACACACACACATAAACTCACATTTATGTGTATATATGTATATATATATTAAAACGACAGTATAGAATGATTGAATGAATATCTCACTAATATTATAAAATTGTGTGCCTGACTATTCATTCGTTTTTTCCGGATGAAATTAAACCGGTAGAGTAAACGGGGTATCCTAGGTATGAAAAAAAAACAAAAAATATTTTTGGAATCCATTCTTTTACAATATTTTTATTGATGTATTGAGAACTTAACATAAAAATGTTGTGCAAAAAATGAAAATGCAAAAAGTTATTGCATTTTAATTTGCTGCACATTTATTGTAGTATGTGAAAATTAACGCTTTCATAAATGCCCTGCGTTTATTTTTGTGTTTTGATCCGTTAAGGGGAAACAGAAAAAATGCGATTTTCTTTTTAGTAGGATGATGTTGCGCGATACCCTTCAGCATGTATAAGTAAACTCTTCACTAAATACTGAATGTGAAACAGTTTTATGCCCACCAACCATACTTTGACTCAATTTTACAAGTTACAAGCTTTTATTTTACTTGACTTTCTGTGAAATGTAAAACGGAAAATCAATATTACACCCACTTCCCGACTACTTACAATTGGAGCTCTGAAATTTTGCAAACATGCATCTAAAAGGTGACAATGCATCATTCAACTTAAAAAAATATCCATAAAATTTTCAACATTTCATGTAAAATTAGCGCTATCTAATCATTTATATAGAATCTCACTAACACATACAAGCAAATTCGTAGCCGACTGTGTTTATATGTGAAAAGTTTATAAACAGCAATTACTTTTAAGTTCAATCCCAATTACAGTTTTTGTTATTTTTTTGTACAAGCATTCCATGTTCCTGATGTGCAAACCCGTCAACTACTAAACTAATAGTAACAACTAACTCGTATAATCAATTGAAGACCGAAAAATCGAAAATAGTTTATATGTAAACAAAATATTTTTAAAAAACAAGCTTTTATTTAATGTACTAGAAAGGAGAAAATGATTTTTTTTTACCAACTCACCTAGATGTGACGACAAATAGAAGCTTGGGGCGATCGAAACTTAGACATATAATCTTTTATTTACATAAATCCTTTAACATATCAACTGTATTTAATTTACTGTAAAATAACCTTAAATTTCTCAAATAAAAATTCTGAGACTGAGTATAAACGTGTGATACCAATTTCTCTAATTACTATTGTGCCATACCAAATTCGACAAATGACGACTAATTGATCAAATTTATTGAACATTTAAAAAGTTGAGGGCGCCAAGCTTTTATTTATAGTCACATAAACGTGACTTGGTAAAAAAATATACTTTTTACTCTTCAGTGCATTAAGGCGTTACCCCCACTTGTAGCGCAAAAAAAGGCCTTTTTCATGATTTTTTAAAAATCATTTTTTTTGGCTATAAAACGGCCATTTTTTTCGAAAAACAAATCGAACGATTAAAGACTATATTTTTATGTATTAAATAAGCCTGCAAAATTTCAAGAAGATCGGTTCATTAGTGTTCGAGTAATCTTGGTCACCGACTTCAGAAATGCCATTTTGAGAAAAACGCGTTTAAAGGCAGACTAGCCGGTCGTTTACACAACGGATTCTTCTCTTTCAACGCTCATATCTCAGTCAATTTTGTTCGGATCGACTTGAAATTTTCAGGACATATTCTCAGATACTTATACTTCAAAAAAATGCAATAAAAAAAATCGATTTTTTCAAAATCCTCAGTGGGGGTAACTCCTTAAATAAAAGCTTGTTTATATAAAAGATTTTTTTCACATATATTTGGTTTATGTGCTGGATATGATAATAAACATGTATTTCACTATACAGAAAACGAGTTTCATCAAACTATATGAAAGTCGTGTTTTTTATAATAACTTTGTTTTATAATAACTTTGTTTTATAATAACTTTGATTATGATATATAATTGGTTATACGATATGATCCCAACATTCTTTCCCGGTATATGCACTAACGAATATTTCAACGAGCGAAGCCGCGGGCAAATCAGCGCTTACCGAGGCTTTGTTAATACAAATTCACAATTCGAATACGAAATGTCGTGGGTGTTTCTTCCACAAAGCTATCGATGTACATAGCGGTATGTGGATTTAAAAAACTTCCTGGTTAAAAATGCTTTTCGCGCGGAGGCATCGTGATAAGAAAAATTCTACTAATTGCATTGTCATGTCCGTACATTTCTGACGCGTGGCTAAGAAAATACAAAAAAAGCACAAAAAACAGTCCTGCGTTCATTGTCACACGGCAGGCGAAAGAATACGAAAGAAGCTGTTCGAATGAGGCATGCAGGAAGCGAGAGCTGGTCGTATAAGAGGGAAAACTCTGATGCTCTTCTGCCCTCTCACAGATTAATCGTATTCTTCCTCTTCGTGTGACCCGCCCCGTTTCCCATGCAGAGCTCTTCCCTTCGAGATGCTGCGGAATAGCCATGTTACCACATTAGATATGCGAGACGTTGCGCCTTGGTCATAAATCAATTCCCATCCCTCCTCGCGCCCACTCTCTCCCCCACCCCCTTTTTTTACCGGCTCTCCCACTGCTCCCTCTACAAGCGAACCAAACCAGCCCTTTCTCTAATGTGTTCATAATTCACGCTTAACTCAACGCAAAAAGGGGGCCATCGTACTGAAAAATTAATGCCCCAGGAATTATTCGAAGCAATTTCATTCTAAAGCGCGCCGGCTTTTCTCACTGAGCTCTTGCTTACTCGCGGGCCGACGATAAGACATCGCTCTAATCTATGCAGATACTCTGAACCCCTTAAACACAAGAATCTGAATTTCGCATGGAAACGAGGAAAAATAAAATAAAAAATAAAACGAGAAAGTAGATAAGAGGTGCGTCCCGAATAAAGCTCGTGGACCCGGAGACGATTCGAGGGGAAAATGGGATAATATTTCGCGTTGACAATCGCGAATCGTCGTGTCGCTGACCAAGTGGCGGAGGGAACATTTTGATGTACGTCGGGCCGTGGCCGTTCAAGTACGCGCCATGTCTAATTCTCAGAGCCCCGCGGCCACTGGCAACCCAACTCACTTCCTCGCTTCCGACCGTCAACCTGTCACAGCCTAGTTTCCCACCAACCCTTTAGTAAGTACGAGAATCTGAAATTATTCGAGAATATAGCACACATCGAGAACTTGCAGGTAAAATTGTTCGCTGAGGCTGGCCGTCCGGTTATCGGACGAATAACCGTGTGTTATTCGTCCGGACAGCGGTTAATTTCACGCGGATTACGCTGTACAGCACCCCAAACAAACAATCCCAAACACACAAACCCAAACAAATCAACCCAAACCCAAAATGACAAAATGACAAACTCAAAAAAACCCAAACCCAAAATGACAAACGACAAAATGACAAACTCAAAAAAACCCAAACCCAAAATGACAAACTCAAAAAAACCCAAACCCAAATGAGACCAACCAAACCAAACCAAACAAACACACCCACCAACACAAACCGACAAAAACCAAAACCCAAACAAAACCAACCAACCTAAACACAACTAACCAACCCAAACCCAAACACAACTAACAGACCCAAACCCAAACACAACCAACCAACCCAAACCCAAACAAAATGATAAAGATTTTCTTCGGCTGACTACGTGTGAATTATTCTTCCGGATAGTTTGTTGGACAATTTAACACATTCTATCCGGACAATTATATATATATATATATATATATATGTTATTCGTCCGGATACTAGCTTACACGAATCACAATAATATGTACGCCAACTGGAAATACGGCGTCAACTGAGCAGCTATCCGGACGAATAACATACGCTTATTCGACCGATAATCCGAAAATTGTTACGGTTACGGTGAAATAATCGTTTTTTTTTAAGAATAGAAAATCGGTAACTGAGGAGGTCTTTATGCCACATTTTGGATACTATTTGCAAAAAATCTACTCGTCAAAGACTGCTAATTGCTGGTAGTTGTGGAAGTCTGCTTATTTCCAGAAAAAAAACATAAGGAAGCCCAGTAAAAAGTGTGGATTGAGAATTACGGTCGTGTGTAAACACTATGAAATATAAAATTGTTGCCGAAATAAACAAGTTTAAAGGGTCAATGAATTCATACAGAAGCGAGAGAGTATATTTTTCACGATATCAATATTCGTAGGTATTGGCTGTACAAATAAAAACAAATAGAGCCAACTGTATTGAATATTTCAACGAAAAAAAATTCCTTTTAGGTCTAGTCTTTTATAATATCAACCTAGTACACTATGTTTCCAGACCAACAGTTTTACATAACCTCAAAATATGTATCATGAACACAGTGAGCAAAATTAGTTGCAATAACGCACATACGAGGTACCGTATGCCTTTCGCGTTCGTATATTACACCCTTTTTTCAAAGGTGTCTCAATTTAATCCTTTGGTGGTAATTAACTACTAAACATTTTTATTTTCATTTTATGAAATCGATAAGTGCCATAAAAATGCATTTTGATCTTACATTTCAAATTTTCGCCCGAAGACTGACGAAAATGCTAGCCGCCATGCTGTTTTCGTTCGTGACGTCACTTGCATAGTAAACATCGACGCTGCGCTGTGAATTAGCGTAGGTTAGGTCACATTAAGTAATGTTAAACGTGAGTACGTAAATTTTTAAAATAAAAAACCACTTACAATTCCTATCATCGGTGTCTTGTTCCCAAATGTAAGGATGCTAGCATAAAAACACGGGGAAAGTTGTGAATTAAAATGCCACGTGATATGAATATGAGGAAGGCTTGGTTAAAACTTGCGAGTAGTGATCCAAAGTCATTGTCCGAAAAACTCATCTGTCCTTTCGCGAAGGACAGATAACTATTTGAAAATTTGCAATTAACTATGACAAACGAGAATGTATAGTGTCGACGGTTTCTTTAATAGTTTCGAGAGTAATACGTCTACCACTTTCTTTGATTACTATGTCAATGACGTCACGTCGGAATCCATTATGGCGACGACCATTTTGCATATTCGTTGAACAGATGAAAAAAGTATAAAACAATGGATTATAAAAGTTATTTTGTGTTTTCATAAATTAAAACCAACATTATTGGATTGCTTATTGCGAAAAGTACCATATTTATACATTCTCAGTTTTTTTTGTTACGTAGAGTAAAATATCCTATTGAGAAAAAAAACATTTCGAGGCTAAGGGGAAAGATGCTGTATCCATAAGTGCCGTGAAAAGGGGGTTTCAAAGGTTCCGGAGTGGCAATTTCGACCTCGAGGAGCTCGCCATCCTCAAGGTCGAAATTTCCACTCCGCAACCTTTGAAACCCCTTTTTCACGGTAGCGGGACGACCAAAAAATGTGAAGACGAGGTTTTGGAACAGTTGCTGGACGAAGATCCTTGCCAAACGCAATCGGAGCTTGCTACTACATTAGGAGTTACCCAACAAGGCATTCCAGTCATTTAAAAAAGCTCAGGAAGACTCAAAACGGCCTTACACAGGCAAAGCACCGAGGCTGGTCACATTGCTGCATGACAATGCCAGACCAAGCACAGCAAAAAGGACCAGAGACCCTTTAAATTCGTTGGGCTGGGAAGTTTTGCCACGGCGTGTTCACCAGACTTGGCTCCATCGGATTTTCACTTGTTTCGATCTCTCCAACATCATTTGGCCGACAGCCACATCAAAACATTCGATGAAATAAAAAAAAACCCATTATCAAATTTCTCGACTTAAAACGACCGTCTTTTCACCGCCAAGAAATTCGCAATCGGCTTGACAATTGGAGAAAATGAGTGGAAGCAAACGGCGATTAGTATCCCGATCAAAACCTGCCTCGATTTTAATTTTATGATTATTTTTATGAAAATTTATTTTTCAATTTTTTCATATGATTATTTTTTCATAATAAATTATTTTTATGAAAAAAAGGCCGAGAAATTATCAGTACACCTATTATTACGCTTTGCCGCAACACTTTGCGGACAACAATTGGGAACAATTTGCGCACACTTTTAAAAGCAACGAACATGTCTAATTTTGAATTTCGCTTTGAGCCAAAAAGTTATACGAGAGTCTCATGCGTGGTCCGATACATACTTGACCGCTTTTAATAGCGTCCAGTACCCCGACGATCATTCACGCGATGCGATCACCATTGGAGAGGGAATATATCGAAAATTAAATACCGCCGCGATCTCCGCCGAGCTCTGTGTACGCGTATCGTATCAAAATCAAAGAATCTAATTTTTTTTCGATACTTTTACTTTTTATGGTGTTCTGAATAATCAACCATTTTCGAGTCTATACGATCGGCTCTGCGTCGAGTGGACGGACCAAGCTCTGCACGGTCGAACAATTTTTCAATTCGCGCCACGAAATTTCCGCATGCCTTGCCGACGTACGCAATACACAGTACGCGGGCAAACGTTAACTGGAATACGCGCTTCAAACGGCCAAACGCAACGAAAATTAATCCTTTACTCGGGCTTTATTTATTCAATTGCAAATGGTCCCGCGGATCCGGGCTTAGCCTCCGGGATACCGATTTTACGAATTTGACGCTTGCTTCGTGTATACTTCAAAGCGCATTTCTCACTCGAATTTTTTATGCCGGGAAATCCCCCCCCCCCCCCCACTCCCGTTGCCGTGCGGCCAAAAAATTCGGTCAAATTGGCAGCGCAACTACGTGTGCATCCCTAGCGTTCGGTTTTTATTGACAAAGAAACAAGGAGAGGCAAAAGTACAGAGGGAAAACCTCCGACAAAAAGCCCGAACCAAACTGTCGAGCTTTTTTTTGCGATTTTCCGATCAAAAGCGTGACATACTATACATTTACGTCATTTTCTCCTGGCACGGCCATCAGTTGAGGATTGGTAATTTTTCGAAAAATTTACACAATTTTCGTTACGTGTACGTGCAATAGAATACAAATTGGAAGCAAAAAAAGCTTGCGGTGGTAGAGGTGGGCCGCAGTTTTACTGAATTCACGGCGAAAGCACAATTTAAGTTTAATGAAATATAGGTATCTGTATCGGGACAGATTTTCCACATTTTTCCCCGTGCCCTTGTGTAAATGCGATATGGAAGTGCGTTGCGAAAAGCTGTAGACTCCGAGGGTTCTCTTGAGAAATGGAAATAGTGCAGTGATAAGTGTGGGGTGAAAACGACGCAGATGGAATCGTAAAAGCCCGCGAGGGCATACGAAGTAATAATGAAAATAAATTGAACGCGAGAAAAATTTCTCCGAAAATTGAGTGGAATTAATAAGAAGCTTTTTATGGTCTCTCGTTGGGGTTTCTGTTTCCATTGCCAAAAATCACTACAACATATATATGCATAAAAGCGGTGATAAATAAAAAAGCTGATGATATAAATAAAACCGATCGAGCGAACAAGGCTTAACGAAAACGCCTTTTGTTTCGATGATGCTAGTGTGAAAAACATACATGGAAAGAAAACGGTTTTTAAAAGAAGTGTTCAATTTATCGACATTCATTCGACTTGAACAAAAAACGTTTTTCATTTATCGGACCACGTGAAAGTGCTATTTTCCTGTATGTTTGTTAACGATTGATGTGCCTCGTTGCACCGTTTATCAAATTTGCGATTTTTTCGAAGAAGTTCTATTTTTTCAAATATTTCCCGATAGGAGAGCTGCTGCAAAAATTCTTAAAATTGCTGCAAAAGTCTTAAAATTTGCATAACGGACCAAAGCTTTGAGTGAACGTTTCGCAGCTTTCGTTGATCGAGCTTTTATCAAAGTACCTACGAAAAAGACGTGCCGCGTGTCGTTCTCTAGCCATTTGTTTCTACAATCTTATAGACCATCAATTCTTAACAAATATGTAGTTATTATGTTTATGTGTGTGTCACCACAATTGTTTATTATATACAATACTAATTTTTTATTTCGTTTAATAATCCGCCATTATAATGTTCGAATTGTTCGTACCCGTTCGAATGGTACGGGTGTTGTGAAAAGAGGGGACCTTTTGTTTGTTGTTCGATACTTTGTGAACGCGATTTCAAACAACATACGACGAAGTTACTTGAGCAAACTTTTTATGGTGTTGTATTGTTATGTTGCTTCCATGCAGTCAACTTAGCGATAACTTGGTTGTCCATATCTCCTGAATTTTTTGACGTAAATTAACAGAAATCATTTTTATTGAAAGTTAAAAGAAAATACTAATAACTAGAAATTTTTAGGTTTGTCAAATTCACGATTCAAAAGCTAATGGACTGGGAGGAGGAGGGCAGATTGCACATCACTCTAAAGCTTGATATTTTGTAACCGGGGCTTCCAAATGCAAAATGGTGAACAGACCCTCGATTCCATTTTGTAAGACCTGTCCAATGACACCCCAAAAGATCGAGTACGCGGAAAAAGAATCGCTTCCATTTTAGATATAGGCAAAACACTCTTAATAATTGTTTTCAACATTTCGCTACACGTTAAGGCCGAATTCGCTGCTCTTTGGGTGAAAAAAAACGTATTTGATATTTTTAATGGCGACCAATTATGCATTCAACAGTCATAAAACTTTCCCTGTATTTTGAACAAGTATTTTTATAACCACAACATTTTTTGTATAAACGTTTGCTGACAAATATGGCCTATAGACTCCATTGTTCAAGAAACAGCACAACATTTCTTCGTGGGTGATTGGCGTGATTTCTCGTCTGTAGATGATCTAAAATGAAAAATCGAGTGACTTTTATTTCGATCTAGTATAGCTATAGTTCTTATCGAAATAAAAAAAGAATATATGGAAAAAGGATTTAAATTTATAAACGAAATTTTTTTTAGTTTATATCGTCTATACTTTATTACAGTACGTAAGAGTATCCCTTCTGCGTTTACTGCAAACATTTCAGAATATTCAGTCTCATTGTTTTTTTGTAATCATACGAATCACTTGAAAAAAAATGACTTTGCGAAAAAGGTATTTAATGTTTTAGATACAGTAATTGAAAGACACTTACCTGTAGCTACGCAGCAAGTCAAGGGCTGTACAATTTGTTTCCCTTTTATTCATAGAATTAGTCGTCTTTTCGAATGTTCCATTGTACCGTTGGTACGGGTTTCCTTGGTGGCTTCAGGCTTCGAGGCTTCACGATCGTTTCAGTCGTGACTCATTCCGATTTTCATTCCGTAGCCATGGTCTAGATTTACTGAAAACTCTTCGGACAGACTTCAGTCATGTAGTTGTACCTAATTTTTGGCACATGTACTTGCAAACGATGTTTCTTTTGTTTAGTTTTTTGTTCCTTTTTTACCTGACAGCACGTTACTCGGTCTGGAGTGTTTTCGATCCATAGCAATACTGCAGAGAGATGTGTTCTGCTCACAGCTTTACGAAGCGCTGACATTGTAGCTGTCAAAATCACACGTCGGACCACTACTCTATACTACAATAGTTCGAGTTTGTATGTTGAGAATTTCGGACAACGAACTTACAACAATGCCCACCAACCCTACAACGAATGTACACCAATGCCTATTCATCGCAATCCTTCGTCCACCACATGGGGTCCGAAGCAGGTGCCGCATGCTCCTAAATTGATCTGTGCGTCGAGCACCTGATATAAATTTAAATACAACCTTGTTGATTTTCCGACCTTCGACCGAATATTTTGTAGAAATGGTCTCAAAATGGCACATTGCAAGACTCTGTGAAAACAAAAATTCGGATTTCTTACAAAAACAAAACAAAGCTTAACTGAGATCGGCATCTGAACGACGGAGATTACGAAGTAATAAGGGATCTGTGCTTGATTACGAAACCCTGAGTCTGAAAAATCATCTATTTTGTTCACAACAATATTCAAGAGATTGAAGATTGTTTTTAGACGCTGCAAGACATCCCGTAGATTAGAAAGATTCAAGATTTTTTCGACACGGACCAGGAAAGTGTCCGCCTTCGATTTTGTTGCAAATCATATATGCGATAAAGCTTTTAAAACTATAGACACGTAGGGAAAGTAGGGGTGATAACGCTAAGATCGTGTTCAATTAAAACAATACATAAATGAGTCAGCCAACTTTAATTATTCTTTTAAACTAAACAACATTTATTAATATTTTAGTTTGGGAAGCAAAAAAATCGATTTTCCTGATTTTTACCACACAATATCTATTTTCAAATAAACCTTTATTGTTCCCATCTTACCCCGTATGCGGGGCGAGATGTAACAGCGCTGGAAGAATGTTGGAACACGAATTATTGGCGTCTTTCGCATATAAAAGTGGTTCAATCCTCGATACCAGCAATTTGATAAGCCGATCGTCCAATTTTTGTAGTATTTAGTCCGAATAATCTTGCTTCTATATAATTTTAATTTTTTGTAAGTTCTTTTTCTTCCTCTGGTAGAAACACCAGTTGAAGAGGAAGCAAAGGCTTTGCTGGTTTCATATCACCCTTTCTATTGTAAATAGTGGTACGTCGGAAAATATTGCGGCTTTGCGATAGCTTGTATTCATCGTGCCCCATTGGATGGTTAACGAATTAACAAAAAATCACGCAATAACCTTAAAAATTTCTGACAAACAGTTCTCATTATATTAATAATTAGTACTTTCGTTGTGTTTACTTACTTGTCTTCAATCAATATCAGCAACTCAAATGAACTGAAACGGCGGTAAAATTTTTGTTTTGTTTTGTAAAAGTTTTGTTAAAAAATTGACATTGTTTTCTCACTCGAGGCGCGTGTTTCCGCCACAGTTCATACTTTCACACTCGTTCACCTCGCCCGCCGCCCCACCAAACTCCAACGGGAGCACTGGCCCGCACAAAGTGTTCAGTAACTATGATCCATCTTACCCCGCGTATTCGTCTTGCAGCGAGTTGCCCTATTATATTTATCGACGAAAAAAGGGTTTTAAGCTCATTTTTTTCTTTTAACAGTCCTTTAGTCGATTTTTCATCGCTCTACATTAGAAGCATTTTCGTTTTTGTTTAATTCAGATCGGGGGACTGCTTGTGGTTGAAACTGCAAAACCACCCCTCGACACGCTTTTTCCTCGCTCAAAACCATTTTTCTGCCGATAAAAAAAAATACGCGTTTAATAGATTTCGATGCTTCGTCACATATATGAGTTTCAATAAAATTGAAGGGGGACCCTCAAGTGACGTCCCTTGCGAGACGATGAAAAAACATAAAAGACTCGAAAGTTCGGTTTATGTGTAGCGAAACGTCCCGTGCACAGTGTACACAAAAAGCCCAGGAAATCAGTGTGTACGCGTTGGGGACGGAAGTATTATTATTTGCTCGTAAACTATCCGTTCCGGTTGCGGGGTCAAATTCCCGTACAGCGAGACGAGCGACTCGTCCGGAAAACGAACGTATGCGAAGCCTCGACCCTCGGGGAAAATACGGTTTATATAGTGTTTACGTGTTTCTGCGTATGATACACGTGATTCATAACGCGGACAGGGGATAATCAACCTCAGTACCCTGTCGTTCGCAGTATATACAAACTAGTTACGACTCGACGATTATTATTCTGTTTACCGTGTACCTGCTGTTTTTCTTCTCATCCGCATCAACTTACACGGATTTCTCGCTCGAATTTCCGTCGAAAATCTTCCGCAAGCACGAGCACATTGACGTTCGCACGATACAACGTGGAGTTTTTTCACTTCATCCGTTAAGCGCGTAAAACGAGGTGATTTTTTTTTCTAAACGTCCGGGAATTACACGGGGAAACAGTGGCGAGAATGCGCCATATTATAGTCTCCGAAATACTTCAGTAGGGACTGGGCATTTTATGGAGGCTATTTGTTAGTAAATCTTTGTTTCTAAATATTCTTTTATGCCCTTGTGGGCTTCTGGACGTTGCTGACGTTTTTTTTTTTACTCATACTCGTCACTTAAGGACTTAGGCCACAGTAACGGGTATAAAATCATGTGCGAATGTAATAATGTTTCTTCGTATGAAAAACCGATTTACTCATCTAATTAATTGCACATCTATTTAGTATGAATATCAAGCTGTTACCATTTTTTTTCTTTCGATGTACAAAATGGCCGACTACTATTTTCTTTTGTTATCTTTTTTTTAGGCGCTCCGCGGCGTGACATTTAGCATCCACAATTTTTTACCTAGACCAAAAAACAAACATTCTCGTCAATCTACATTAGAATACCTTGAGAAGTACGTACGGAATTTAAAAAATATTGTTTTATTCAAAAGTTGTAGGTTTTTGAACTTAAGAAATGATTTTTCAGTAAAAAATTTCGTCACAACTGCTCATAAACTGCTCATAAAATGAAAAGTTTTCGATTAATCAGAACTTCCGTACGTACTTCTCTGCGAAATGGAATTAGGAACATAACTTTTAAATTTGAAGTAAATCGAGTGGAAATTGTTGAAGTTATTTGTCACGCTAATTGGAAAATAGCTGTTTCGAGAAGTTACGAGCAGTCGGCCATTTTGTATATCGAAAAAAAAATTCTAACAGCTTGATATTCATATTAAATAGATGTATAATTAATTTTATGAGCGAATGACTGTTTCCTACGAAAAAAAATGGTTAAATTCGCACTTGATTTTATACCCGTTATTGTGGCCTATGGCCTTAACGATCGTGAGTATCGCATTTGCACGGGGCACAGGGAAACTAGGAAAACCCGGTATCGGTGAGAGTGATTATATTTTCCTGGCAAAGACTCCAGTCTCCGCCTTTGATTTGGTTGAAACTCATATGTATGATGAAGGATTAGTAACTATTAGTTGCATTTTTTGTCGGCGAAAATACGGGTTCAAGGGGGCAAACTACCCCGCGAAGAAAGGCGTATTACCCCTTAATTTAATTTTTTGTTCAATACTTGTATAGTCGATTTTTTATCGCTTCACATTAGAAGAATTTGGGTTTTTGTTTCATTCAGATCGGTGGACTGCTTGTGGGTGAAACTGCAAAATCACCCCTCGACACGCCTTCTTTTGAGGGATGGTTTCCTCCCATAAAACTGTTTTCCCGACGATAAAAAATAACATATCTAATAGTATTCAATGCTTTTTTTCATATATGAGGTTTAAAAAAATCGAAGTGGATGAACTTAAGGATGTTGAGTCCCTATGAAACATGTCAATGTTAATTGTTCAATAAATAGCTTCTTAATCGTCATGACATTTTTACACGACCTCCTGAATACTTCATGTAAAAACATACCAAATTTTCAGAATTCTATCATCATTACTTCAACCTCCTTAAAGGTTGAAATAAAAAATGATAAGAAAATTCTAAAAATTTGGTATGTTTTTGTATGAAGTATTTAAGAGGTCGTGTTAAAATTTCACGACGATTAGGAAGCTCGTTATTAAAAAATTAACATTTTGTTAAGAACAATTTTTAAAAGAAATAAAAAAAAAATTATCAATAAGCTTCGTTTTGTTTCCGTTGCTTTCAGTATATTGTAGATATTATAAAATTGAGAGGTTAAAAAAAAAAACTTATTGCAAAGTTACATCAGTTTCCATAAAACAACATTTAATTTGTGAATGTTAATTGTTCAATAACGAGCTTCCTAATTGTCGTGAAATTTTTACACGATCTCTGAAATACTTCATACAAAAACATACCAAATTTTCAGAATTTTATCATAATTTGCGATTTGGGACTCAACATCCTTAAGCGTCGAAGAATTATTTCGATTAATTGATACGCAGAACGGGGAAATTGAAATTAAAATTAGAAATTAAGACAGAAATTAAAATTAAAATTAAATAATTAAAATAGACTGTAAATAATATTTCGCAATTCACGATTCGTTTGAAATATTCGTAATCATGGAATACAAGGCCGGTTTGTTTGATTCTCGAAAAAAAAGAGCGAATAGCGTCATTGGTGCGAATATAATGCTGTCACGAAATTTCGTTCCTTCCGGCACAACGTTTTTTGAAAATTCACCAGGGTATTACTTTGTAATATACGTGAGTATTTTCTCATTGATGCGCCAACTCAAAGGATTTTTATTCTCGTTGGAGGAAAAAGTTCTGCGAAATTCTCTTTTAAAGGCCGCGAGGAGAACAATTTTCCAGAAAGTGCATAAATAAATGGAATCTGCATGGGATTTAAATACAATCTTTTTTTCGTAAAGGTAGAGTCCACGTGGTAATATCGACGCGAATACACTAGCGCCATCTGCAGCCCGTACCTCTTCCGCATTTTCTTTTCATCAATTCTCCACTGATGCTCTCAACTTCTTATGCCATGAACATCGAAACAGGCATCTCGAAAATCGACCAAATAACGCAATATTTCCGTGTTCCGTATGATACCGAGTAAAAAAACAATTTCAATTAAAATTAAATTTCTCTGCTTAATTGTTTCGTTGTTTTCCTTCACGATATTTTCGTGCCTGGGAGTAATTTTGCGATGGTAACATTTTACAAAATCTTGTCATTGCTGAAAAATGTTACAAGTACCATTTATCTGATTAACGGGGCTGAATAAACTTCGGGCGCAACCAACAGCTCAAACTTCAATATTGTTTGCTGATGAGAGCATTGGGATGACGAGGTCGGAATTTAGCACACAGTCTTGCCAATGCTTTTTTACATTAAAAAATGTTGATAAGAAATTTAAATAAATATTATTTAAACTGAGATTAAGAAATTTACTTTTTGTATAGCGATAAAACTTTCGTATGACGGTGTACTTCTTCCAAATTTGAAAAAAGACAAAAATAGCAAGCTGTAAAAAAAGTTTGATTTTCGAGAGAAAAAAAACAACTTTATAATTGTGTTATCAACCAATGGATGAACATCCATTGGTTGATAACACAATTATAAAATTGTTTTTTTTCTCGAAAATCAAACTATTTTTTTACAATCGAATAAACAAGTTACAATCGAATATGTTGTGAACTGTGCTCTGTCAGAATTTGAAGGAAATCGGACGAATTTTGAGATACGACTTACACCGCTTCATAAAACATCGTTTCGACAAAAAGGCAAAAGATAAAAGCGCCATGGGGCAGTTTGCCATAGCGCAGCGGGAGCAATAAATTGTTTGCGTTTATACTTTTTACTACAGTTTAGAAACATTCCGTTGCTTTTTCCCACCATTTTTTCTACCGTAACCCTTTCTTTCCGTCGCTCCTTCTCTTTCCTGCTGAAATGAACGAACGATCGCATACGACTGATTTAATCTGCCAATAAAGCTCTCGTAGTAACAGAGAAGCGAAGTTGCACGATTACACAACCAACGAGGGCTCCGGCAGTGTCGCAAGTTGGCTCTCGAGCGCGTGCATTGTAGAGGGGTGCTCCGTACGTCCCTATGTATCCCTATGTATCAATCCGATCCCTCTCCACACGTGTAATTTCTTTTATCGATATGCAGATAGAAGAGAAAGGTTGAGAAAAAAGCGAGAGCTAAAAAAAGCCGAAGGGTGTGAACCCGTGAATCTCGAGGTTTTTATCGTTGTGCTTTTACGGTAAAAAAATTATAAAATAATTTTTTTTAATCCACCTGTGAAAATCGTTTAAACTTTCGAACGACGCTCCGAGCGATCCGATAGGCGTTAACATGACAGCCTATAAATCTGTCAATTTTGATCCGATCGCCTTGGAATTTTCAAGAAACATTTATAACATCATGTACTGTCAAAATGTATTGGTTGTGAAAAAAGTGATTGTTCCACTTTTACAACTAGGTCCTTTAAGCATTGAATTTCTCGTTTCGTGAATTGAAAAAAATTGTGCAAGCTTCTCTGACAAGTTTCATTTAAACGAGCATGAGAAGTGAACATTTGACAGGTTCATGAACGCCTTTGTTTTAAGGCTCATATCACGTTGATAGATCCCGTTGTGGGTTACATAAAATACAGCAATGTTTTTTTTTGCCATACCACATTTTAATTTCATACCGTAGCAATGTTCCGATCATGGAAAAATACTGACTCTTGTATGGAAATCACTTCGCGTAAAGAGCGACTATGGCAAATCAGTGCTCACAAAATTTGATATCGAATCGAAATTAGCAAGTATTTATAGTTTCGAACAGTGGAATGTTCGTCCAGTTAATTATAATTTGTAAATGAGATGAAAAGCCGACGTGGGCATGTCCTGCCACGGGGCTTGATCGTCAGTTTCCAACAGGCTCATCCGTATTCAAATTTTACAGTGAATTTCAATTTGAGAAAAGCTAAATTGCGATAGTCATTTAATTAAGTAATTTATTCGCAGAATCAAATGGGCTCGTGGCGGAAATTTTTAAATCAAGAGTGAAATGTTGAAAATTAAGCTGAAAATTAAGCGGGGTACTAACCGCAGCCAACAGGCCGAATCACAGTACTGCGGCCGATAACCTTTCAGTCTTCTCTTTGTACATACGTCCGAAGATATTCACGTTAATTCAAATTGGTGCAAATTGCATAAATACTAATATCTGTGTACCTACGTATCGATTCAATCGACGCGCGTCGAGAGTGGTTTTCGGTATTCGAGCTGTCATCGTGAATATACCAATATATTATTAATTTACACCGCGCATTTAAATATATACTACGTTGCACGATATCATTGCGAAGCAAAGTGTAGAAAGCGTACGAAAAGTGGCGGCTTTAGCAACATGAATACGGGTCAAAGATACGCAAGTACAGGTGAAAGTAGAAACGCGTTAACGCTTGGCATTCTCGTTTACGCCCTACAATTACACTTTATAGCGACGCAGTAAAATGTGATAATTTAACGAACGCGCGAAGGGAGTGTCTAATGTTCGTTCATAGAATACCTGCCCTGCCGTTTTTTTTTTTTTCAAAAACGCCAACTTCACGACAAAACGTGAACACCCTGCACGCAAAATATTCGAGGCATGTCGCGTTTTAATATCCTAATTGGATTGCCCGTTCGAATTAATGATACAAATTGACATATTCAAGATCGCATAGTTAAAATTCAATGGAACCTCATTTAAAATTATATTTATTTCTCAATTGTTATCATCATTAACATTTTGTCTTGCGAGCAGCCAAAATCTTTTTTGCTGTTTTATTATTATCCGAAATATATGTCCGAAAATTGCAAATATTTTTGTGGCTCTTCATTATCATTGAAAATTCGAATATCAGTATTCAAAATCTTCTTTGCTACTTTATTATTATCCAAAAGGTGTCTTTGCAAATTTATAGAATGGATAGCTCTAATACGGCTCCTAACAAAAACATTCACGTGTTTTTCACCGTCTGAATCCGCCCAAAAAATTGGACGTTGCATCAAAATTGCTCATCATTGTACCCCAACGATGAAAACTTTACCGCTGCAATTTGGGTTCCTTGACGTGAGGAAACAAGCCCTCGAATGGATCAACGCGTCCAGATTTGAACGAAATATTGAGATGTTGAATAAGTTCAACATCAATTTTCAAGGTTGCTTATAGTACTTTTTGGAGATGAGTTACCATCTTAAGCTACACGCACGCAATTCTGCTAACGGCATCTGTTGAAAAACAGCGAGAACTTATTCAACATCCTAATATATATTAGGTGTAGTAAAAAGGAATCCATAATTTTTGCATGAAATTGAACGCAAAAATAGTGGATTTCTTTTTACTACACCTAATATATCAATGATAAGCACGATTACAATCAGGAATGAAAATACTTTTTGACGAGGCAATCAGAAATTCTGACAAATTTTCAGGACTATAAATTAAAAAATATCGTGACGGTATCCTGAATACTTATACCTAGTTACTCGGTAATTGTGGTGAATCTTTGTACTAAATACATAATCGACTTTTGCGCAGGACGCACACATAACTCATGCATTCATACAATTTTCAGTTGTTAGGAGGACGTCGCGAATACGTTACTTCCCGTACGAATTCTCAGGTTTTTCATCCCTTTCGCGCACTCCCTCGTACCTCCATTCTCATTTCTCACACGCGAGCGTATCTGGGGGTAAATTCACGTCCACACATTTTGGGACACCTACCCTCGCATTTTCGTAAGCTGGACGGGTTGGGCTTATCTCTCGTAAAAGTGAGAACGGTAGAAGTGGTCTCGTGGGAAAGCATCCCATGTTGAGGGGGCCGCGGAGGAGAGGACTTTCTTCGCCGATCGCTGCGACATAAGTAGCAAAAATATACAGGGACCGTGGTGTTCACTCACAACCCCGACTGTTCAGCCCTTACATAACCTCATGCAGCCACGGTGTTTGGTTACGTCCAGAGGGTTTGAAATATGACAAAGAGTACGTTATCTGTAACTCTTACCTCCCTACATTTTTCTTTTCTCTCTCTCTCTCTCTCTCTCTCTCTCTCGCTCACTCCTTCCCCCCCTCTATCTGCCCTAACCTTACTACATTTCCTCTTTCTCTCTCTTTCTCGTTATTTCAATACTAACTAAGGATTACTCGATAGTCGTTAAACATTTTCTTTGTCATGCTCCAAATGTTTTACCTCCCTTAACATTATGATTCTACTTTCGTTACCTTTCATGATGTTCTTTTCCAGCTTTTATCATTCGTCCAGCATGGTGTGTCCTACATTTTTTAAATTGTTGTACACCTCGCGCTGACGAGTTTCAAGTTTTTAACCCTCTTTATTACATTCCCTATGTTGCATTGTAATCTACATGTGTTTTTTCTTTTTATTCCGTTTTTTTTTGTTATCATTCGTTTGTTATTTTTCTTTCCTCATTTCATAATTTACGTTGTTTACTCCCTGTTCTCTTTATTACCATTATTACGAGGGTGGATGGGTAAGTTTCCAAACGCGAAGAAAAAACAAAAACATTTTTTCGTGCTAAACGAAATTTATTTTTCAACTTACTCTCCCTTCAACATGAGACACTTGGTAAAGCGTTATCAATACCTGCCAGCTCTCGATCGGATAAAAACGACAATTCTTTTAAATAAAAATACGATTTAGGGCCATCCATAGACAGTACGCCCGACATTCCACGACCAATATGCTGATAACGAATATCATATTGATATAACAAATTCAAAGTATCCGATACACACACAGACATAGACACACACACACATACTTAGACACACTTAGACACACATAACGAGTTCAGGAATTAAATATTTTATCACTTTACTAAAAAAAACCGGGTGACCAGAAACGTTTGTACGTCACTACGCGTGTGTGTATATATATATAGGTATATATATATATATATATATATATATATATATATATATATATATATATATATATATATATATATATATATATATATATATATATATATATACCTATATATATATACACACACGCGTAGTGACGTACAAACGTTTCTGGTCACCCGGTTTTTTTTAGTAAAGTGATAAAATATTTAATTCCTGAACTCGTTAATCATTTCAAATTGTTAAGCGAGCTGTGATATGAATAATAGCGTGATATATTATTTGTGTACAGCGTCGAACGAGTTTCATCGGTGTGCAAAAGCATCTCGCGGAAAGTGCCCTTTTCCTAAAAATTCAAATTTGAATCATTCGGTGATGGTCGTAAGTACATGAGACGTCCACCAGGTACCAGATTCAACGTATGATATCAAATTCTTACCGTAAAACACGATGGCGGGAACATTCAAGTCGAGGAGCATTTTCTGACGACGGCGTTGCTCCGCTCGTAGAAATCCAAGGCAATATGGACACTACAATGTATAGAAATATATTGCAAGATAATATGCTCCCATTTGCAGTGAAAACGATGCCCCGTTGTTGGCTTTCTTAGTACGATAAAGACCGCAATCATGCTTCACGTCTTGTAAAAGATTTTCTTGGAAGACGAAAAGTACTTCTCTTAAATACTTCTCTTCGACTTAAATCCGATCGGGCATTTGTAGCAAGGTCTAAAAGATCGGGTCGGAAAAAAAATTACTCTAACAAGGCGGAATTGTGGAATCATTTGCGACATGAGTGGGAAAACTTGCCACAAGAACGGATCTTACAATGAATAGCGTCCGTGCCTATCTATGTGCCGCGGTGATCGCTGCTAAGAACATGGCAACAACGTACTGAGTCAAGCGAAGAAGGTGGAATCTCGTTTTGTTATTTTCAACGTTTCGTGTTATATTTTTCACACGCATTAGTATGTTGCCCAATACTTTTGACCACTCGTTAAATAAATAGTGATGGACAGTCAAATATTTAAGAACAATATCTGTGTATATAATTAATTGTTTTCCAATCTAAGTAAATCCATGTTGTCATAACTCGTTACTGTTTTCTCCACCGTTGTATTTCAATGCAATATGCCTGAAAAATAGGATGGCCCAAAACTTATGCACGCAACTGAATATTGATAGAGATTACCTTAAAATACTTATTGTGGAACGAATAAGCTGTTTGAAGAACGAGAGAATGAAGAACGAAAAATATTTGACACCTGGGCTAATGGATTGGAGTCGTTTTCAAGTATCGCATGTACATTGACGAGATATATGCTGGTACGGCGCGGCTAGATGTGCACGCAAAGTCTATGTATACGTATGTATATGTGGAGCTTTCAAAGACCATTGTAATTCAGCGAAATACCTGGTGCTTCTATTCGTCTTAGGGTGAGAGCGTGCACGGAATGGTTTCTCCTAGTACTTCAGTTGAGGATCAAATCTCTTGTACGCCCGATTAGTGAACTCGCGCTGCAACATGCCCGCCTGCTTTCTGTTTCTCTCTCCGTCTGCCTCTGTCCTTCTGTACCTCTCACACGCTTCGATATGAGCTTTTCTGCGGTGCTTTCACGCGAAGCCTCCCAACTCGAATACGACGCATCTACCGACGAGTTCCGGGTCTGCGCATCCCCGTAGGGTATGCAACCATTCCAACAATATAGATCGATGCAAACCGGCTGCTATACGAGACTTCTGGTACACCGGAAGTGTTTACCGATCTTCTTGATTCATCACCGCCATCTTCAACATATATTAAATTATATTCCACGTTCGTCTTCCTCTTCTTCTTCTATTAGCCTACGCCTTCCAGCAGAGAGCATCTCCATTAGTGTCACTAGGCAGGTTCTGGATCAAATGGCAGCGAGGGAGGTGCGGGACGGGGGGTTCGGCTCAGAGAAATGACGTCACGCGGTGAGAGCGATCGTGAATGGGAGGTTAGGAGGGGGAGGGGGTGCCCGAAGTGAAAGAGTTTGTTTAGATTTGGGAAGGGATGACATTTTTAGGCGTAGGCCTCGCAGTGGAGAGGAGGGAACCCGTCGTGGATGAGCTGAGCCATCGGTGGGGTGGAGGAAAGGATTCTCGAAGCCAAGGGGTCCATGGGGGGGGGGGGGCAGATGGGAGTTGTTGGCGTGGGACTAACCGGTGAGAGGGTCACACTGACGGCCAGAGGACATCTTAAACAAGGGAACCGCGAAAAAGGGGGGTGCGTACCGTCAGTGCACTGGCACGATGTTATAGACACAGGTGAATCTTCCTTTCCAGGCAATAGTGACAAGTTTGTCTTAAGCATGCAAATACAAGAATTCACCATTGAAAACTGTATTCACTTTTACACTTGCATGTTTGTTGTTAATGCGTTGCACATGCAAAAGCCACATATCACATGCGTCTTCGAGAAACCGACGTGGTTAAATACATCGCTTAATTCGGGTTTGCGTTTCCGACGGCGCAATTGATCACATGTTTTCTCCCACACTATATAGTCTTCCGCCGAATTTTTGAGTGTCGGTCAATCGCGCAGATTTTGTTATAATTGTGCAACGTCCGCTATTTTCGTGCGAATTGAAAACGAAATTTTCAAGAGAACATGTGGACAAACTGGCTACTCGATCCAAAGTGTGAGGCTTTGGGTAGCGGAAGTCGTTACTTTCCGGGAAAATTGTTTCCATCTTTTTCCTCTATCCTAGACAGTCACTATAGCTCTTCACCATAGTTTTCTTATTTTTTTAAATGGAAGAAGTAGGAAACACAATGAACAACTCCAACGCGCGCATAAGCGCTGTAGACCTGGGCCCTCTACACAAAAACGTGTGCTGGGACAGCCACGCTCTGTTGAGAGTCTTGTACATGCAATCACCTAAACGTTATCTGATCGAAATGAAAATGAGCATCAGATGTAACGAAACTTTAGAAAAGCAAGATTCTTGATTACATGGATTGGATAAAATGGCTGGATAAAATAGGTTGAAGAGTTTCGAAAAGAACTACATTTCACATCAAGTCTTTCTATTGCCTTGATTTGTCATGGCGCCTGCTTTCGCATGTGCGTCTGCATGTTTGAAATAAACTTTTCACAATTGTCTGGAAAAAAGATTCACATTCAAAGTATCAATAATGCCCCTCCCCCCAGAAAAGCGACACATCGTCTACAATGTCCTCCTAGCCACCTGGGTCACCCCTTTGCTCGTGAGCCCCATGCCTACTGCCGATATCCCCTCCCCATAGGCACAGGGGAGGGGGTAAGGACTACATCACCGATTGTATCCCTTCTTTCCACCGCATGACGTCACTCTCCATATCGGACTCCCCTCACTTCTCTCCGCGAGTCCTCCGCCAACAACCGTCATCCCCACTCCGTGAACCCCTTGATTCCGGGCATACCCCTATCCCAATCTCTCATCCACGACCGCTTTTCTCTTTTCACCATGTGTCGCTACTCCCCCTGCACCGATCTCCCCGTCCCTGCACCCCCCTCGCTGCTCTTTGATGCAGAACTCTTCTAGTTACACTAATATCGCCTACCCCGGAGTAAGAGTGCCGAGAAAATTGCGTAGCTACTCTTTGTCCATTCTTCTCGCAGTTTTGTGAAGTCAAATATGCGAAGACTCTAAGAATTAGTCGGACCGAGAGTAATCTCGAATGTTATCTAGCATCACTCATCGTGATTTTGACTTTCAGACTGGCATGATTGCATCCCTTGTATGTCGACCCTAATCTTGTCACTTTACTTTTTCCCACTACTGAGAGGACTCCCAGGGCGTTGCCCATCGCCCACCCGTGCACTATTATATCGCGTTCGTAGGAGGACGCGGGAAACTTTAGAAAATCTGTGTCGATACAGGTAGCTCTAGTTGACCGGGATTTGATGGTGTTGCCATCAGAACCTCGGTACAACTGCCGGTTACTCAGTAGTCGGCGCGGACACTCATCTAAGTATGTAAGTATGACGGTTCAACTCAGTATGATATCATTTTTTTCTCCTTTTAGTATCAATTATTTTTCAATATTTTCTCCTATTATGGTTTCTCGATGTCAGATCTACGCGTATTATTTAACACGACATTTATCGGTGCAGGAGATAATCGTAAATTTCGAGGCATTGCCAATAAAATTTTCGATTGGAAGAATTAAAGTTTGACCATTGGGGCGAGACGTATGACCCCATTCTCCGCTTCATTCACTCGTTCCCAGATACCTTGCGTAAATACACGGGGCATGTCGAGCTCGACCAACTGCTTCGCGAACCTCATTCATTCGGAATTGGGCCACAATGCATTTTATTCTGTTTTTCAAACAGTATAGTTTCACATGGCGGAAAGGGACTGTGCTCTTGTTCCCGCGGATAGCTGTAAAAATGAATTTAAAAAAACGTCCACGGGTCAGCGGGGCGAACAGTTTTTTTCGGGTCCGCAGAATTTGCGCACGTAATGGATACACTTGGTTCGACCCGGGTGATGGGATTCTCAAAAGGGCGACGGCCAAGAACGTGTCGATTCTGCATAGAATTCTACATATACACGTAACTTGGTGGTTGCACCGAACAGTGAAGGATATAGGAGAGATCCATGCCTGCCACCTGGTGCTACGAGATGCACCAGCTTGAGCTTCGGACACGCTTGAGAGAACTCACTCTCAGCCTCCAATCGGTTCGTGCCCCTCCTACATTGGAGCAGTCGTATATACATATATGAATGTGTATCGTTATAGGAGATGGATTATAGAAGGGATGCAGGCTAACGAATGCGTGCTGGCAAAACATGTTTCTCTGCTAGCTATGTCGAGAGGATCCGAAGAATCATTGCCAATGGTTTACAAAGCGAACTGCACACACAAACACACTTAGATATGTATGTATATAAACGGTTTGTCCTATTTCCAACTAGATAGAACGATAGAACAGCAAAAAGCAAGCGATGGCAAATCCATTCATCAAATGGTCAATTTTTGGAAACAGTGAGTGATTGGTTCGTTATATATGGTCATATATTGGACCGGGTGGAGTGTCTCGTACGTCAAAGCAACTAAAAATGCTGCATATACTTGCCTCCCAAGTTCAATGACCGAGCAAGTATCCCAATGTGCCATTCTCGGGCCAGGTCACTAACGTTGATTCGAGCCTGACAGACCGAGTAATTGCCACGGCTCGAAGACACTCGAATCCCTTTCGAGCATCCGTTGGAGACGAAGGAAAGGGGCCGAGGGGAAGGGTGGCATTCACGAGCTGTAACGATCGTTCGATCGCCTGTGAAACAGGCGCAAAGCGCGATGCAGAACCTTCCTCATACGTACACATTCGACCGCCATTGAATATGGCGTTTGGCTCCGCTGCACACACACACACACGCACTCGCAAGGCCTTAGCATGGCCACATGGTATACTTGAATCATATCAGACACGTAATCAGTGTTCAATGGTTTCGATGGATCTTTAACGACACGCCATTCAGTTGGAGTGCTTACCAGTTATTTTGTGTGTTCTTCATAGTCAAAGGTTTGCGTTTAAGTATTGAGAGTTCTTTTTTTCTGCTTCTCGTAAATGATGTAGTCGAACTAGCGAAAACTTGCAAGTCAAACTTTTATCGGAAAAATCTAGACGTCTTACAGAAATACACCCTGCCCTATGACATTCATTGATAAAACACCCTTCTCAAGTGGCAGAAGTGTCCAACAAGAGTATACTTATTGGTTCGTCGGTCAGAGGCCACAGGCCAAAGCTCTATACCCAAAACGGATGGTGATGAACAGCTCTCATATTCTTACAAAGTTTTCAGCTCCACCGATCTGTAACGTAGGCAAGTATTTTCATCCCCGTGAAATACATTGTCCGTTTCTTCCGCGTCGATGTATATGCGGGCTAACAGGATATCGTAAAATCAAGATTTTCGTAAGGATGATCCCATCTATATCCCTCAATGTGGGTAGCAGGGGGTGCACGGATTTCCGAGCTCTTTTTCTCGACCTATGTCTCATCGTCGTTTCTACGAATCTTCCGGGAAATTCCGCTTTTCCCCGGATCCTTCAAGTTATCCTCCCGGACTAGCCACGAAAGCTTGATCCTCAGACCAAAGGGAGTTGAGGTTATTTTTCGGTCTGTCCCTATTTCGGGCTATCGTATAACTAATCTGGAAAAAGCCTGGCTTCGGTGTTGATGCGGTGTACGATGGCTCGAGGTAGCGCGGAGCGTATAAAAGATGCTAATGGAAGACTCGATGCTGAATGGTTATTAAGGGACGACGCCTGGGCCAATGGTAAGGGAGCGGTAAGGGAGAATCCCTGGATTTCCGTTGTAAATAAATCTAAGGGGGCAGGGAAAGTAACAAGCCTAGTCAAGCTTGTTGTTACTCCTACGACCGGTATATCTAGGGGATGAAATGATCTCTTCATTTTGACCGCTAAGAAAGGTAATATAGTGCTTACCTCAATCCCACATCACTCCGAATAAGATTCACCGCATTTTCGGTTGATATTAATTGAACGCCTAATTTATTGCATGATTAATACGAAATTACTACTCAGAAATAAGTGTGTACACGTGGTCATTTGCTAGAAGCGTCGAGGTATTACGTTTAAGCGTTGAAAAACACGAAAAGCTACCCCCAATAACGCATTGCTTATGGTTTATCTTCTCTTCAGCTGAAGAAAGCTTGTCGATGGCTCATGTGATATCGCTGTAGACATTAGGTCACTCCGAGTTCAACGTTTCTTTGGTGATCTACTGTCGTTTGGGATCCCAGTTCTTTGACGCTTATTTCACACATTTCCGCATCCGACTAGCCTGAGTATTCAAGAGATCCTCCCTGAGTGTTTCCCACAGCTGCTCTTTCCTGATGCACTACTAGATCGCGTTTGTACGAGGACATGGAGGTACTATGGAAACCTGTATTATACATTTCACTGCCTTTCTGATGGTGAACGCAACAGATAGGCAGTGTCCCAATATCTTTGCAGCCCGGCAATGCTAAGCGATCATCCTCCCGAGTGCTGGCCTTTTTTGGTGGGCTTTTAGAATGCACAAACGCCATACTGTAGAAATGTGTAAATGTAAATATGTAAATACGTCCATAAAGTCGTGACCGAGAAACGTTCTATTCGCGAAATGTCAGTATAGTAAAAATTGCAGTTCGACAGACGGCACGAATGACTTCTACCATTTGAATAAAAAATTCCATCGGGCAAATGTCCATAAGTTTAGTAGATGTTGTTTCCGATGATTTTTAACTTATTCGTCACTCTACCAAGGGTAACATTGTCAATGTAACAAGAGTGAAATGCTATATTGACAAATCAATGATGGACATGGCAAATACATGGAAATCTATGTACATTTGGCCGATGACATTTTTCAGTCAATTGAAAGATGTTATTGGTGCTATCTGTTAATTGCAAAATCTGTCCAGACCTCAATGCGCTGCAGTATAGCGGTCTTCGGCATGGCGTTGTTTCTGAAATAAGAGTTTTTGGAGGATGCCACCTATGGACTACCCGACTAGAAATTGACGTTGGTTTTTGTACAGCTCATTGCTGGGTCAACCCAATTCCTTGTTGGGTCATTATCGGGCTTACCTATCAGGTTCTTTTAGGGTGTGTAACGATCTTTTGGGGTTTCTTTTGGGTTCTGTCAGGTTTTGCCTCGGGTAAGCCCAATTTTTCGTTGGGTTCTTATCGGGCTATCCTAACCGCCCCTATCATTAACCCACTGAAATCAGTAGCGTTGTATGGATTTGGGTTGGGAATATTTTAGAACGTTATAAAAATGGAAAAAATCGGGAATGAGTTGGTAGAAAAATAACCTACCCTTCATTCATTGAATTCACAATTTATCGTTTTTGTTTGGTTTTATTTATTTATGCTTACATGTAAGCAAGAACGCTTTTGATTAATTTTTAAATCACATATTCATTTTTTGATTAAAGATAGAGGAACTGAAGAATACAAAATAAATTGATGAGTACGGACATAAAGCATAACAAAAAATAAAATGTCTCTGCGCTTATCAAAATATATATGTGAAAAACTTGATGAAAAATTAAGTTCCGAATGATAATGAAAAAAATTCCGAATAAAAAAATAAGAAAAGTTCTACATCGAAAAAAAAATCTCATAAGATCCACTTATTATTGCAGTATCTATCAAAAATGTATTTGCATATCTATTTATTATTGCGAAGTATAAGGTTTATATGTTCACCTATGACTCATGTGGTTACCCCTAAATAAACATTGTTGGGACCTTACAGCATTACCTTATCCAAACCCCAGATGGGATAACCCTGTTAAAACGTTATAAGGACGTTATCGGTATTTCCCATCGCGGGTTGTCCCAATACTATCTTTATTAGGACCTTGAGAGGCATTCCCTATTTAGGGTTCACCTGAAAAGGTCCTTATGCCGTATAGGGTTGTCCCTATGAAAATTTCTAGTCGGGTATGTCCTTTCTGGATTGCCTGCCTTTCCCATAAATAAGCTCTGTCGGACGAACAAACACAGTGCATTTAACGAGAGATGTTTTTTTTTGCTTCGGGGCTAAACTTAGTCCCCCGAATGGATGCACATTTTCTCTACACCACGAATGATCAATGTCTCGACCATCCACGAGTCCTCAAAACCCGAGCACTTCTTTTTTTACTTCTTGGCGCCGTGGAAGCCGGAAAGCGGAGATCTGCACGCTCATCCGGACGCTTTCTCTTGCACGTTCGTTGCCGCGGCCTTTCGCCGTCCCGCACGGCCATGTGAACTGTGGTCGAGCTACAGAAACTGGGAAACGAGGGGGGGGGGGGGGGGGGGAGGGGGGAGGAATTGAAAATCACGGGACGGGAACCGCGGAAACGTCGCGGAAAACGGAAGCTCACCGGCCACACGACTATGTGCCGGGCGAATGAAATGTAACACGAGAGAAAAGCCCGACATCCAGTGGTCATTTTTTTGTTGCCCATTTTTTTTATTCCTCTCCATGATATAGTGCGTATATATGAATAATATTTCATCCCTTTTCTTCACGTTTATATATATATATACGCGTATATGCAATGCTTCATATATACAAAAGCACGGAGGGTGGTAAGAGTGCCAGAGACAGTGGCCTGTTTGAAACACACCAACGGGACATATCACATTGTTATGGCGGCGCAAATGCGTCAGGGAATCTTTATGCGAAATATTTTCCGGTGAAACATTTAAACGGAATTAGTGACGTTGATAAAAAGAAATGTTACGTAAAGACAGAAACAACGAAACAAATGCGCACGGTATTTCGACATCGGGACAATAGGCAGCCAGGTTACCTTATTTGAATTGAATAACAATAAAAAAGAAACACCGAGGGTTGAACGCTGAAACAAATACCTGTCACTATTCTGCCGCGACACGATATTGTGCATTCAGTCGGTATTCATGTAACGATGACATCTAGTAGGATTGCTTTCTCGCGGGCCCGATGAGGGAAAAATAGATTTTTCACCGTAAACTGCATGCACTTGGTATGATTAGCATCGCAAATAGCTGACGGGAAAACGCCGAGAGAACGAAAAATTTCGAGTCCAATTAAAACTTCATTACTTCCGAGGAATTTGCGAATTCATCTGTTTATTGAACAACGGTGTTTTGCAAGGCCCACCGATAGTAGTGGATGCGTAGTCCACTAAAAATAAACTCGAATTAATTAAAGTTGATCATTTGTAATAGTATGAAACATTTATCTAAAAGCACGTGTTCAGTGATGTTGACGTTTGCATCGTTGGAATGCAACGAACATTCATTTAACAAAATGTATTCCTTTACATTCATTATCATCCAAAAAATATTCTTACACATTTAGGCTGAATCTCTCTACTAAAGATCGTGAAAAAAGTTTGAGTGCTTTTGGAAGCCTCGATTTGCCAAAAAGCAACCTGGCGACGGAACTTTCGTTGCGTTCCAACGATGCAAACTTCACTATCATTGTATTCAAAAGTATCTTGTCGAATTGAAAAGTGTTTCTCGTTTTCTTCTTTTAAAAACTCCTTATTCTGTTGTAACCGCAATCATTCCACTTGAAATTGCTCAATGAATGATACTTTCGAGAATTCTTTTAAATGTGCCAACCAAAAGGTTACAATAATAACGACAGAGAACGAGAGGCAGCGTCCTGTTGTGACGGACGAATGAGGACGCCAAGAGAATGTTCCCTAAACCGCGACTAGCTAACGAAAAAAAATTTCCTCATTCGCCATAATTTGTCAAAAGAAGCTTACGAGCTTCCGTCGCAAAATAACCCAGATTTCCATTTCTAGGAGTGAAAAAACACGCACCCCCATATATTTATCTTACGCGTTTATCCACGTGATATGGTGCAAGACCAACGAGTATTTATGCTCGTGCGCATTCTCGACTCGGTGCGCGGAGGTTTCGCTTGAAATCTTTTGCTGCCACTCGCCCATTGGTGGATAAAGCAGCCGCGCGACAACGATATTTTCTAGCTAGGCTACAGAAATAAAATAAAAACAATAGCACACCACCGCGCAAAAGAGGCAGATAAAGTGAAAGAACAAAATCGTTCTACGCGTAAGTGCAGCAAGTATACAATAGGAGGGTTCTATGGACGGAGAAAGGCGCAATCGCTTAAATACCCGATGCAAAACTCGACTCATGCTGCATATCTAGAAATACCACGTACAGTTGTGCGCATGTGTCTACGCCTAATTGTGCCTTTGTATTTGTATATGGAGGGGGGGGGGTACTGTACATGCCCGTAGCGTTGCATAGAACACGGTTTATCTCGTGAGATAGGCGCATCCCTGCAAGCGCGAAGAGCTTTTATGAGACTCGTTTTGAAGGAAACGAGTATGGCGATACGTGCATGCAACATATGTCATATATGTACATATACGTACTCTAAGTTCGCGACTCACTGATGCGTCTCTTCGCAAAGGTCCTGAAAGATCCTGAATTGACACAACTTGAAAAAGTTTTCGAGCATGAAATCATCGAACCAAGCTGTTTGACGCTTCCAATTATTCAAGATACTTCTAATGATGTTAAAATTGCATAATTGGTATGCAATGTCATTTGTTTAATTCCTCGCGTTTTTGGCGAGCAGATTTACGCCTACGAAAACTGGTCAGTTTAAGTATCTAGTTTCGAATTTCAGTTGAAGATGGAAATTATTAGAGAACATACCAGTGAATGAACGAATAACGACACTGTAGTATTCAGATGTACTGTAAAAGAAAAATATGAAACCTAATTTTTCCATCGCTATAGCTAACAAAAGATATTGTTCTGATGGTAGAAAAAAAATATTCGGAGTAATTGCATCAAATAATATTGAAGGAATTGATAAATAAGTAGCGGAATGGCTACATCGTTGGTGAATGGACGACATTATCGATGTTGTTTCCCCCCTTAGAAATGTTTTCCCGCACGTAACAAAGAATACGTGTCTAATAATTTTTAATGCTTCATCCCATATATGAGTTTCAACAAAATCAAAGGCGGACACTTAAGTGATGTACCTTGTAAGTTGCGCGGTGTGCAAGTACCACAAACGAGAAAAATTCCGTGTGGCTCCAAAACTCGATATCAACAGAGAAATCGGTTTTAACGACGCGTTCTATTTTTTTGCTAAATTATAGTGATTCCAATTTTCTTAAGGACAATTCATATTCTTTACTAATTAATAAATATACATCAGTTTTCGTCTATTCACTGGTCGGCTTACCCTTACGTTAAATTCGCAAAAAAATGTTTTGCATGATAAAAATTGAGAAATGAAAAACCTAAAAATAATTTTCTTTGCGTTTTATTGATAGAAACATCAGAGCTATTATTTTTTAGTTATCAATTTGGCGTCTTTGTATTTCTTGAAATTTTAGTAATGGTAAAATTTTAGTAACACACACACACACCCACCCGCGTGTATCGGTGGGTAAGTAC
This sequence comes from Ophion costatus, assembly GCA_951751655.1. Taxonomy (NCBI): domain Eukaryota; kingdom Metazoa; phylum Arthropoda; class Insecta; order Hymenoptera; family Ichneumonidae; genus Ophion; species Ophion costatus. The sequence continues at coordinate 29,111,107 of OX632358.1, forward strand.
GTACACAACGTACCCAATATGCGTAGGACGATGGAAAACAAACCATCGAAATAACGAATCGAAATACAAGGCAGAAAACCCCATAAAAAGTTCTAAAACCATGCATAAGGCTCGCAAATGACTTTCGAGCCTTGATATACTAAAAAATATACAAAACATGCATGCCAAAATATTTAAAAGAAACCAAGGAGCTTTTTGGCTCCAGATTGCCCTGCAAACTGAAAAAACCAATGTAACTACAATGTCGACAAAAGAATAACGACAACCGAGGAAGAAAAACTTGTCGTTTTTTCCTCAACCTATGAGCAAATATTCTTATACTGTATATACGCTCGGAAGAGATAATGATTGACGTTTCACACGATGCGAGAGATTTTTGGTACATCGACGTGGCGATTTTCGCCGTGTCGATGAGAATGTGCTCTGATTTATCCGGCCGACCCTCGTTACCCCGCGGCTCATTCACACGCCCGCTCGCACATGTGATTCAACCGAACCTTGTTGCCTACATTTCCGTCGACAAAGATCGCACACGATGGAGCCGAAGCCCGAGAACGGTCCCTTTCAGAAGTGTTGTACTCACGCGAACGTATATATGCGCTCAAATGAAAGTCCCCATGTATAAAAAGACTCATCGTGAGTGTGTAAACTTTGGCACAGACGGTCTTTGTAGCCCAACATTTTGGCAAGTATTATTGACGTACGAGCAGCATCTTTGCGCGTGTGTGTGTGTGCGTGTGTGCATGTGTGTGTGTGTATATACATACACACGAGTATATGGCAAAAAGGACCTTTTATATGACAACTATGCAATGTTGAGTCTGAAGAAAATGGCCTACTACGAGGACGGTCCCCGGAGTCTTCACTCACGGATGCTTTCCCCACAAATGGAATGAAATATACGTGCCTTCTTGTACACACGCCTACGAGATTTTCAGTGCCTTTGCCTCGCCGCTTTGCCGTCGTTATCTTTTGCGAAAAGCCAACAATAAGACGCGCAAGGCTGTTGTCGCTTTCCCATGCGCACGAATGTTCCCTTTATCACGTGTTAAGTGTTTTGCACTCGCGTAGATCCTGCGCGAGCACGTACATAATGCACTCGGCTCAAGTTTTCTCTGCTTTTCGCAGACACATATGTATGTTTTCGTGCTTTTCTTCCTTGTGCGTGTGTGCGATGCAAATATATCGGAATGAAAATGTAATGTGCGTGTCGACATGTGCGAGAAAGTCTAATCGGTGAAGCTTCGTAATTGGGCATTTTGGCCTTGGGGTAACGCGTTTGAGCGCCAATGAAGCATCATCCGTGTGTATTTGTAGGGGGTCTCTTTACGATAATCGCTCCGATGTGAATACTCTACGTTCTTTTAAGGGGTCAGGCTACTGTGAAAATCACGAACGCTCGTTCGTTGTTCGAGGAAACGTGACTTGAAGAGGAAGGTCCAACATATCGTGCCGGAATCCCAGATTTAAGGTAAACTTATGATTACAACGATATCGGTTACTAACTAACGATTATTACTAACGATTCGAAGATCCTTAACGAGATTCTTTTTTTTAAATGACATTTGGTACATATCTTTGTCAATGTACGGACAAATAAATGTATAAACATTTTCAAATCATTTTACTTATTCTTTCAAAATGATTTTTTTAATAACCCTGAGCTTAGGTTGTGACGATAGCCTAACCCCTTAATTAACCTGGGTCCTTTAGATATGTATGTGGTATATCTACATATGTGTGTGTGTGTGTGTGTGTGTGTGTGGTAAAACTGTAAGGGGTGCTTTGCATGTAATTTCTCCATTTTCATCAAATTTCTTTATAGATTGTTCATGCTTACTAAACAAGCAAAGAAGCCGTATTTAGAAGAAGAAAAAATATATGTCTGACTGTCTGTACATTTACCCATTTATAACGTGGGAACTGCGTAATCTACATCGATGAATCTTTCACAGAAACATAGCCCAGAGCATAGAACGTGATTTAAACAATTGAGCATTACACTATGCAGTTTATTACAACGACAATGAGCAAGCATACAAACACCCATAACGTTTATATTGAACGAACAACTGGAAACCACAAACAAATGGTTAAATAAACTTTCACCATTTTTCAGCATTCACCATGTGAGTTTCAGATATTATCTCCGGCGATCATAGTTTTCAACAAACATGTTAAAGAAGCAAGGCACATAAAACTACAAACGATACATCCAAATCACCAAATGAACAAAACTTCAGAGACAATGTGGCATCTCTAATGATGTATGTGATCCCGCACAGTAAGATGGTGTAGATCCTTCTTACAAGGAACATCACTTAACTGTCGTCCTTCAATTTTATTGAAAGTCATATGTGCGATAAAGCATTGAAAAGTATTAGACACGTATTTCTTTTGTCTGCGGGGAAATAGTTTTAAAGGGGGAAACGATCTCTTAAAAAGGCGTTTCGAGAGGTAGTTTAGCAGCTTCACCCACAAGCAGTCCACCCATCTGAATGAAACAATAACCAAAATTCGTCTAATGTAAAGCGATGAAAATTCCATAATAGAAGCTTTGAAAACAAACAAAAACTAAGGGTCGACACGTCTTTTTTGAGTTTTCCCCTCAAAGCCGTTTTTCCGACGATAAGAAAAAAAGCGTGTTCAAGGCCGTAGGCCACAGTAACGGGTATAAAATCATGTTCGAATTTGACAATTTTTTTCCGTACGAAATAGTGATTCACTCATAAAGTTAATTACACATCTATTTAGTATGAATATCAAGCTGTTAGAAAATATATATCTTTTCTTTCGATGTACAAAATGGCCGCCTACTCGAAACTTCTGGAAACAGCTTTTTTCCAATTAGCGTGGCCAAACAACTTTAACCATTTTTACTCGATTTACTTCACATCTAAAAGTTATGTTACGTACGGAAATACTAATTAATCGAAAACTTTTCATTTTATGAGCAGTTATAACGAAATTTTCCACCGGAAATTAATTTCGTAAGTTCAAATACCTACAACTTTTGAATAAAACAATATTTTTAGATTCCGTACGTACATCTCTAGGTATTCTAATGTAGATTCACGAGAATTTTTGTTTTTTGTTCTTGGTAAAAAATTGCGGATGCCGAATGTCACGCCGCGGAGCGTCTAAAAAGAGATAACAAAAGAAAATATCAATGGTCAGCCATTTTGTACATCGAAAAAAAAAATATATATTTTCTAACAGCTTGATTTTCATACTAAATATATGTGTAATTAATATTATGAGTGAATCACTTTTTCATACGAAAAAGATTGTTAAATTCGCACATGATGTTATACCCGTTGTGGCCTAAGGCCTTAATGATTTTCAATGCTTTATCATATATACGAGTTTCGACAAAATTGCAGGCGGGCACTTAAGTGATGTTTCTTGTTAGCATCGTTGGTAAGGCTTTACACAACCCCGCCGACCTTTTTTCAATTTAGAGTTGAGGGCCATCGATTTGCCATTGATAGGATTGGAACGTCGGCGAAGTCGAGAGCAGATCTTATACATACACAGACATACGCGCGCGCATATTTATAGATCTTTTGAGTTACGTTCTCCACATTGGCAAGAATAAGGGTCGAGAACCTTTCATCTCTCCGTTTTCTCTCACCATCGGCGATTCTTTTTTCATGGTCGAAGCCTTTTTGTCTCCGATACTTGGCAAACTACGAGGAGGAGCGAGGAAACATTTTTTTTTCTTTTCTCGTCGGCTATAAAATGGAGATCAAGGACCGTGCAATCTTCAAGTATGAAAGATCCGCAGACGTTGGGAGGTGGATTGAAAGACTCGTGATGGAACAATATGATCCCTACAGCGTAGGATCCAATGCTTTTCCAAAGGAGTCGCCTCACGAGGCACAGAATATGGAATACGATGCTAATAACCGACAAAGCTCATCGCAAAGATCGTCGAAGCGACTTGTTGCGAACTCCGTATCGTATCTGTATTTTCAAACAACGGGAGTGTAATTTTTACAAAAAAAAAATCCGGTTTCATACTTCTACACCTGGTATAAGGAGATTCTAAGAAGAGTACAAGTTTGAAGGGCTTGGAATAATTCGCGAATCTGAGAAGAAAATTACTTAACTGACACTGGCCCAATACTTTGATGGGCAACTGGTTGGGCACGCACTGGCTTGCGCGCCGTAATGTAAAAAAGCGAGAAAACAGTTTATCGTTTCCGCGAAACTTCCGGTGCATTCGATTACTCGAATACGAAATTGGCAAGAGCGGGGAGATAAAGCTCGTCGTGTTTTGCGTGATGCTGTACTAGATTACGATAGGTCGGAGTATTTTTTTCGAGCTTTCGTATTCAAGCTTTTACATACGCGGTGATATGTGAAAGCTTGAATACGGTTTTACGTCACGGTTTTATTCATTGTTCACATACAAAAAGGTTCCCCTAAAACACACAGAATCCGACAAATGGTATTTATACGAATAGGGGGAACCGACTAGTGAATGGACGAATAACGACACTGTAGGATTCCGATGTACTGTAAAATGAGAATATTATAAAAGCTATTTTTTTCGTTGCTATAGCTAACAGAATATATTATTTTGATAGCAGAAATAATGGCAAAAAATAATATTGGAGGAATTAATAAATAAGTAGTGAGATGACTACTTGTCTATCAGTAAACTACGTCCATCAGTGGATTGACGAAGTTATCTGTAGATGGACACTCGACCACCAGTATATGGACATGCATGATAGATGAACGCTGTGAAGGATAAAGATTTATTATTTATTTTATTAAACGCTGTATTTGAACATCACTGTGTTGCACAAAAATTATAATATTATACACATGAATGTTATATTTGTCACGACGATTTCGTATAAAATACACAAAGCTTTCTTGCATCTTAACTTGTCATTCTCAGAAAAATACCAAATTTAGTTTCGATAGAAAAATAGAACATTAAATTTTGTCGAAAAAAAAGGAAATAAATAATTTGATGATAACATTTAATGAAATGTACATTGTCATCTCTCAACAGTAATTAATTTTGAAATTTTCAACAGATGAGCTGAATTCTTCACTCTGCACTGAGAATCAGCAGAACAGAGTCCACAGCAGGGTCCATTTGCTGCAAAGAGACTCACTATAAACATAAAAATGGTGCCACACTAGCCATAATGCGATAAAATACATTTTTCTGCGATTGAAGTGCAATAAAACTATATTAAAAACATTGTCTTGGACTTTAAAAAAAATTAATCTTGTTGGGTAAACATGGCATCTGGAATTTAAATTCTAGTACTCATTTGAAGATAGATAAATACCTCAATCAAAGATCAATAATGGTGATGGCCACGGACGATGAAAACAAACTTGTTACAACCGTACCCAATTTATCCTACCAGAAGGGCATCCTTGCTTTCATTATCGCCCGTTTCCTCTCTTCCATATCAGGCTTCATTCCATTGATAGTAATATTTTCTTCTTCGTAGTTTGGTATTTTCCTTAGCATCGTGAACTCACAGAGCGAGAGGGAACGCGGGCGAAAGGGGAGAAAAAGAGTAAGAAAACGAGAAGAAGAGAAAGCAAAAAAGGGAACTGCTGGAGACCGACAGATAGGATTTATAAAGTATTAATACTCGAGAGTGATCGTGTAACGTTTCACGTGGTTCACGTTCAACGTGTAAACATAAAACAAAATGATCCCGTTGAAAAGATGCCATCTCGTCAGCGTTGAAATAATATATTCCGATGATATCATTATTTTCATTTTTAATCCGGTGCGCAGCTAAGCGGTCACCCATCCGAGAGGTCGCCGTAGCTGCACACAGGCCCCGCATCCACACTGTAAAAACAAATCTGTCGTTTTTGCACACTTTAGGTGTGTGAATGGCTTTATACACTTTTTACACGTTTCAACGTGTGTAAGAAAATAACTTATTTTCTTACACACGTTGAAACGTGTAAAAAGTGTCTACAGCCATATACACACTCAAATAGTGTGAAAACAACACAATAATTTTTCTAGTACTGTACATGGGAAGCGTCGGAATAATACATTAAATAACAAAAGCTTTTTATTGTAAAAATATATGCATTTATTAAACTGAACTCAACAGTACTTATATATTTCTTTGTAGTATATGATGAGATGTGTCGCTGTTTTTCTTGTCTTCGCGTAGGCTAGGTTCTCGTACAGTTTCACGATGACGGCCCTTTTTTGCTTGTCGGTGATGGCCTCGAAACAAAAAACGTCGCTAAAGATTCAATTCGGCTATCGAGGTCTTGGAAAATAGATTCCAATTTGACGTTCTTCCACGTGACAAACTCAAAAATGTTCTACAAATGAAACAAACAGTTAAGACGAAATGTGGTCTTCAATTAACCGGTCAATCAATCGATGTCAACTAATGAGTTTCACGTGATGCCGCAACCAATGTGATTTAAAAAAAATATGATCAATAACTCGCAATTAACACACTTCAACTGTGTTGCTTTTTCCCGTGTTATTTTTGCTCGTGTGTTGCTATCAGCGTGTCTTGTTGAGTTTAATGTATGTAAATATGCGTCTTACATGTTGATTCTAGACGCTTTATGTGTGTTTGAATAAGCGTGTTATTGACGGGGACAGCTACGAAGGTGTGTAATAATTGAATGCGTAAAAATGGGATACTCACGTGTGTGCAATTGTAACGCGTTACGTGTTACCAAATGCATAAGTGGGTAGAATCAACATGGCAATGCTTGTCTAGCCTTCATGTTGTGCTACTTCTACATACTTTGAACACACGTCAAACACGCCCACTTTTTGCAGTGCACTACTACTACCACGACATTCGATCAAGTGGCCAGCCCGACATTAGCGATCATCGAGATACGTTGACGTTTGGGAAAGGTGACATCAATCTCGAAGCTAATGATGTTAATTCGATGCTTCGCAATCCCCTAATTCTTTTTGTTCAGCGCATTGCTGTTCGATGAACCGACCAACTGTCACGAAATACCAGTTGGTCGAATAACTGGCGAGGATTTCCGATGGACTTTCTCTCTATTGGCGTTTCGTTCCTTTTGTCGTTGAACTTGTAATTTGCGGTTTTCGGGACCGCCCATTGCAAATTGGCGAACCGATAAGAATCGCTTGGAAGGGTAACTGCGGTGTATCTAGTGGAGATACGAGTATACGGCGAGCCATGGTCGCTTGACGGAAACAAAGGAAAACAAAATCCCAAAATAGTAAACCGAGAGTGAGTGAGCTGGGGTAATGCACACGAGTGGAAGGTCAAAGAGAAGGTTGAGTCTCCTCATCATAGCTTTGGGGAAGGTTAAACACAACATATAGCTCTGTATATATAGATATATATGATACATTTCGAGGTATTGGATATCGTAAATACACACTAGTAGTGTAGGAGTATTTGCGAAACTCCCTAATGAGAAACGCGATAGAGGTCGTCGGAGGTAAAACTGATGGAGAGAACACCACTTGGCAGCTATTGTTCTTATCAGACCATGCTGGTTTCCGGCTGTGTCCTACGCTCAAATGTATGTGCTTGGACTGTTTTGTTCTTGCCCGCCGCCCCTAACCCCCTTTTGGTCTCTTTTTTACTCTCTTTCCCTCGTTCTCTCGTTCTCCCTCGCAACCCTTTTTCTCAATAAGCTCGAGACCGAGAATGTACAAATATATATATATATATATATATATATATATATATATATATATACGTATGCAGGTTTATAATTTTCAGTACAACAATTCCGAACTAGGCAGAGAAGAAACGCTCATTGAGCTTTTACTAGCCAGCCATAAGCACAGAGGTATGAACTTCGGGGCGAAAGGGGCTGGGGCAATGAATTCAAAGAACACGTATTTTATTGCATAGTCTTCCTGATGCGAAATTCTCGTAATTTTGTGGAAATATTCTCTGCCCCTTTTTTAGAAGCTTAACAGAAAAAATCACTTTCAAGTCCATTGAAGTCACTTAAATTTTATTTATTTATAATCACATAAATTCGATAAAAGCTACTGGCTGTTTTATTGAATTTGAAGAGCAGTGGATTTAATTTAAGTAGATATACTATTTAGTTTTTTCACTTCTTGTGTGTTTCACATTTATGCGGTTTAATTTGATTGAACTCGGCGAGAAAGGGCGATTCAATTAAATTGAATTCAATAAAAAACGCGGGCTTCAATTTGATCGCATCTACTTTTTATTGTGTGTACTTTTTACTTATCATTTAACACCACATTGATTCGATTAAGGGAGCACTCCACTGGAACAGGCTGAAAGAAGACCCTTTCGTGTAAATTTTCATTCAAAAAATACAAAATTAACGTTATTGAGGTATAATAGAGCCTCTGTTTAAAAAATGTAGTCCAACGGCCCGATCGATTACATGACAATGGCTGGTCTGAAAAATGAAAATAAAAAAGTTTTATAATCTATATAAATGGAGTTTTCTCTATACGTAACAGATTTAAAAAAAAAACACAAATGGGCGGGCGTTAAAAAGAGTGTAATTTTGGCGAAGCTTTTTCTTGTACTCGAACTTGGTCAATTTTTAATATTTGTAACTAGTAATTTACTTCGCGTATTCTTACGTGACATGTATACTTATCAAAGTATACATGTGTATCCTTTGAGAAAATGCAGATAACAACGATTTTTTTCGCCGCGTCACGGTGGTGTCGCGCCTTAAATCCTTTCCTGTTGTTTTATCAAATTCAAGTAATAGTAAGAATAATTAGATATGACTTTCATTTTTTCGAATTTACCGTATGTTATCCCAATACATTTCTCAAGCAAATATTCGTGATATCTCAAAAGGTTATACATATAATTGTAATGTTTAAAAAACTGCACGTGTACACGCGATCTTTTTAACTGTAGATATAGCATATTTCATACGATCTTCGATTATAGCATTTTGTCATTGCTCGAATATTGTTTTCATGGATTTCGATAATGCTAAAAAAAGAAGTTACTGACACATTTAAGTTTTAGCCATTACATTGCAATTCCCTATCTCTGACGTATTGCAAATCTCGCGTGTATATCGCCTGTTGCTAGAATGTGGGTTTTAATGAAAGTACATATCGTGAACAATAACGAGATAACATACCGTATAATAAAGGCATTTCTATTCCGACAGAACAAGCGAAACACGTCGTTATTATTTGCACGAGGCTCTTTCGTTTGTTATCGTTCGGTTTGAACGAGCATCGATGTTATCGTTATGGAACACGGAGAAATTCTTGGTCAAATCGCGTATTCCCCGGACGAATAACTATGCCCGAATACCCAGCCTCATGTGCGATTTATTCACATTTCCGTTATAATGACGGCTCGACATTTGGGTAACAATGTAGTATCATGTTGCAAGTCGTTTCTCTGAGATCGTTCGCCGCAAATTCGATTGGTCCGCTTTTTTTTTTTATATGAGGTATTGCACAAAACCGTATTGAAGGAGTAATGTACTAAGAAAATTGGAAAAATGGTTTTTTTGTTCGACTGTTGAAGACCATTGATTTTGTTGAAGACCGTTTAATAATACTCACAAAATCGGTCGAGTTATAGAAATGATAAGTAGTACGCTCGGGGAGCGCGGTCGACACGCAGCAACTATAGACACGTTTTTCTCGAAACTATGGTTTTCAAGTCGACAACCACAATATCTCGATAAGAGGGCATCCATAAATTACGTCACGCAAAATTTTCCAATCCCCCCCTCCCCCCGTAACCGAACCGTAACGCCTGGCCTGAACCCCCCTCCTTATTCCGTTACGTAACGGATGCTTTGTCGTCAATAATCGCGTTTTAAAAAAAGAAATAACTAATATTGAAAGGATTGGGTTTATACTCATTTCATGAAGTATATATTCATCTAGTTTTATACCAATTTTTATTATTAAAAAAATTAACCCTGATTTGACGACGAAAAAAAATTGACTTTATTGTCCCATCGATATCTGTATGAAAGGTTTTATGATATTTATGATTTGTAAATAAAAAGTCAACAATTTAACGAAATCTATACAAATGTAGCTATCGATATGCGTAGCCCTTTTTTTATGTTGGTTTGTTTTACAAAACGCCGACAGTCTCGACATTTTTTTCTATCTTCAAGGCCCTTTTTTGTACTCCAGCAATCTTTAAAAATAATAATGATCAAAATTCAAAAAATCGGCCAAGTACAAGCTTAGTCACTGCGGTTAAAAAATGCTTTTAAAACATTGGAAATCGCTCGATAATTTTTTGAGTTTTCACTGAGACAAGGTCAAAAATCAGTTTCGAGAAAATCGCGATCAAAGTTTTCGTGCCACTTTTCTTGGTATAAAGTTATGTTTTTTTTTATTAGAATATTGATACTTACATTAAAGTATCAAGACGCGGGCGATATGACAGTTTTTCATCTTCATTATATTTCACAAAATAATAAGAGCTTGCACTTCATCTGTTCTGAACGATGAGTTTTAAATTTAAAAACTTGAACATGCAGAAATTTTGCTATTTCTGATAGTTAGGCAAAGAGTGACGTAACGCAAACCACGACCCCCCCCCCACGTACGTAGACCGTAATGCCAGGCCGAACCCCCCCCCCCCCCCCCCATTGCGTTACGTAATTTATGGACGCCCCCTTACCAATTGGCCGTTTGAGCCCAGATTTCGCTATACACCTTCAGTAGACTATCTTTCAACGCTGGTAGCAAAATTGAAGCGAAGTGTATTTTTTCAAAAATATAACTCGTAGAATGGTTACTAAAATAGGAAAAATTGATAACCAATATTGAGCACGCTGCCATTCTGTATTTTTTTAAATTGAATCTGGAACCCAACATCACAAAACTCGTACAGATTAAGAATATGTTTGGTTTTTTTTCGATTCACGCAACGTCCACAACACTGGTCGGCAATTAGCGGCGTTTTCCGCGCGCTTTATATTTTTATACTTCGTACATATTCTTGAAGGATCAATAAACATGTGTATTCATTTTTTTAGTCATTATTTGAGTCATTCCGTCCTAAAAACACCTCCTAAACAGCGCTCTGGGCAACAACACTGCCCTAACGATACGAATAAACAAGTGAGGTCAACTACACGGCGGTCGATACTTGTGTTATTTTAATATTATTTTTATTTTGGTCAAAATTTGTTTAAATTCTATTTTTTTTCTATGTATTTCATTATGTTGTGTCCCAATCTTACTAGTTTATTGTTGTTTCTTCATATAGTCGTAATTGGATTATCGTTATGAAATATTGTCGCTTCGCAACGAACGTTTCGAGAAAACGGCTTTAAAAAAAAGTCAGCAGACCTTCGAAGCAAACTACGACTCCAAACACAATGAATTATATAACAGTTGAAGTGGTAGGAAATGGTGTATGGTGTCACGTGGGTTCGCGTTGCAAATTGTCGCGGCTTATTAGCCGGCGAACGAGGGTCGAGCAAATACGTAACGCCATCGGGTGGTTTCCGATACGTTCGCTAATGCGCGATTAATTGACTAATTAGCGAACAGTCACACACAGCGAGCGAATGTGCGGACACGTGATAGATTTTATTTTCAATGCCTTCGTGGTGATGTCGTGCCACGGTGCCGCGTGCGCACGTGAGCTTAAGCCTCTGATATGCAACTGCTCACAGGCTCGTAATTTAACATACACGTACCATAGATTGCGTAACCAAAAAACATTCTATCCTGACCATATCATATGTAGAGTGTTATCTTTTCTCCCCTACGCGTAACTGAAAAAATAGAAAGTTCGAGTGAATGAAATTGGCAATGAAACGAACACTAATTTCTTTGATCAAACAAATAGGCCTTTAAGAGAAATGAATGGATTCGTATAGAGGAACGAATTTGAGAAATTCATTCGCACTACCGGCTCCTTCGACGGAAATCTTTGCTCGAAAGTTCGAACTTGAAGTTTCGCTTTCATGAAAAATGTACATATTTTTGCGCGGCAGTTATTTCTCGAAGAAATACTTCGTAAGTCGCGTTGAATCTTCGCCAAAGTCTAATGTACTACGATTAAATATGAGAACAAGAGCTACCCTCTCCTCCCGAGGTCTTTCGGTTGCAGCATTGGTAATTATATAGATTTGTGACTTTTCCTAATATGGCGCTAAAATTGCTTTTTCGCAATTTTTCCGCGAACGATTTCACGCATTTTTTTTCGATTATTGCATTATCGAACGTGGAAAATATGACCAATGACGTACCAATGTAACGAACAATTGCTAAAAAAAGTAAAAGCCCTGAAAATACGACCAATGATATAACAATGTAACGAATAATTGCTAAAAAAAAAAAGTAACTGTCCTGAAATTTGCATTTTTTTTACAATTTTTTCAAATGTATTTTTTCCGAAAAAAAATAACGAATAATTTTTTCGTAAAAAATGTAACGAATAATTGCTAAAAAAAGTAAAATTCCTGAAATCCAGAATTTTTTACAATTTTTTTCAAATATATTTGTTTTGTAAAAAAATCTGGAACCCATAAAACCGTTTCCCCCCAACATAACGTCATTATTTGCACAAAAAGAAGCGTTAAATCGCGAAAAAAATATTGGCAGCCCACTCTCAGGTAAAGTCACTACATAATATCATTACCGCACCATTTCCACCGGAACGTTATACCTCATGGTTTTTACCGCAACTCAGTATTTCGTACGCATTTACATGAGACCTGTAAAACAAGCACTGATTTTGGGTATATTTCAAGCCTGGAAGCACAGTTTCCGGATATGCGAGATTCCCAGTAATGAGGTGTTCTTTTTATTAGCTCGCAGAACGGGCTCTCTTTCGACCATGGAAAGAGGGAATAGTAAAATTCCTTATAGTTTATTGTCACCGCAATCATAATATGGTTAACACAACTATAAACGAAAAGTGAGTAGGTCTAAACATGCGATGTGGGTGTCGAGTTTAACTATCTATTATCTCCGAAATAACGATTTACTATTGTAAAAGGCTTGACAATATAGATATGGTTAACTCAGTGCTATGACAAAATCGGCGCACAAATACTTACCTACCCATGTGCGGGTCTACGACGTTCCGAGTACGGCCGACGTTCGGCTGTATCGTTGCAACACGTCGGCTGCCAATGGTCGACGGCCTATGATGAGCCAGCGTTGGCGAAACGTACTAGCCATGGTTGGCTATCAGGCGGCGATGGCTCGGCAGTCGACGATCGAAAGGCGACTATGGCGCAGAGTTGCCGAAACCGTTATTCGATCGTCGCTCCGACGGTACGCTTGATAGTTGGCGCAACGCTGGTCACCACGGTTCATCCGACGCTGGCTAGTCGTCGCCCGGGTGTAGTTGGCCATGTGTGCAGACCCAGAATACAGCCAACCCTTGGCAGTAAGACGGCGTCGAATAAACAGCCGACGATCGGGACGCGACTATGGCTTAGAGTTGGCGAAAGTGTTGTTCGAACGTCGCGCCGACGTTACGATCAGTACTTCGCGCAACGTTGGCTACCACGTTTAATCCGACACTGGGCAATCGTCGCACGGGTGTAGGTGACCATTTTTTGTAGACCTAGAGCTCGACCGATGCTTGACCGTAAACAAAGTCCAGTAGACCGTTGGTACCCGACCTCCACCGTTCGAATTTTCTTTTGAGCTTGCCTGAACAGTATTGTGTAGCGCGCAACCTAAACGGTGTGGATATTCCACAGTGGAATTAATTTAACCAATGGCGGATAAAAATAGGTCTTCGTATAATCGCGTACAAAAGTTTCGTCGTCTCCATAAAGAGGAAAACGAAGTTAACGCTTCTGCCCACCAATCAACTTCTAACAGCTACACGGAGAGAATTTTTAAGTAATTTTTACTGTGAAATCACAGTCACTCGGTGACAAATGTGCAATTCTTCAGGTTTTTAGGAAATAAATTATAAATTTTCATGGAAATGAATCAAAATTTACTTTTGCGTAACAGAAATTTAACTTGTTTTCCAGAATTTTTACTGAAATTAATAGTAAAACTTCATGAAACGTAAAGATTACGACAATAAGTTTAAAAAAGTGCTAATATAAATGAAATTTTTCAGTGGAACATTGAGAAATTTGCGTGTTTTCCATAAAAATTTAAAAAAGGAAGCCGAAATTTTCCGTGCGTCCACCGGAATTTTACGTTCTTTATAGTAAAATCAGTTAGGGCTAGGTCGCCTGACCGTACGCGTGAGCTCTGTGTGCGAGCGTGCGTATACGTGAACGCAAGCTGTGAGAGTGGGCTTATGTATGACGCAGTATGACGAGCACGAACGACGCCGACCCGCGTTGCTTAGCAACAGCGGTACCGCGCATGCGCATTATAGTACGAAACATGAGCCAAGAAAGCCTCGTGGTCTCGTGCAGTCTAACGTGTTCTACGCAGTTGTACGCAAGAAAACAAAGAAACGTGAAAAGAAACTTCGATAAAGGACGTCTACAATGGTACGGAAAGATGATATGCTAAAATAAGTAGCAATCAAGAACACAAATGTTCAGAAATACAGTATATAGAGTATTTATTTAATCATAGGGAATTCATTTTTCGCTAGGGATTTTAGAAATTTCAAGTTTGTCCAGGTTATTTTTACTGTAGAAACTTGGAAGTTTTGAGGCAGCCCATTGTTAAAATTCTACACGAGAATGTGTCAAAATTTTTACTGAAAGAAATGTAAAAAATTATGCTACTTGCTTAAATTTTTACATGAATGAAAGCAAAATATTAAAAGCTAGTGTCAATTTTTGACTATGTGCACATTTGTCACCGGTTTCAAATTTTTAATGTAATTTTTACACGGACATTTCACCGTAAAAAATACTTAAAAATTCTCTCCGTGTATGTTTCGGGAGCAGACACGATTGATAGTTCCTTTGGGCCTTCTTCACATTTTTGTTACCATTCTAGCGTTTATAACGTTGTACGACTGAATATATTAATAACGTTGTAAGACTGAATATATTTATGAAGTTGTAAGACTGAATATATTTATGAAGTTGTAAGACTGAATATATTTATGAAGTTACAAGACTGAATATATTTATGAAGTTGTAAGACTGAATATATTTATGAAGTTACAAGACTGAATATATTTATAACCTAAGCTAGACATCAATACGTCAATCACTGACAATAAATTTCTATTAATGCTATGTCTTTTTTCTTTTAAATAGTCAATCTGCTATTCCTTTAAACACCCTCTCGTAAATGTAGTGCCATCGTCGCAAACGACGTAGGGTCGATTGCGCAAACGACGTAGGTTCGATGCCGCAATGGATGTAGGGTCGACGCGGTGATCGACGTAGGATCGATACCGCAGTCAGCGCAGGGCCGACGCAACAATCGGCTTAGGGCCGACGTTGCAATCGACGAAGGGCCAACATCGATTAAATATTGTGGCGCAACGTTTGGGAGGATCGTCGGGCCGACGTTATCATTTGGACGTTTATTGGACCCCAAAACGACGTTGGCGAACAGAGTCGGGCCGACGTCCTAACGCCGGCAAGCGTCGTTGCGCCAACGTAGGCGCGACTTTAAAATCCTACCTGGGTATGTTGTATACTGTACGTTAGGGTTTATTCAGTCAAACTTCTACTATTCTATTCAAGCTTGTACAATTCATGTGGTTATCATTAATGTTTTACGAGTATAATTTGTTAGAAGACCTTATGAAAAGTGACTATCTGGAAAAAAAACTATGGTAATGTATACTTGTAGCGAAGACATAAATCATTTGCAGTTGGAGCAGCCACGGCATTGTAGTTTTAAGAACTACGCATGTCATAGCGTCTCAAGATAGTACGTAATATGTTTGTTGCATTGCAAAAGTAGGCTGTTAGTTGAACACTTCTTCTTGTGGTTCACCTTTTGTTCTTATAGGACACATATTACAATGCTCATAACAGGTCGTATCATATAATCACAAATCATATAAGCACAAATCACTATTCTATGGTACAAAACTATTGTGATGCGCCAAAAATGCATTCAAGCAGTGACTTATGTCGTAAAAAAATATCTGTGCAAAATGTCACGTAAATCGGTGGTAAAAGCTACTCGGAAGTACAGCCGGAATCACTTTTGTCTGTTCTGCCATATCTGCGATCAAGATGCCACAAGCACTTGAGAGCGCAGTGACGGCGTCCGTAGTATAGGCAGAAATTAGGCAGTTCGTAGGGTCGGTTCCATGTGTAGGCGAAATATTTTCTTCGAAATAAATAATTGCAGGAGATCAGCGAACGAAGAATGATCATTTTAAAAAGTCATCGAGGTGGAACTATCAGTTGTGGAACTATCAGTTGAAGCCTTGAACCAGCACTTCAATAACACACCAAATATACATACAGCAGGTCGTATCTTATAATATGGTACAAATCACCGCAAACATCGTCGCAAATCACAGGCAATATTTTAAATCAATGTATATATATATGTATATTTTTTTTAGTCCTGTTCACCATCAGAATCTTGGGGGAGTACATTTTTGATAGTGTCGGGGAATATCGATTCTATGAAAACCAACTGCATTGAACAATAAACGTATGCTTGTAAAATGGGCGATTGCGGTTAACATCCGTGCATAATTTAAGCAACGGCTAAAGTATCAATAAGCCGTACTAAACTTTTGGCAGTTACTATACCCACGAAATATTATTGTCCCTTTAGGGAAACATGAAATATAGTTCAAATATGGTTGGAAACACCACACATTTCAACAAAACTCAATAAGACCTATATTTTTCGTTGAACACTTCGGCAGATGTACATCCACGGTAAGTCCCAATGAAATCGAAAGCGCCGTTATAAAAGCCACAATAACGAAGTTCGTACTCTGGAAGAATGAAATCAGATCCAACAGGGTCAAATTAGCATTCCACTTCAGTCTAAGGAGAAAGTCCATCGGGAGGCAGCAGGCTCTTCGAGGCTTTCAACGTCAGTGTTGTCGAATCTGTAGCTCCTCTTACGTGCGCTTACCTCCTTTCGTCCGAAGACTTGAATACCCTTTGATGGCCGACCGACAATGACGGTATTGGAACAATTTCCAGACAATGTGCCGGTACGACCAAGAAGACGAGGAGAAGACGATTGTGGTCGTGCAGCGATTCGCGTTGAGCGATTGTATCGCCGTTGTCGCACCATTCTGGCCATCACAGCCGACCGGACTATTCACCCGAAGGTTATCGCAATCACGGTGTGATATATCGGTTGGTTATGGCCTGCTATTCTTCCACAACGCAGCGTGAATACCTACCACCGAAATACCCTTTCTCGCTGCCCTCCGCTGTGATGCTCCTTCCCAACGCCTAATCTCGACTAAGATATTCGCCCGAATTTGCCGGTCGGAATATTCATGAGAGATCCTCCATGGGCGATGTACCCGGGGCCCTCAATCCTATACGGTACACATAGGATGCGTATAGGAAAGATCGGCCCTTCTCGGATATGTATACGTACGTACAGGTTGTATGTACAGGGCATACATAGCCGATTTCGGTAGCAAGTACCTAAAGGGGGAAGGAAACGGAAGCTGCATAGCTGGTTAAGGGGGAAGAGGAGAGTAGGGAGGGCTAGAAAGCTTGCTTTACGAACGAGTGAATCTATGCAGATGAGAGAGGTAACGTAACGAGAATACAACTAACACCGACAGCCGGTATCCAAGCTTCAATTAGCCAAAGTGTATAAGCGAATCCTCTCTCAAACTCCGTCTGGCTCTCTCCCTATCACCCTCTCTCTCTCTCTCTCTTTCTCTTTCATTCTCTCTGTCTCTCTCTCTCTCTCTAGCTCTCTACGACCTCACGATATTCACAAAAGCGCATATTTGCCCGAATATGCATTTACCGCAATGTTGATAGCTGCACGGAAATCGGCACGCCAAAATACAGGAGATGTGTTGAACCACAGGCGCATACGGTATCGGTCTCGCCATTTCATGGCGTTTGCGGAAGATGCAATCAAAATGGCGACCGTTAGCGGTGTTACCCTTTCCCGCCGTTTACAGTGAAAGAAAATGGCTTTGACCGATTATATTCGTCATTGTGGAATGCGAACCAATTATTTATTTACAAAATGGAATATTAGGTTACTTTGATAATTATTTATTTCATCGAAGTAACGAATACTTGGAGTAATGAAATGTTCCAGTGTTCCATATTAATGGTTCGTTTACTACGTGTGAATGCAGAATTTCACCGATCCACGTGTTGTTTTTCTCTGTGCATTACTGCGCGGAGAACAACTTTGGTTGAAATATCTATACAAATTCAGGATAATGGCATTTAGTGAGTATATTGGATAAAATCGGTGAAACGATGAAACGGTTACTGTAAAATAGAATTAATAAAGAATAGAAGTAAAATAGAATTAAATTTAAGGTAGAATAATTTTCACATTGCTCCAGTTTTCTTCGCTAAAATGTTTTACACATGGATATTTGAAAAGCATAATTTCGAGAAAAACGCTTTTAAAGTTGCTGCGTCTCGACCGCGCTCGTCGAGCGTACTCCTTCCAGTTTCCATAACTCGGCTAATTTTATGAGTATCATTGAACAGTTTTCACACATATCCAGAAAGGTCTGTGGAATAGATTTTTTTTTAACACGATTTTTACAAATTCCTGAAAAACAGCATTGCCTTAATACTGCATAAGGGAAAATAAGGTTTTTCATTAATAAAAGTTTACCTTCCCATATTTTCTACACGCCCTTGACCGCTTTTTCGTTATCTGGTGTAACTCGCAGCGGTCCAATATTTGCTTATTGCATTGTATATCTAATAAAAAAAAGGAAGGATTATTGATAACAGCAATAACCATGAATATAATGATTATGTAGACACAAAGGTGATTACACAATTACAATGAACGTTTGAAAAACATTTCATCTTGGTTTATCGTGTTTCTATGCATCACACATTTTCTTATTTATTTTCAGGACAACCCGTAGTTCATCCGGTGTCGCAGACGATCACGGCGGACGAGGGCCAGTCCCTCGAGATAATAGTGGAATTTTGTTCTCTACCGGCCTACACGAGAGTCCTTTGGCTCTCATGGGAGAGGGTCTACGTGCCCGGCGCCGACGTCACGTCTGACGGAGTTTTTGCTCCTCAAATACTGGTAAAAAAATGAAAAAAAAAAAACATACAGAAAGGTTTTTTTTCCAGCAGATTTACGGAGTCCATATCACTATAGCATTTTTTTTCGTCCGCGTTGAAAAAATATCCCCGAAATTCTGTAATAAAACGCAAACAAAGCTCGGAGCTATACTGTGACGAGAATTCGAGGCAATTGACGAGTGAGTTCGTGCTTGTGAAATTGCAAAAACAAAAAAAAAATAAATTCCTTCGTTGTTGCAAGGTCCACGATGATCGAGGTTAAAGCACTTTTTTAGTCGTCCCAGCAGCCCCACTTGCAAATTCATTCGATTTATAAATCAAATATTCCCACCGATCTCAAAATCTTCTAGTGCCCTCGAGACAATAGAAAAGCAAACAAGAATCTCGCGTAAAAATCGCACGAAAACGAAGCTTATTCCCCACGTACGAGAAAGCAAAAACAAAAAAAAAGGAAGGAAACCCGTATTTTCCGAAGATTCGAGTATGGTAGTGTGAGGGAGCGAGGGTGGGTTGTAAACCGTCGGGGCTTCGCTTCGTAATATATAGTGCCCGCAGGGGCCCCGTTACTATATACCAGCAAGGCGCACAAGGACTATGAATTTTTTTCTCGCCATGTTTTTCCGCTTTGTCGAAAGACGAATGCGCCGAGAAAGAGACTGGCGAGAGGGGCGGGGGCGCATGGGGGTGCAAAGCTATACGGCTTCGTGATCTGAACGATTTGTCGGATTTCTGTCGCAACGGGCTGTTGCGGGAACGCAGAATTGGTGCGGTCCATATAAGGCGAGGCAAGGCGAGAGAGAAAACGAGATGGGCTCGAACTTGTCCTCAGGGGGTAGTTCCGCCCTCGTATATTGTCTCGTCACGAATACAATCCGTGAAACATCACAAGCCGGGGCCGTTTTATTGGCGAACATAAAAGGAACCCTCAAAATTACGCTACGTCATACGAAATGGAAATTCTGATCGATCTCAAACACGTCAAATGGTGCTGCTACAATTGTAAACGCATCGTGTACACACCTTTGTACGTACATGCACATAGGGATAGAGATCCATGCATTCATGTTGAGGTTGTCCCATTCGAGTTTTTCCACGCAAATATTTCACAATACATGGGTTTTCCGAAAAAATACCTGTTTCTCGTACGACTTGTAGTGTTTTAAGGGGAACCTACGATGGTGCACAGGAGTACTGTTTGGCTGGAAGCACCTCCGAAATTTCAAAGTTACCTTGGTTTTTTTCAATGGTATGATAGCTTTTTCTTGGCTGATGGCACACTTCGATGCGAATTCATTGATCTTGGGGGGGGGGGGGGGTACCTTTAGGCGAGGAAAAAAATGCTGATTTTCATGTTTTTTTTAAAGAGATTTCTTCACCATTTTTGAGACTCAGGCTAGTTTCATCACTACTTTTGACTATTGCATGATATTTTTATTATTAATCTCCAAAAATGGCGAAGGACTAAACTGGTTGCGATGTTGCCGAACGGCGTGACACGTAACGTTGGCGAGATCAATCCGAAAAAAAACTAACGGAGATTTTTCCTTAATGGACACTCGTACGCAGAATATGAACCAAGCAAAAGTGAGAAGTGCTAGAAATCGATAAAATGGTACTAAAATGGCTCTGAAAAAAAAGATTGAATTTTCCAAAAAAATGGCTACATTTTGCACAAAAAAGACGTTTTTTTTAAACTTTCAAGAACATTTGGATCATGTTTTAGACGATGAAGTTAGAACGATTTATCCCGAATTTCATCAGAATCGGTCGATTAGTTTTTTTAGCTACACTAAAACGCCAGTTTTGAAAATGCAGTTTAGAAGACCGTGTCATTGCTCCGCCATTTTTTAAGATCCATAAAAAATTTACACATGTTTATACTGCAATTATTTCATGGCATTGAAAATGTAGTCAGACTTTTCGGGTAATAAAAAACATGAACATGTGAATAATATAAGTTAGTTTTTATTATTTTAAAAAATATATTTATACGCTGAGGTATGTAATTGGGTTTGTTTGTATTTGTATTTGTTTCTGGGTTAGCGGGGTAACCCAGACCCCTATACCCAGCCCACCTCAACAAACACACACAGTTTTAAAAGCACTTTCAATGCTAAATAATACCATCTAACAGCGAAAAGTAGTAATAAAACATACATTAAGTCCCGAACGTGATGAAGAAATCTTTCCTTAAAAAAAAATCATGAAAATGAGCAAACTTTTTTCCCGCCAAAGGTGATGCTTTCCTCAAATGATGTTCCTCACCTAAAGTTGATGTTCCTTGTAAGTATCTTATGCAATCTTTCCCACAAACCAGCCAAAAATATAAACAATGTAAAATTGAGGGTGTAGGTCCACTACGAGAGAACGTGAGATGATCCCTTAAGACGTCTTCTCACTTTAGACGTCGGGAAAAGGCTATGTGCATGATTTTTTTTGATAGGTTTATATTATAGATATTGATATAAAACTTATTACACTTTTAAAATACGTTAAAAAAAAATTATTCGTGTCACTATTTATAGACGAAAATGGTAGTTAAAAAAATGTCCTAAAAAATGGAAGGTCTGCGCTGTTGATGAAATCTCGGAGATGGATAATCGAACGGTTTTAGATTCAGTATCTTAATGACTATAGCGTTTATCATACGATTTTTGATATATATGTAAAAATAACAAAATCGCGGTTACTTCCGAAAAAAAACAAAAAAAAAGTATTCATTTCGCCGTTTTTGGCGGAAAAAACAGTAAACATCACACGGAGAGAATTTTTAAGTATTTTTTACGGTTAAATCTCCGTAAAAATTACATTAAAAATTTGAAACCAGTGACAAATGTGCACGTAGTCAAAAATTGACACTAGCTTTTAATATTTTGCTTTCATTCATGTAAAAATTTAAGCAAGTAGCATAATTTTTTACATTTCTTTCAGTAAAAATTCTGACACATTCTCATGTAGAATTTTAACAATGGGCTGCCTCAAAAATTCCAAGTTTCTACAGTAAAAATAACCTGGACAAACTTGAAATTTCTAAAATCCCTAGCGAAAAATTAATTCCCTATGATTAAATAAATACTTTTTTCATCGGCGTTTCTGAACATTTGTGTTCTTGATTGCTACTTATTTTAGCATATCATCTTTCCGTACCATTGTAGACGTCCTTTATCGAAGTTTCTTTTCACGTTTCTTTGTTTTCTTGCGTAGAACTGCGTAGAACACGTTAGACTGCACGAGACCACGAGGCTTTCTTGGCCCATGCTTCGTACTATAATGCGCATGCGCGGTACCGCTGTTGCTAAGCAACGCGGGTCGGCGTCGTTCGTGCTCGTCATATTGCGTCATACACACGCACACTCACAGCTTGCGTTCACGTATACGCACGCTCGCACACAGAGCTCACGCGTACGGTCAGGCGACCTAGCCCTAACTGATTTTACTAAAAAGAACGTAAAATTCCGGTGGACGCACGGAAAATTTCGGCTTCCTTTTTTAAATTTTTATGGAAAACACGCAAATTTCTCAATGTTCCACTAAAAAATTTCATTTATATTAGCACTTTATTAACTTATTGTCGTAATCTTTACGTATCATGAAATTTTACTATTAATTTCAGTAAAAATTCTGGAAAATATTTTAAATTTCTGTTACGCAAAAGTAAATTTTGATTCATTTCCATAAAAATTTATAATTTATTTCCTAAAAACCTGAAGAATTGCACATTTGTCACCGAGTTACTGTGATTTCACAGTAAAAATTACTTAAAAATTCTCTCCGTGCAGAATTTGAAACAATCCTTGATATGCTATAGTTGTGAGGAATATGTGATTAACATTTTATAAGGATCGGATCAGTAGTTTCGAAGATTTTATCAACGAGCCGTCGAAAAACGTTTGAGCGGAGCAGATGAACGTGCTCGGGTAGTAAAGTAAAGGTCACACAAAAATACAGTTGGCTTCCACCGATCTTCATAAAATTTTAGTATGATACTTTTGGATACGTACACTTTCAAAAAATGTTATAAAAAAAAACGATTTTTTGAAAATTACAAAGTGAGTAAACGCCTTAGATGATGGTCCACGTATCTCATGCAAAATTTCCCACAAACCAGCCAAAAATGCAAACTATGTAAAGTTGAGGGTGTACATCTGCCTATTCCACAAAAAAACAGATTAAGGGGGTCGTCTAGTGTGTCAGATAAAAAAATCGATATTTTTTCTTCATAAATCACATCTAAAACATATATAGATGACGTGGATACAAAGATTTTTCGAAATTTAAAGCCGTTGAAAAGTTACAGCCATAAACCGGAGCAGGTATACGGAGCGATTACGGTTACGATTTTTTCAAACTGCTGCCATGATATCTTCAAAACTAGTTGATTCATTCTGCTCAAATTTATACAGCATCTTTAGTACATATATAACTACAAGTTGAACTAAAATAATTAAACTTGCTTCGTTAGTTTTCTTTGTATCAGCTACATAGACCCCAAAAAAGTACGAAAAATAGCATTTTTTTTCGAAAGCGTAAAAAAAAATATTTTTTTGGAATTCTAACTTAATTTTAGGTCCATGTAGAGCCTCAAGTCTTACGATTGAAATTGCGTTTGGTTTTGCGATTTTGAATAAGTAGAACGGCCGGAATCATGGCAGCAGTGAAGCACCTCTTTTTATATATTTGTTCCTGTTGGGCGGTGTATCTCTGACTATCGTCTATATAATGACTTCAAAAAATTCACAAAGTTTGTTTAAATGTTAACAAAGATGATATACAATTTATAAATTATTTTATTTTAATGGTTTGTCGAAAAAAAACCCAAAAAAGCATTAAGGGCAGATATACACCTAGGAGCCGGAAAAAGGTAATTTATGTGAATTTTCTCAAGGAAAACTATTTGAAATTTCGGATTGGGGTTTTAATTATCTAAAAGTATATACGTTCAAAAATATGTTTAATTTTCTTTATTTAAAAAATCGGTACCCAAAATTTCTCGAAAACCAATGAACCGATTGCCTTGAGGTTTTTGTGGTTATTCTATACACCATTATCTAGTACTTGTCATAGCTGATTTTGAAAATATCGATTTATGACAAAATGGCGGTCGTTTGAACATAAATAGTGATTTTTGGGCCAAAAATTAGTAATTATTTTGCCTATAAAACAAAGGCTAAGTAACGGGAAAAAAAATCCTATGACTAGATAATGGTGTACAGGATAACCACAAAAAACCTCAAGGCAATCGGTTTATTGGTTTTCGAGAAATTTTGGGTATCGATTTATTTTACGACGCTCCAAGGATCGTACAATATCCTTGTATATTTGTGATATTTTTAAAGAAATAAAATCAAACATATTTTTGAATGTATATACTTTTAGATAATTCTAACCCCGATCCGAAATTTCAAATAGTTTTCCTTGAAAAAAATCACAAACATCATCTTTTTTCGGCTCCTAGGTGCATATCGGTTAATTTGCGAACTTGCGACAAGCAATTTACAATTGATATAAGGTAAATGTCCCAATTATTGAACAGCTAAGGATTTGGGGGATTGAATTCGGTGAGAAAAAATATAAAATAAAGAAAAAAACCATCGCTTTCTTGTTCAAATGATACTTTGATATTTTTACTTTCGAAAAATCACCCTTTAAATTATTTTTAAATGATTGCAAATGAACAAAAAAAAGAATAACAATTTGAAGCATGCAAATGTCCCAATTATTGAACACTGGAACTGCCTATGTCCCTAATATTGAACAGGCATGTCCAAGTTATTGAACACTCTCGAGAATTCTTTTTCCGTTCTGAAAATATTATTTTGGGTACAATATTAAGAAATAAAAGCAAAATCAAACACTTAAATAATCTTTAATTAATCATGTAAAAATACAAAAATATATATTTAGTCCCTTTTGACAGGTTTTTGGTTCATTCGCATTTGGTTTATTTTTTCTTTTCAACTCGAATTTTATTTTATTTTTCTTTTAAGCTTCCTCGTTTTTATGTTCTGTTTTTGTTTGATTTTGTCGCAGCTTTCTTGTTTTTCGACTCCAACTTGATTTTCTTTTTATTTACCGCTCTGCATATAGTGCGGTTTTTACAACTTCCGCACTATATGCAAAGCGACGTTTTTTTGTCGCCACGTTTATGCCGTTTTATTGAGAAAATTTTGTCCCTGAAATATCGGAGAGCAAAAAATATTGAACATTACATTCGTATTTTTAGGTTACATTTAGGTTATATTCTCTTTTTGCTTTTCTTTTTATGTTTATTGCACGAAAATACAAATAAAAAATATATTTGACGATCTTAGAGTTATTATTAAAAGAATAAAGGTAAGTTTATTCAGGAACTTACAGTTTTTGTTTGAATAAATCCGATTCGCACGATCTGTCACACGTTAACTGTCTCGATGTTTTGATGGGTTTAATGACGCCATCTTGGAGAATTCGAGTGTTCAATAATTGGGACACACGGCATTTTCTATGTCCCAATGATCGAACACCGTATTTTTTAACAAATAATTAATTAAATTTTTTTTCAATTGTTATTTGTGAGAAATTTTCTGAGGAACCGGAAACGCCTTTACCTTTGAGATGTGACAGTTTTTGAATTTTTTATGCCCTTACTCATGAAGCGACGCGTCTTAGCAAAAAACGATAAGCAGTTACCACGAGACGTCAAATCGGGTCACCGTTGCTGATTAAATAATTTTTTTCTCTATTAATGAAAGCTTTTTTGCACAAGTAAGGTAACATTTCGATAGCTAAAAGTTCCATACATGTAATGACATTTTTATAAATAAGTAAATGCATGCAGGTGAATGAGAAATAATAAAAATACAAGATAGTGTTCAATAATTGGTACCTGTTCAATAATTGGGACATTTACCTTACGGTGTCAGTGCGCGAGTCACGCCACTCGAAATCATTTTTTTTTTCTTTCTTTTTCACTCACACTTTTCGCTTCCACGTCGCTTTTGCGAGCGCCAACTGCGAGTCTTTGAGCCAGTCTCTCGTTGCAGGACGGCGAGACCGAGGCGTGTTACCGAAGTACGTTGAATTTCGAGAACGTTCAATGGTCCCACGCCGGGGAATGGATGTTCCTTGTACGCTCGCCGGACGGGATCGCGGATGCGGCGGTGTTGTTGAACGTAGCGAGAGCTTCTGGCTACAGCGACGCCAACGTCCGCTCGTCGTCTTTGGCGAATGTTCTCCTATGCCTTATGGCCTCGTCGTGGCTCTCGAACATCGTTTCCTGCTCGTCGTTCGTCATCGACGCGCGACGCCGGGACCGACGATATCGCTGACTTCGAGTTAAAACAGACGATCGTCGCTTACAACGTCGTTCGTTGCTACGCCAAAAAGCTCAGTCGCTCGTATGCGTTGGTACACGCGCGGGTACGGAACATCACCGTCTCGACCTCAATGGGTCGTGAAACTAGCGCGAGAGGAGGAGGAGGGGGGGGGGAGGAGTTAGAGAAAGAACATCAACGAAGGCGGCGATCGGTATATCCTCTCGTTTTTTTTCTTCCTCTTTTGCTTTTTCTCCTAGAATTGCCCACTTGCCCGATTGGCAATCACGTGAAAACGAGCGAACGCCGAGAACGATGGCACGCGTCACGAGAGAGATACTTTATTTATCGCCGTTCGAAGAAAAAAAAAACCCAAATGGCACTTTATGCTGCTGGGCGTTAAGGATGTTGAGTCCCAAATCGCAAATGATGATAAAATTCTGAAAATTTGGTATGTTTTTGTGTGAAGTGTTTCAGAGGTCGTGTAAAAATTTCACGACGATTAGGAAGCTCGTTATTGAACAATTAACATTCACAAATTAAATGTTGTTTTATGGAAACTGATGTAACTTTGCAATAAGTTTTTTTTTGACCTCTCAATTTTATAATATCTACAATACACTCAAAGCAACGGAAACAAAACGAAGTTTATTGATACATTTTTTTTTATTTCTTTTAAAAATTGTTCTTAACGAAATGTTAATTTTTTAATAACGAGCTTCCTAATCGTCGTGAAATTTTAACACGACCTCTTAAATACTTCATAGAAAAACATACCAAATTTTCAGAATTTTCTTATCATTTTTTATTTCAACCCTTAAGGAGGTTCAAGTAATGATGATAGAATTCTGAAAATTTGGTATGTTTCTATATGAAGTATTCAGGAGGTCGTGTAAAAATTTCATGACGATTAAGAAGCTATTTATTGAACAATTAACATTAACATGTTTCATAGGGACTCAACATCCTTAAAAGCTCGCGTGCGGTAATTTATTCAGGCTGCCCAAGCGCGATTAAATTTTAGTTTTGGGCCGTTGGCCGAAGACCCATTTTTATAGGTGAAAATAATTGAATGACTCACGTGGATATATATATGAGGTGATCCATGTCACTTCAGCCAGTAAAAAAAAGGTCCACAAATAATTTTGAAAAATCGAGTTTCTTTATTGAAAAATGTTCACCGTGTCGAAATTAAAAAAAAAATTTCTGACTTTTTTTCGTTGATTACGATTTTTTAACATTTTATTGTAAAAAACGAAAATGCGCGTCTTTTTATGGCCTTCCAGAAAAAAATTAATTTAGATTTCATTCAGAAAGTCGAACGTCCGTTTCAGGGCAAAATATACAAATATACGACGGCCTTAAGGCTGTTGTGTCCACAATTGAAAATGGTAGTGAAATTTAAAAAATTTGATACGTCATTATGTGAAACATTTGAAAGGTTGTGTAAAAGTTTTACGACGATTGGGAAGCTGGCCACTGAGAAATTAGAATTCACAAATTACACGCAGCCTTATGGAAACTGAAGTAACTTTGCAATTATTTTTTTTTGTTATAAAAAATGATGCCAAAAATACAAAAAAAAAAGTCACACTTGAGGAAAAACATATAAGAATATAGCGGCAACGTTGCATAGACCGAAAGTAGCGGGAAATTTGAATACTCATTTTCGTTCACGGACGACGTCGTTTCTTGCACCATAAAGTCACTTTTGTTTTTGATATATTTGAAATAAAAAAACGATCATTCATAAATATTTCTTCTATTTCTTGAAAACAAATAGCAAAGTTTGCTATATGCTAATAGAATTGCAAAGTTACTTCAGTTTCCATAAGGCTGCGTGCAATCTGTGGATTCTAATTTCTCAGTAGCCAGCTTCTTAATCGTCATGAAATATTTACACAACCGTTCAAATGGTTTACATAATGACGTATCAAATTTTTAAAATTTTATCACCATTTTCAATTTTGGACACAACATCCTTAACTACTAGTTTTTCATTCGTGGGGCTGTCTATGAGCAAAACGCTTTTTTTTTTTCAATATCGTGCGACAAATATTACTCGAATATTCACGAGAGCGCTCGCGGGTCCGAATCCACGTTCGGACAAGTGAACGTTTCTTCGCCTTTGTTGCTGTACAATAAATACGAGTAAGTTATTCGCAAACAGATTACAGTGTTAAATAATTTTTATTTAATCAATGAAAGTATCGGTTTTATTTTTTTGAATTCATTCTGGAAGTTGTTTTTTTTTAAATTTATTCTTGTTTAGTATTTTTGTATTCACTAGATGGTGAGTAGAGTGCGTCCATAAATTACGTAACGCAACATTTGCCAATTTTTAGCGCCCCCCCCCCCCCCCACCATGTAACAGAACCGTAACGCCTGGCCTGAACCCCCCCTATTCCGTTACGTAACGGGTGTTTTATCGTCAATAATTGCGTTTTATTTTCAAAGAAATAACTAATAATGAAAGGATCGGGGGTGTACTCATTTTATGAAATATATATTCTAGTTTTGTACCAATTTGTATGATTAAAAAAAAATGAACCCTGATTTGGCGACAAAAAAATTCTCTTCGTTGTCCCATCGACATCTGTATGAAAGGTTTTACGATATTTATGATCTGGAAATAAAAAGTCAACAATTTATCGATATTTATGCAAATGTAGCTATCGTTATACGTAGCCGTTTATTATTTTGTTTTTTACAAAATGCCGACAGTTTGGACATTTTTTCTATCTTCAAGGCCCTTTTTTGTACTGAAGCAATCTTTAAAAATAGTAATGATCAAAATTTAAAACATCGACTACGTACAACCTTAGTCACTGCGATTAAAAAATCCTTCGAAAAAATTGAAAATCGATCGATAAGTTTTTGAGTATTCACTGAGACAAGGTCAAAAAAGTAGTGTCGAGAAAATCGCGATCAAAGTTTTCGTTCCGTTCTCCTTGATATAAAGTTATGTTTTTTTTTCTAGAATATTGATACTTACATTAAAGTATCAAATCGCGGGCGATACGACGGTTTTTCATCTTCATTATATTTTTCAAAATAAAAAGAGTTCTAAAATCGTGACGTAACGCAAACCTCGACTCCCCCCCCCCCCCCCGTACATTTACCGTAACGCCAGGCTGAACCCCTCCCCCAAATTGCGTTACGTAATTTATGGACGCTCACTTACTGAAAAAAAAGAATATAAAAAAAAACATTGTGGTGTGTGTTCTGAAACCCCTGTGCGGTCGTTTACTCAGCGTTGGACTTTACTCGTGAATGTTTCCGACAATTTTCGTCCCACGGCATTAAATACAAGTGTTTTGCTCGGACGAAGACACCCTATATGCTCCCGAACGAAAAACTAATAGTCAAGGGCTTATGTATACCTGAGACGGCTAAAAGTAAGGTTATGTTTAAGAATTTTTTTTTTGTGTATAATACTGAATTTTATTGAACAGCCATGATATACATTTTAAAGTGTGACATTTTATCGACATTGTGTGAAAATTTGGTTAAAAAATTTCAAACGGCAAAAAAGTTACAGTCGTTTTCCTGGGACCCTCTTTTGTTGACAGCGTGGGCGGTACCATACGGGCCTCTGCCATTTTGTATCTAGAAAAAAAATTGTTTCTTAAGGATGTTGAGTCCCAAATCGCAAATGATGATAAAATTCTGAAAATTTGGTATGATTTTGTATGAAGTATTTCAGAGGTCGTGTGAAAATTTCACAACAATTAGGAAGTTCGTTATTGAACAATTAACATTCACAAATTAAATGATGTTTTATGGAAACGGATGTAACTTTGCAATAAGTTTTTTTTTTGACCTCTCAATTTTATAATATCTAGAATATACTGAAAGCAACGGAAACAAAATGAAGTTTATTGATAAATTTTTTTTCATTTCTTTTAAAAATTGTTCTTAACAAAATGTTAATTTTTTAATAACGAGCTTCCTAATCGTCGTGAAGTTTTAACACGACCTCTTAAATACTTCATACAAAAACATACCAAATTTTCAGAATTTTCTTATCATTTTTTATTTCAACCCTTAAGGAGGTTGAAGTAATGATAATAGAATTCTGAAAATTTGGTATGTTTTTACATGAAGTATTCAGGAGGTCGTGTAAAAATTTTATGACGATTAAGAAGCAATTTATTGAACAATTAACATTAACATGTTTCATAGGGACTCAACATCCTTAAGGGGTAAGGCCACTGTAACGGCCCAAAAAAAAAGGTTTTTTCACTAATTTTTTGCTCCCGAAATTGAAGGTATTTGAAAAAAAACTTTTAATGGTGTTATCGGGCATACATTAAACTTTATTATAAAATTTTTTTACAGTAAAAAAAAAACAAAATGGCGGTTCCACAGCTATCTTCCCGGGACATGTTTTGCTTCCAGGGCTCCGCGGCACGCAGCACCACTGGTGCACTTTTGAATCTAGAACAAAAAAAAAAAACCATTAATCTAGAGGGCTATAGCTAGAGAATGTCGATCGGATTTTAAAAAGTATCAATTTTTGTGGATTTGGCGTGCGTTTGAAAAAAAAAATTGATTTTTGACGAAAAAAACGGCAAGTTTTTTGTTAATAAAAAATCAATAAATAAAGTTCTTGAAAATTCCGATCGACATTCTCAAGATAATGTAAATGTTCACATCTGGTTAAAATTTCAAGTAAAAAAAATGAAACTTGTTCGAGTTATGCTGCGTGCCATTTTGAAAAACCATGTTTCGAGAAAAACGCGTTTAAAGTTTTGCGAATAGTTTTTTATAGCCAATAAAAAAAAATCCGATTTTTCAAAAAATTTACAGTGGCCTTACCCCTTAAAGAAGATGGATACAACTGGTACTATTCGAGTCGGAATTTAAAAATTGATTTTTTTTGGGTCATTGCAGTCACAGGAATAAAACAGGTGATCTTTCGCCTCAAAATTGTTCAGTACTCATGACGAAAAAAAACTATGCCAGGTATCGAAAAAACGGCTCGATAAGTACTAGATCATTGTGTGAAGCATAACTGTGCAAAACTTGATCCCGATCGGTCCAGTAGTTGCGGAGATATTTCTGGTACCGATTTTGAAAACACTGTTTCAATTGAAACGCGTTTAAAGTTTTGAGTATACTTTACACCTGCGCCCCAACCGCTAGTCGTTGCTCACCCAGTCAGTTACAATACGCTACAACTTCGTTATTACTGCGAAATGCCGTATGACATTTTCAGGGTAGCCACTCAAAGGATAGTACTGTCGAATGAGCAACTTTTTGAAAAATCGATCTTTTTTACCTACCCAGGTGTATGTAAGCCCTTAAGATACACCTTGTATATACTGCACGAGGCGTATAAGACACACGAGGTAGGTGTCCTGTTATGAATGGATAATCCTACACTTCCCGATAGGTCATTTGCATGTCCTACTATATGCTGGAATTTTAGTTCAGTAAAAGCCCGACGGTTTCCGAGATAAAATCATCTGATTTTGGTTTTTCACATGCCATTTCTAAAAATGATAGATTTTTTAACACGTAAAAAAAATACTCTTGGTTATTTGTTTTATCTAGAAGAGTCCTCTTTTTAACCTTAAGTGTTAAAGAAACTTTATGAAAATCACCTAATGCAGAATTTTCATACAAACCAATTCGAACATCTGTTCCGATAGCCTGCGGTGCAAAAGAACTGTACTACACATATCGTGCCAATTACTTAAAAAAGTGGATTAGTTATCGTCGATTCATATGATTTGTAAAAATGGCGTCCGAACAACCGAAAGTAGATGATTTTTTTTAACGGGTTACCCCCACTTGTAGCGCAAAAAAAGGCCTTTTTCATGAATTTTTTGAAAGAAAACTACAAAACTTTTTTAATCGATCAATATACCATCTTAAAGAACACATCTTGAAGAACTCTCAGTAATTTTTTATTGAAAAATATTACATTGTTTAGTGGCAAATGGCCGTCAATGAAATAGTGTTTTTATATACACGGTTTGCGGTGACCGACATTCCGGCGAAGTGGATCATCTGAAAAAAAAATGCGGATGGATTTAGTCCAATATAAGTATAAACTAGTCTTTAATCGAAGGATTTTAAAAAATATTCATTTTTCACAAAATGGCGGACAGTCAAAGTTAATGGTTCGATTTCAACGAAAAAAAACGGCCGTTTTTTGGCTATAAAACGGCCATTTTTTTCGAAAAAAAAAATCAAACGATTAAAGACTACATTTTTATGTATTAAATAAGCCTGCAAAATTTCAAGAAGATCGGTTCATTAGTGTTCGAGTAATCTTGGTCACCGACTTCAGAAATGCCATTTTGAGAAAAACGCGTTTAAAGTTTCAATTTCAGTTCTTCAATTCACGGATTCTTCTCTTTCAACACTCATATCTCAGTCAATTTTGTTCGGATCGACTTGAAATTTTCAGGACATATTCTCAGATACTTATACTTCAAAAAAATGCAATAAAAAAAATCGATTTATGCAAAATCGCAAGTGGGGGTAACCCGTTAATAACATAAAGCCCAAAATCCCGAAAACCGTGGGACTTTTGCTAAACTGAAATTCTAGCATATAGTAGAGCATGATCTGACCTATTGACAGTTGCAGGATTATTCGTTCATAACAGGACACCCTGGGTGTATTGGTATATATGGGGAAAAGACATTTTGAACCCGCTATATTCATGTAAGCTTGGCTATTTACACATCTGGGTGTTTTGGAAATGGTTCTTGAAGTTTTTTAAAACGAATTACTTATATGGGTGACAGGATGGTCCTTGAAGCCACCTTTATATAAACATGCACATTTTTATCTAACGGTGGTTTTGAAGACTAGGGTTTACACAATGAATAGATGTGGACAAGCGGCCACTATGAGGACGGTTATCCAAGTCGAATGTCTTCGATATATATATATATCCACTTGAGATATTCAATTATTTTCACATAAAGCAGTGTCAAGCCTGAAGCCCAACACAGAAATCGTACTTTGGCAGCTTGCATACATTTATGTGTACGTACATTCGTATGTGTATATATTTGCACATACACACATTTGCCAATGATCGCAGGAATCGACGATACAGTCGACGATGAGGGCGATCAATCAAAGTCGACGCTTCAAGAGAAAATGGAAAATTTTGAGCAGTTAACTCGTAAGACTTCTGACGAAACAAGCAAAGGGCGCCTAGGGGTGGAAAAAAACCCTTCCCATTTACCAAGCCAAAGCCAAGTTCGGGCGGTGAGCAAAAAACGAGAGAATAACGAACAATAGCACGCAGCATACAGCGTTGAAATCGTTTCGAGTTGGCGGCAAGGGAAAAAATATATTCGCGCATGGTTGAGTTTAATCTTGAGTTTGTACTTGACTCTCGTAGTTTGAGCTGCAGTCAAAATTGCATAATATGAGACAATAGTGTTACATGTACACGGGTAAGTATATTCACTCAACCTTGTTATCGAAAACTTGTAGCTTGAAATCTTTGTTTTTTTTTAAATTATTTTTCCTTCTTATCTCCGAGGATTTGCGAGATTTTGAGAGGGACTGTGTGTTCGCAAAGTGTGTCAAGGGCACGGCTTAAGGCCATGTATCGAACGCTGCGAAATGTCGACGTGGTCACGACGATTTGCAGAATTCGTAGTCTTTGGCTACGAGCCGCTGAAAACTACCGCCAGATGTCGCAGCAACCGTCCGCTATTGACGCTGCAGCAAAGAGCAGAGGCCCAATAGGCGACGGTTGCTGCGAGTCCGTGTGGGATGCGCGTACATGTCCGCACGTTCACCTACGGGATCGCCGCCAGTGGGAAAACTGATGCACATTTTCAGGATTGTCGATAATATTTTGAGCTTCGTTGGTAGGATTTTGCTAGTTTTTTTTTTTTTTGTTAAAAAGAAACTTCTGACCCGAATTTCTCCGAAACTTTTCCATAAAATCAGTTGATACGATGCTCAAAATATGTAAGAGTAATCCACTATTCATCCTATGGTCATGTGAATTTTTCCAAATTTCGAGAGAAAAAAACACCACAAATTGTGATGTTTTTTTTGTGAATGTGACCATAGGATGAATGTGATGTGATGTGACCATAGGATGAATGTGATGTGATGTGACCATAGGATGAATGTGATGTGATGTGACCATAGGATGAATGTGATGTGATGTGACCATAGGATGAATGTGATGTGATGTGACCATAGGATGAATGTGATGTGATGTGACCATAGGATGAATGTGATGTGATGTGACATCACATCACATTCATCCTATGGTCACATCACATCACATTCATCCTATGGTCACATTCACAAAAAAAACATCACAATTTGTGGTGTTTTTTTCTCTCGAAATTTGGAAAAATTGAGCGTTGACCGTCAGGCTCTTTCTTCAATACTATCAAATGTACACAATAGATTTAATCTCAATTGATCGTATGGTTTGGTCGAAATTAGCATTCAAAATCTCGAGCGGTCGAAGCGAGGGATACATGGCCTTAAGAGAAGAAAAAGAGAATCGATTTTCCGGGCGCCGAGGCTCTGATGCAAGAAGAAAGGAAAACAAAATACTACGCGTACATTATTACGAAATTATACTGGATTTGTATGTATATATATATATATATATATATATATATATATATATATATATATATATATATATATCGGTGTGTAAATAATTGTATAGATAAATTCACCGTGACGTAATATGTTGAAACGAGTTGATTTGTATAATGGAATGAATTATCCCTATATATATAATTCGACGCGACGATAAGAAAATTAGTGACCAATTACACGTGTTCTTTTTTTTAATTTTTATTTGTTCTCGTACCAAAGACACCCCCGTTGCTCCGACTCGACCAAGCGCATCTGGTAAGTTCGGTAAATTGAGATTGGTAGTTAAACAGTAACGTCGAAAAGTTCCATATGCTTCGCTGAATTTTTCGACCAAATATTTTTGATCCCGGACAGAAAATGACGTATCACAGTGAGAGAAAAAAATACGTAGCCGAACGAGAGTTCCTTTGAGAAATAATTTCTGCTAAACCTCAAAAGAAAAAAAAATGAAAGAAATGAAATGAAAAAAATGAAGAAAAAAAAAATGAAAAAAATGAACTCACGAAACGCGATTTCGTGAGTTTATAAATTGCAAAAATCGACCAGGTTCAACGTCACCTAGTAAAACAAGTGGACGTAGGGCTTTTTTGTCCCAGTCGAAAAATCGAAAATCGATTCCGAACTTGCGGACGGTACTGTATATAAAAAAAAATAACAAAAGGTAAATAAAAGCGAAATCAAATTTAATACCACTAAAGGAACGACGCTAACGGGACAGGAAGCGAGAATTTTTCGTGCGCTGCTAAATTGTCGGTTCTACTTGATTATTTTTTTTTTCCGCGATACGCAATTGTTCGTCCCGGTCGAAAAAAATCGAAAAGCTATTTCGAACTTTTCGACGGTACTGTATACATGAAAAACACGAATAAAAAGCAACAAAAAACGAAAAATAATCAAATTTAATTCCGGCGAAAGAACGACGTAAAACGCGACATGAGGCGAGGATTTTTCTTGCGCTGCCAAATTATCGGCTCTACTTGATTATACTTGCAGCATATAATAATCCGCAATTCGAAGTTAGCCGATTGAAAACAAGAGGAGAAAAGAGCGAAGGAGAATAAGAGATAAGAAGAATTGTTGGATATTGGATTTTAGGTCTAGTAGATTTATAACGTGTACATAGTGAATGTAAATGGTTTTTTGGCTGTTGTTTACGCCATATATGACGAATTATACACAGTAATACACTGTTAGAGATATTCATTATTTGTTGATATATTTTTATAAAGTATCGTTTAGCCATAATTTCTCATTAGCCTCTCCATTCTTCCTCTTCTACTCCCCCCACTCTCCTCTCAACGCAACGGTACACACGTACTGTCGCATTACCCGCGCGGTCCACCGGACACATGTGTGTCTTGTAATTACGTGGAAATGTCCGTTTTGTTCGAATTTTTAAAAATTACTTTGGGAAAAAAAAATAATTGCCGTAATGTTTTTGTCGGCGCATTCGTCGTAGCAGGATTTCCTCGAGTCAAATAACAACTTCATAAATGAATAATGGAATACGCGATATTGTCCCGTAAAAAAGTACACCCCGAACGATTCCTGCCTCGCCGATCGAAAGCTCGCGTGCATCCGATCGTTTTTTTTTACTTGACAACGAGAAAAAAAAACGATCGAACGAAAAGTAAATCGCGAGCAAATCTTTTTGCACTCCAAACGTTGAGCTACTGTGAAGACCCGAAAAACAAAGTTATTTGGAAAAATTAATTTCGCAGGAACAAGATGGTTGAAAAGTCGTTCGGACGTTTATTTTTGTGTACAAATGTGTACCAAATATTATTTAAACATTTTATCAACTCAAACGGTTATAAACAATCTCGTGAAGCACCTTCGAACGTGACGGGCTCAACGGTGTACTTGATTTTGGCCACTCGGTTGATCTGAAAAGAAAAGAACAATTTTTTTCTTAAAATAGATAAAATTGGTCAAGACTTGACCGAGCTTTTTTTCGTTATCGTGTTTCGATCATCGGAAAAAAAAGTTTGAATTTTTTTCTCTCGATTTTTCGAGGGAAAATGACATCGTTATTGTTGATAACTAATGAAAAAAATGTCGGTGAGAAAAACGTCGGTCAAGACTAAAGTACTATTACACTGAATAAGTGTACCAAATTTCAAGTCAATCCGCTCGTTAGATGTCGAGAAATCGTGTACACCGTTTTGAAAAACGAACCTTCGAGAAAAACGCGTTTAAAGATTTACTAGCAGTTCTATCGCTGTAATCATAAGTTTACCTTCAAATATGCGATTCCTGCACCATACGTTGGACCTTCCTCTTCAATCGGAGTTGCCTGAAGCGACGAAGGAGTGTTCGCCACTTTCACAGTAGCCTCACCCCTTAAAGCGCCTTTAGTTTCATACCCCTAGAACGAACGTACGAATTCTTTTCTTTTCATTTCTGATCCTTATACGAAAAAATATCTATCGTCTTATATACCAAAATCCATCTATCTCTCTCCCCTAAAGTAACTGTGAACAAATATATACATATATATATATATATATATATATATATATATATATATATATATATATAATTAATGGTCGTAACGGATCGTTACAACGTGCGACGATAATAATACTATGACGGAAATGCAAAGAAAAATAAAAAGCAACAAAGCACTTCGGCAAAATACTCATTGGAAGAGCACGGAGTGTGAAAAATTTACGCGGATAAATCGATCGGTGTACGTAAAGCGAGGACGGCTCTTATTAGATTTAAGTCAACGATTACGCGAGTATAGACGGAATAGTGGAAGATGAAAGAAAAAAAATGGAAAGTCAATTTGTACGTAGAGAAAACAACAACAACAACAAAAATTGTGTGTGTGTGTGTGAAAAATACAGACCGCTTGGCCAGAATGCAAAATAAATCATAAACAAAAAATTTTGAAAACAAAAGATACACTGTCGCGACCGGAAGCGGAATTTTTTTTCCTGACCGAGTCAACGGCGACGTTGCATGTACCAAACAATAGTAGTTATCGATTATATATATTTATATACATATATATGGTATAAATATATATGTATGTACATATAAATGTGATGATAAGAAATAATACATTTCCTAGACAACTAGGCCAGGCAATACGAGACGTGTCGATAGGATGCAGTGAACTTTCAGCGAAAACAAAAAACTTGCGATCAAACCCCGGGAAGCCATCGACGATATTGTAAAATATGACATGTACACTTTATACATATATATATAAAATGAAATTAATGAGAGCGCTGAGACTAGCCGTCCGGTTATCGGACGAATGAACGTGTGTTATTCGTCCGGACAGTAGCTAATTTCACGCGGTTCACGCTGCACAACGCCCCAAACAAACAATCCCAAACACACAAACCCAAACAAATCAACCCAAACCCAAACATACAAACCCAAAATGACAAACGCAAACAAACCACCCAAAATGAACAAACCCAAAAAACCCAAACCAAAATAAACAAACCCAAACCCAAACAAAACCTACCAACCGAAGCCAAACAAACACACACAAACCCAAACAAATCAACCCAAACGCAAACAGACCAGCCCAAACGCAAACAAACCCAAAAAACCCAAACCAAAATAAACAAATCCAAAAAAAAAACTCAAACCCAAACAAAACGTACCAACAAAAGCCAAACAAACACACACAAACCCAAACAAATCAACCCAAACGCAAACAAACCCAAACACACACAAACCCAAACAAGCCAACCCAAACGCAAACAAGCCCAAACAACAGAAACCCCAAAAACCAGAATCCAAACAAAATCAACCAACCCAAACCTAAACAAACCCAAACCCAAACAAAACCTACCAACCGAAGCCAAACAAACACGGACAAACCCAAACAAATCAACCCAAACGCAAACAAACCAGCCCAAACGTAAACAAACCCAAACAACCCCGAACCAAAATAAACAAATCCAAAAACTTAAACCCAAACAAAACCTACCAACCAAAGCCAAACAAACAAACCCAAACAACACAAG
Source organism: Ophion costatus (assembly GCA_951751655.1). Lineage (NCBI taxonomy): Eukaryota > Metazoa > Arthropoda > Insecta > Hymenoptera > Ichneumonidae > Ophion > Ophion costatus. Next base: position 29,150,102 of record OX632358.1, read on the forward strand.
CCCTAAAAACCCCAAACCCAAATAAAATCAACCAACCCACACCAAACAAACCCAAACACAACTAACAAACCCAAACCCAACACACAACCAACCAAGCCAAACCCAAACAAAATTATAAAGATTTTCTTCGGATGACTACGTGTACATTATTCTTCCGGATAGTTTGTTTAACAATTTAACACAATCTATCCGGACAATTATACATATGTCATCCGGATACTAGCTTACACGAATCACAGTAATATGTACGCCTGTTGGAAATACGGCGTGAACTGAGTCGCTATCCGGACGAATAGCATACGCTTATTCGTCCAATAACCGGACGGGGAGACACTCCGTCAAAAGCGGACTAATAAAAATTGCATACTACAATGTGTATTCGGCGGTTGCACAGCACAAAAAATGAGTTGGAAATACTTTTCGGCACAAATCGAGCTTATTCGTCGATCGCTCGTTTTACACCGCACACAACACGCGAATACACTTTCCGAGTGCTGCCGAATAATCGCCAGACCGAGTTGGAAGATTTGTAGACAAACTGGATGAAGGGGCGAGATAGGAAAAGAAAGAAAAAAAGTCACACCTGTAGGCACGTGACGATGGCCTCAACTACTTTGTGGACACGTTGGACTGACAAGGAACATCACCTACGTTTCCGCTTTTGATTTTGTTGAAACTCGTATATATGTGATAAAGCACCGAAAGCATTAGACACGTATTTTTGTTTATCGGCGGAAAAACGGTATTAAGAGGAGAAACCAAAACTAAAATTCTTCTAAGGTAAAGCAATGAAAAATCCACTGCAGAAGTATTGAAAAAAAATCAGTTATTTAAATGAAGGGGTGACGCGCCTTTTTTGAGGGGTGGTGTCACCCCTTAGAACTGTTTTTCCGCCGATAAAAAGATATACGTATCTAATAGTTTTCAATTCTTTATTACGTATATGAGTTTGCCAAAATTGAAGGTGGACACTTCAGTGATGTTTTTTGTAAAAAGAGGAAATCTAATCGAAGTCTGCGTCGCTCGGACGCAACAAGAATTTTTGTTTTCCTATTGGCCAATTTTTTACGTATTTTTTGAAGATCCTTATTCGGGTTCCATAACCTGAAACTAAAAAAAACCGTTTAGATAGTGATAAAAATAGAGAAATTAAAAATAAAAATGAATTTTCGTTGCGTTCCAACGATGGAAACTTCAGCATCATGAGAAGAAAAAATATACGCGTACGGGTTTTGTTACAAACAAAATTCCGGGGGACGTTGGAAATTCGCAAGTGTGCTAGTATAAATGTCGAAAACGATCAACCTATCGTGGACACACACACACATACTCATAAATGTATAAAATACACACACGAAAACACACGTAAAAGTCGATTGAGAATATATGAATATAAAAAAAGTAAAATAAAAAAAAAATACAAAATTCGGTAAGTGTCAACGGAACGGGGAAAAAAGTAACGTCCATCTGTGTATACTGAACGATTTTTTTCGCACGAATAAAGGCTCGCCAATTTACTTTTACCGGATAGTCATGCTCAGCTGAAAATCCATGTCCTCTCTTCTTCCATCGAGACGAGACGACATTCAGCGGAGACCGTGTGTACTACGCCATTATCGTCAGATGGAGATGACTTTCGAGAAATGAAAATCGCATACGGTCAGTATATCCCGAGGTTATTAAAATTGCAAAAATTCCGTCCGTCATTGCACCGTCGTGAGAAAAAAATTGAAAACAGTTTCTTTTTTATACTTCCATAATTGCAACGGCAAAGTTTATCCATGAGCATTTCTAGAGAAGCTTCCTGAAACTCTACTGGACTCGGTATAATTTCGTCGTGTCCTCCGACCCGGCCTCTATTCTTGTAGACTTTGGTTTAAAGAGTTTGCAATAATTAGTGAAAATGGCATTTAACGAACATCTACAAATAACGGCGGTTGCTGTAAACAATGCGTTTTAAGGGATGGTAATGCTTTTCAAGGGTTGAGGCTGTCACATCCGGAAGGGATGAGAACATAAACTTTCGTTTCCCTCTTTCTAGCCTACGGCTAGCGCAATAGCACGGAATGAGGGTAAAAAGGGAGATGTGTGAAAAGTAAACTCCCGCATAGGCTTCGAGTGCCTACGCGGTTAAGAGATATGTAACGAGTTCGATAGACGTAGCTAGCAGTAACAAGCTTCTTTTATTCTTTAAGGGCTCACATACACCCGAGACGGCTAAACGTAAGGTTATGTTTAAGAATTTTTTTTGTGCATAAAACTGTATTTTATTGAGCAACCATGATATACATTTTCAAGTGTGACATTTTATTTACATTGTGTGAAAATTTGGTTAAAAGATTTCAAACGGTAAAAAAGTTACAGTCGTTTTCCTGGGACGTGTTTTTGTTGACAGCGTTTGCGGGACCAGACTTCTACCATTCTACTGCTTCTACCATTTTTTATCTAAAAAATATATTTCTTTCTTAAAGTAGATAGATGAAACTAGTACTTATCGAGGCGGAATTTAAAAAATTGTTTTTTTCCGAATGACATCGAAATTCAGGATACTAGTTTCAACATTCTAGAATGTGGCATTCTCGGTATTGGATTTTAATCGAATTTTGAAATGGCGGAAAAAAATCAACAACGGGCCAATGCGTAAGAAAACCATTTTTCACTAAAAAAAGTCATAACTCTTGCAATTTTCAATTTTTTCATAAAATTTTAGGAGGAGACTCATGAGACATAATAGATTAAAGAAAAAAATAGCTCCATAGTGGGAAATAGTTTAAGGAAAAAAATAGTTCTATGTCCGACCCTAGTCTGTAGGGGAAGAGGGCCCAAAGTGGGCACTATAAGGGAAATTTGAAAAAAAGCCGTTATAAAATGTCATATTCAAACATTTGTTTGCTGTCGGGTGCTAAATTTATCGTACTTTGATAGTACATTCACACATTTCCAGTAAATCTTCTAAAAACAAAAAATGAAACCAATTTAAAAACTTTAACGATAGCCCGCTTTACCCTGGGGGGTGGCCTGAAGCGGACACGGCTTCTGGGCAAAGCGGGCATGCAGAGATTAGGCATGAATAAAATAGAATAGGGAATCATAGGGAAAAGAAACTCTGAATGTACCCACATATTTTATTGCACACAAATCGTTATTGTATTATCGTAAACGAACAAAAACTTTACCTTTCTTCTTAACAGTCAGTAAACTTGATTTTTTTGGCATTGGATTTTGGTCGTTTCTTCTTAACATTCAGTAAACGTTATTTCTCTGCATGTTTCTTCTTAATATTAAGTCAACATCTTTTCATATTTTTAACATAATTTAACATTTTTAACATTCATTTAACATATTTTAACACACTGAGAAAAAGAAATCGTTGAATGTGCAAAATGCATTTTGTTGTCTCGAAATTTTGTTGTTTTAACAGTTTGCTCAGACATGCTAAATAAGCTACAGTTCGCACCACTATACTGTTTTACTATCAACTATACTGTTTTTGTTATGCCAATCAAAAATCACGTTGAACGTATTTAAAGATACATTTTGTTAAACCAACTGAATTTTGGATGGATGAACGAATTTTTTTTTTTCAGTGTATATTGTGGGGCGTGCCCGCTTTGCCCTTTTGCGCCACTTGACATTTTCGTCAAAACTGACCAAAAAATTACTGGAATACGTTCAAGCAAATATGACTAAAAAAAAGTGAAATAGGCATAAAACAATAGTCACATTTTAGTATTGGTCTATTTTACTCACGAATAGATAAAACACGATGTACATGCCTTGATTTTTTTTGTAAGACCCGTGATAGTTTTTTTTTTTGCCACACGAGGCGCTCGGTCGGTCGCAGTTGAGCTTCACGACTATGGCAGATCTGGCGGGACGGGGGTAACGTCCCCACGTTGCGAAATCACGGGAAGTTTAAAGACGTTAGTAGCATGGACGATGCCCGTTCCAGGACGGGTGCCCGCTTTGGGCCCCCTTCCCCTACTTACAAAGGGTTACCCTAAAGCACCGTTAAAAAGGCAGGCCAGTCGCGTAGGCTGCCAACAACTTATAGTAATTTTGGTTTAAGGTTCCGCTTGGGGTAGTTTTGACCCCAGATGGCCACGGGTCCTTTGAACGTGAGGGGCTCAACGGTGTACTTGATTTTGGCCACTCGGTTGACCTAAAACAACAAAAAACTAGTTTTTTTCTTAAAATAAGTAACAGCGGCTAAATATTCACCGAACTTTTTTATTATCATGTTTCAATGATCGACGAAAGAGATATGAATCTTTTCGATTTATCGCGGAAAAATGACGTTTTTGTTACAAGAAGGTTAAATAACTTCACACTGTTTTCCAACCGATGGCGTTACCAGAACTGCGTGCTATTGTTGAGGATGGTAACGCATCTATAAAGAAGTACTATAAGCAAGCTTGACATTCGTATATGTTATTTCGCCTTTTTTTTAAAGTAATTAAATAGTAAATTATGTTTTTTACGTAATTAAGTGGTAAATTTTGTTTTTAAGTAATTAAGTTGTAATTGAATATTCCAATAGTGCACGTACCTAACCTAAGAACCTAAGGAGCTATGCGAAAGCTCACTTGAACGGACGACGGCCTCGTCGTTTTTCTCGAGGATGCGCGGAATTTCGCGGGCTCTTCGGATTCATGAGGATTTACGCCATTAGCTTTGTGAAGCGTCAGACCGCAAAGCGAAGGTTGGCAAACGGTCCAATGAATAACGAATGGAGCGTCGTATGGTATCTTACCACCATGGCAGCGGGGCAAAGATTGCCACTATCCCCAATCCGATTAATGCGGCCACCGCGCGCTCAGCGTGGCGACCCACCTCGGGCTACGGTCAAATAAACGGGGATGTAAACACAACAAAACCATCCCGTAATGATGAGAGTCCGTGCGGTTGCACTTTTGTTGCAGCCGCGAGAGGGGTGGATCAGTGTTGCCAGTAACCACAAATACCGTTTCACCAGGCTGACTTCGTTTAGCCCTGAAGGCCCCTATCGAACAAATTGTGTCACCGATGATCAAAGTCACCACGATTTTCAAAGTTGACTATTGATTTGTGCTCACTTTCACAAAATTGCTAATAACGCAGTTTTAGAATCACACTAAAAGGAAATCCTATTCGATCTTTATCGGAGTGATAAGCTAATTTGGATCGGAAAAAAATCATCCAACCTTAATTCCTTCGAACGGCACTACTAGGTACGAAGAAAAATCATCATGGATTGAGGGCAGCATTGTTCTTTAAAACGCTGTTTTGTAGATATATTGCAATTACATTTGGTTACGCCGTCTCTGAGCATCAACCAATAAGCTGTCTGTACGACAAAGTCCCTTATCACTATGACGGATTAAAAAAATCGATTCTTTTCTGCATTTTCTCAGTGTACATATTCAAGAATTTGTAAAAAAAAAGCAAGTTGACATATTGAAAAATGACCAGGTTACAGACGATTTAGTGAAAGCAAGTAGCGCAACGATTTACGTATACTAAAACCTTCTATCGCGTTTTTCTCGAAACGACTTTTCTCGCCATGACCGGAAAATCACAATTTTAGCTACAATTGTCCGATCTTCAACTTACATAAACCAAAACTTCCGTAATTGCTGTAACTGTCGTTGTACGTAGCCGTTCTTTTCGTTCCAAATTTAGTATTTACTAAGCTCTTGAATATAGGTAAGGAAAAATTTCGCCAAAAAATACACTGTTATTAATAACACCCGCTAGATTATGATTTTTTTGGAAAAACATCTACGAACGCTATGAACTACCTTTATATCGGTAATAAAACATTTTTATTTACATTTTTCAGACCAACTCTTGTCAAGTTATTGATGTGGCTGTTGAACCACATTTTTTATACAGAGGTTCTGTTATAGCTCGATAACGTTGTTAATTATTAATTTTTTTAAGTATAAATAGACACGAGATAAGGTCAATGTATACTCAATAACATACCTTCTTTCCAAATCCCGAATGAATATTCCAGTAGACAAAAAAAATTCGGAAAATATGGATTTTTTTGGCTCGTCACAGTCCCCCCTTAACGGCCAGATGAAACCAAGTTAATTCCTACGGGTCATACTAATGATCGATGTTTTGATGTACGACTACGCACACACACACACACACGCGCGCGCGCGCGCACACACGCACACATAGTGGAGAAAAAATCCCCATGCTTCTCCGAGAGATGAAGGGAAAACAAAACAGATTCGAGGCCCCGCGAGATTTCCACAGAGAAAATATCGAAGTTGCGTGATAACTTTTCCCTCGAGCCGCGCGCAGGTGCGAAGGAAAGTTTAACTCTTAAAATCGATGTAGAAGAAGAAGAAGAAGAAGAAGAAGAATAGTAGATTTATTCATTGAAGTGGATGGTTAATTCATTAAACGATTTCGTCGGTGGTTTATTAACGTATAAGGGGCAGGAGGGTAGCAGACGATAGGAACGAGAGGTTTTCTTTATTTCGTTCTTTTCTTTTCCCCTTACCGTTGACTTATACGACGTTTCGATACAAATCAAGTTGAACCAGCAATTAACAACCCTCGGGCTCATCACCCTCCCTTATACAGAGAAACACACCAAGAACAACCCTTTTGCTCCACTCGATGTTTCCCTCTCGGCCTTCGGCCGGGCTATTTCTATCTCTGCATTTTCCTACGGCTCTCGTCGCTGCCCCGGAGAACAAGGAAGACGGAGAGAGAAAGAGAGAGAATAACGTCTACGGAGGAACCAGTAAATTACTCTTAACTTCTCGGAGGAGGGTAAAAATTACGGAGTTCTAGGGTCGGAACAAGGGTTGGAGGGAAAAAGAGTGTTCGTGTGTGTGTGTGCGAGAGAGAGAGAGGGAGAGAGAGAGAGAGAGAGAGAGAGAGAGAGAGAGAGAGAGAGAGAGAGAGAGAGAGAGAGAGAGAGAGAGAGAGAGAGAGAGAGAGAGAGAGAGAGAGAGAGAGAGAGAGAGAGAGAGAGAGAGAGAGATAGAGAGGGAGAGCGCTTAAACCGACTGACTCCTCCTATCCCTGGGAGGCCATAACTCTTCAGGCGCTATCTGCACAGAAACCTTGTGCCATTCCTCGGGCTCTGCCACAGCCGTTTGCCTGTTCGCCGCTGCAACCCCCTTGGCACACTTCAAGCAACCCCGTCAAGCCATGCGCCTCGAGCGGCCTCTTCGTTTCTGTACCGACCCCTGGGACTCTCACGTGACTTATTTATATGTATTTGCTATCCGGTAGGACACACCTGTCGCCGTACACCAAAATATTAAGAACCCCTGCTTGTAAGATTTTCTTTTTGTTTTACTGCCGACCCGAATGTCGACACATTATCGTGTGTGGGGAGTGAAGTTATGTTGACCGGCGTGGCGTCGTAGTATGATAAAACGTTTTTAATTAATAAAAAACACTCTCTTCAATGAAATAATGTTGTTATAGACTTTATATAAAATGTTTTTTTTTATAGAATTGAAATATATATGGATTCTACGCCAATTTTTATCAGACTCTAGTGAAATATTATTCATAACATTTTCAAAATTTTATACATATTATTTTACTAGGGTCTGATCAAAATTTCCATACCAATATAACGTTTATTTCTTAAGGCAGTACTGTTGTCTCGAACACTGTTTTGGGAGTGATGTTTAGGGTGCAATAACCTTTAAACTATTCGAGTTTTCTTTTTACAATTTTTTACACATGTTGTATTCGTACGTTTTCTTTGATATGGTGCGTGGAAAACGCCGCCAATTTGCGACCCGCGTCGCGTAGATATGAGTGTGAAAATAAACCAAACATAGAGGAAAATGGGGAGCACCGGCAGGTTTGCTGTTTTAATATTTATGCTTAACATTGAGGACAGAAAACTAATTGAAGCTGCATGAAAATCATGAACAGAATATATTTTTACACAATGTTGCACAAAAGGATTGATTAACTATTAACAATTGAAAAAAAAACTTCAAACTTTGGCTTGAATTCGGCCTTTCCAAAAATATGACGGGTAATTCCGGCCACCTTACGATTCAGCGGCGAAATCAGTTTTGGGCGACACAAACATCACATTCGCCGTACAAATGGCATGAATTTATGTCAACACATGCCGCATAAGCCCAGACTGAACATGGTTGACATTGGATCCAATCTTCATCAAATGTCTCGCCATAAAAGATGGATTCAGCATTATTTTTTTTCAGGACGCGGCTTACAATTAGATCTAGCTTTTTCTTTCGCGAGGTTCGTCTTATTTATCGTAAACTTTACCTTCTTTTTTGGAATTGTTGATTTCTCAACCAGCTTATTTTTACGAGGACATCGCCTTCGACTGAATGGCCGGAGCTACCCGCAAAACTCGTGGCCGGAGCTACCATTCGACTTCGAGCGAAATCCTGACTTTACTACCGAAATAAACGTGGATTTTTGCAAACGGAAGAAAGCTAAGAACGGATACAAAATTGTAGAAGATATTTACAAAAGTTACTTTTCTACGACGTAGCTCCATTATGCAATAAAACATAGGGGATTTCCCTTAAAGAAAAGGAAGGTTACCCAATCTTCACCAAGTGCAGCGCCATCTATCCCGAATAAAAAAAAAAGTTCAGACAAAACTTACGTATTTTTTTATGTATAATTCGAATCTGTAATGAAAAGTAGGGGTTCCCATTTAAGATTTGAAAGTTCCCCCTCGCCCCACCCCCAGGGGGGCCGGCAGGCGGTTAATTTCTATAGGATTAAATTGCCCCTTGGAAACTATTGAAGATTTATTTGGAACATTTTTGTCGTATAGGGCTTTTCCGAGATATTTAGCAGTCTCAAGATAAACATATCATCCTGTATATATTTATAAAATATATTTCGATTTGAATCCGCTACCAACATTGAAAAACGGTCTACCGAAGGTGTATGTGCGCTCAACCGGCCAATTGGTTATCGTGATATTGTGGTTGCCAATTTGAAAATCTTAGTTTCTAGAGAAACGAGTTCAAAGTTGCTGCGTCTCGACCGCGCTCTCCCAGTCTTATAATTTCTATATCTTAGCTAATTTTATAACTATCATCAAATAGTTTTCACAGTTATATTTAGAAAGGTCTGTAGAATAATAAAATAAAATTGAGAAATAAAATAATTTTTTTTTTCAAATGTCTAGACAATACTGTCTTAATCCTGACCACCTAGTCCTTCTCTTGCATTTATATGCAAACAACAATTTATGGAGTTTAAACATTTATCACGTATCAATAATATGTATAATTATATTCTGCATAACGCGTTAATCCCGCTGAGGTAATTCGAGCCTATTTTAATAGGTTTCCCGCTGATTTTTGTTGTTTTTTTAGTCCGTTTTTATGGTGGATATGTTAATATTATTATTACGAAGATTACTACCGAGTCGTTGACAATCTAATCTTACAGTCTTTATTTGTTCACGTGCAATAAATTCATCATTTACCACAAAATTTAGCACACTATAATCGATAATACGAATAATCGACAAAACATCAATCAGAGCAGCTGTGGGTAAAATGAAGTTACTATTTTTTGACCCCGTAGAAGTGATCATACCGCCTTAACTTCAACAGACCCTTATGGAGCGATGAGCAGAACGGTTGATGAGGAAGGACCATGCGAAACGGATTTTTGTGTGTTTCGACCTAAGTTTCATCACAATTATATATAATACCCCAACCACCCTTGGCGCGAGCATCTGAGTCCAAACTCCCTAACCTCTAAAACCGTTCAAATGACTCAAAGTATCGCAACGAAGAGTCAATTGTGGCAGAGATCTCCGAATCGTAGTTTGATGTCTCATATGTCGAAAGGATTGTGCCTCCCGCCTTCAACGTGGCTGCCACCATCCTTAAGTAACTTTCCGGAACTTCCCTAACCCCAAAGTTGCCGAGATGGAAGACGACCCGAACTGGGGGGGGAGGGGTTGCCCAGAAATTGAAGTTATTCCACTTCTCGTGGGTGCGGGCCAAACGTCCGGTCGGCAAAGTTGTTGGAACAGATGGAGTCCGCTGGGCTACGAAGTCTGATAGCGAATTTCGCTCGTCGCCAATCTCGCTCTCCCTACACGTCAGTCGGTGTGCGTAGTACCAAAACTCACCGTCGCAAGCGCTGACGATAAAAAATCGCACTCTCTCAAACGTATCGTGTTCACGTGCGATGGTAGTCAACAGTTGGTCGACAGAAATATCGCCCGTTAGGCATGTAATTCAGGGTAGAATTCTATTCGCACGTACCTGTACCCATATGGTCACGTTATTGCATGATATTGGGAGCAGGGGAAAACTAACGGGGAATATTCTTCGTGCAACTGTAGGATGATACTCGATGCAGTCCTAGTACGTATGTTTGTAAAGCGGTAGATATCCGGTCCGAGTGTACATTTGGCGAAAATTACACCTTTTTTTAACACCCGCCATTTTGTGCACTTTTTTTCGACAAACGGCTACGTACAACGAGAACTACATTTCCATAGATTATAAACCTTTTATATGTTTATTTTGCAGACCAACCGATGTCAATTTATCGATTCGGCCGTTGGACCACATTTTTATATAGAGGTTCTATTATACTTCAATAATCTTGAATTCTCAATTATTTTCCATAAGGATTTGCACGAAATATGTTCAATGAATGCTTCCCAACATACATTTTTTTTTCAAATTCCAAATAAATAATCTGACAGACAAAAAAGTCCAGTATTGTCCGCATTTACAGGTTTATAGTTTTTGCGTAATTAAAAATTCGAAAAAATACGGCCATGTTTTTCCGATACGAATGCGATTTTATCTCCCAATGTCTCGAAAATATAATCTAACGCGTAATATTGTACGGTTCCAGTATACACATCCATTATTATGATACTACTCATATTTTCAAAATCCCTGTTTAGCATAAAAGGCTGTTTTGAGCGGACCTCAAAGTATGTTTAAACGAATCGTTGAATTCGGCACGGTCCGTGAAGTGGCTTCCGTAGGAATCTGCTTACATTTATCTGAAAATATTGTCGAAGACATTGGTGATGCAAAGTATTGGGTGTACAAATAAGATCTAGGTCTGACAAAGAACATCACTTTGGTGTCCTCCTCTGATTTGTTGAAACTTTTTTATGTGGAAGAGTATCAAAAACTAAGGGCCATGTATTTTTTTTGATCGATGGAAAAACTGTTTTAAGCGGTGAAACGCACCCTCAAAAATAGGGATGCTTTTCGTTTTTCGTCGACAACGTTTTAACGGTACAAGATATAAAAAAAATTCAAATTGCAACAATGTTTATGATTTCGTGTACTATACATTGAAGATGAGAACGATAACGTTATCGACGAAAAACGAAAACACTCCTATTTTCGAGGGTGCATTTCACCCCGTAAAACCGATTTACCGCGGATAAAAAAATACGTGTCTCTTAATTTTTGATACTCTTCCACATAAGAAAGTTTCAACCAAATCGAAGGAGGACACCAAAGTGATGTTCCTTGTGAGAACTAAAACAGCTGTATTTCCAACAGCTTAACATAACCAATTTAACATAACCTCAAAATATACATCGTGAGTTCAGTGAGCAAAGAGCTGCAATAACGGGCATATTAGGCACTGTATGCTTTTCGCGTTCGAATTGACAAAAGTACTTCCGAAGGTGAGGAAGATGCTGTAACCATCAGTACCGTGAAGAAGTCGTTTAAGGGGTTACCCCCACTTGCGATTTTGAAAAAATCGATTTTTTTATTGCATTTTTTTGAAGTATAAGTATCTGAGAATATGTTCTGAAAATTTCAAGTCGATCCGAACAAAATTGACTGAGATATGAGCGTTGAAAGAGAAGAATCCGTGAATTGAAGAACTGAAATTGAAACTTTAAACGCGTTTTTCTCAAAATGGCATTTCTAAAGTCGGTGACCAAGATTACTCGAACACTAATGAACCGATCTTCTTGAAATTTTGCAGGCTTATTTAATACATAAAAATGTAGTCTTTAATCGTTCGATTTTTGTTTTCGAAAAAAAAATGGCCGTTTTATAGCCAAAAAACGGCCGTTTTTTTTCGTTAAAATCGAACCATTAACTTTGACTGTCCGCCATTTTGTAAAAAATGAATATTTTTTAAAATCCTTCGATTAAAGACTAGTTTATACTTATATTTGACTAAATCCATCCGCATTTTTTTTTCAGATGATCCACTTCGCCGCAATGTTGGTCCCCGCAAACCGTGTATATAAAAACATTATTTCATTGACGGCCATTTGCCACTACACAATGTAATATTTTTCAATAAAAAAATTACTGAAAGTTCTTCGAAATGTGTTCTTTAAGATGATATATTGATCGATTAAAAAAGTTTTGTAGTTTTCTTTAAAAAAAAATCACGAAAAAGGCCTTTTTTGCGCTACAAGTGGGGGTAACGCGTTAAAAAGTTCCAGAGCGAACCTCGTGAATGGCGAGAAAGCAGGACGACCGAAGAACTTGAAGACGAGGATTTAGAGCAGTTGCTGGAGGAAGATCCTTGCCAAACACAATCGCAGCTTGCTACTACATTAGGAGTTACCTAACAATACATGTCCAGTCGTTCAAAAAAGCTTGGCAAGATTCAAAACGGTCCTACCCCGGCAAAGGACCTAGGCCGGTCATTTTGCTACACGACAATGGCAGACCACACGGAGCAAAAAGGACCAGAGACGCTTTAGATTCATTAGGCTGGAAAGTTTTGCGACACGCGATGTATTCCCCACATGGGACATCATCGGATTCTCACTTCTTCTGTTCTCTCCAACATTATTTGGCTAATAGTCACTTCAAAACGTTCGATGAAGTAAAAAAATTGCATTATGGAATTTATGGACTCAAAACCACCATCTTTTCACCACCATCTGCCTGACAAGTAGGAGAAATGTATGGAAGCAAACGCAAATTACTTTCTCGATTTAAGAGATAACACCACTCCAGGATTTTGAAAAAATCGTTTTTTTGCTTAACAATACTTCGGTGTCATAAAAACAATATGCAATTGGTCGTGTAGCGATTTTTTTTAAAGGTTCAATTATCGATTGTATCTTCTCGAAACTTTTTTAAAACTGGGAGGACGGATTACTCGGACACCTTCGCAAGGATCGATCTGCAAATTTGACTGTAGCTTCACAATTACATTCCCTATGAGAGTACGTAGCCGTCTTTTGATTAAACGTATTTTTTTTTTCATAAACAATGTACTGCTTATTTTTTGGGCAAAACATCGATGTATTTCTTTTAAAGTGTGCATTTTTTTTTTCAAAATTTGGTAAAAAAATCCCTACGTAGTCCCACAGCTTATATGATATAGATTATGTTTTTTTGTTTTTGTTCCAGGTCTTATACTTTACGAAAATCCGTCCTCTCGTGAAACTATTTGTAAAAGAACACGTTTTTCAAGATGGGCTCTGTCGCCGCTATTTTGTATGAAAATAATAATAACATTTTTTTAAATACTTTAATACGTGTTAAATAGACCCTCTCAAAAGAAATTCTATTCCTTTTTTCATACTACCAAAATAAATTGTCAAAATTAGGTCTTATTTTCTGCCGCTAGAATGGTATTATCCCTTGAATGTATCTTGATGTCAATTAAATAAATCATTATTTTCATGAAAACAGGCCGAAAACTTATTTGTACACCTAATATGAGGCCAACTAGCTCCACTGAGGTTGCTCCTCGAAGTGGAAAATTCTCAAAATCATCTTTGCCCCCATATATATTTCAGCAGTTACTTCTATTAGTTGGTCTCACGAGGGCCCGTACTGCATGGCACAAACCTCATGTATTACGCGTTCGTTTACACTTTACGTGTACATGTGAGACGTGTACGCGTTAAAACTTGAAACTTTACCAATTTAACTGCTGGCAGGAGAGTAGAATGTTACTCTTCGCAGGGAAATGGTGAGAGAAAAGGAGAGAGATTCGGTGAGGGGGGGGGGTGGTAAACAACTTTTGCCGAGTGTGATACAGATAAACTGCGAGTCGGTAGATCGGTGGTGTTGGTAGCGGTTGGTGGTAGTGATTGTGGAGAGACCCGTAGCTTCAGTAAGTGGTCGTAACTTCGTCGAGCTTCACTGTCAGCGAGAAAAGCGATTAAAAAACTTAGCGCTGTTCACTCGCTCTGCCCCCCCCCCCCCCATCCTGCCACGTACAGCCCCCACGGGCGCTTTGCGGGAACAAGATGTAAGACGTAAGTGAATGGAAACTAAGCAATACGCCGAAGCAAATCGGGAAATGTTGCTGTAGCGCTACGCAGGCCAGAGGGTGAGGTGAAAAATGTTGATGAATTAATTGAGAAGATTTGCTAATAAAAAATGGTCATTCGTGGCGTTATCCCACAGTAACGGATATAAAATCATGTGCGAATTTACCTCCATAAAACTAGCAGAGCAAAGTCCCCAAAATGGATTAAATGGTTATCAAAATTTTGTGCTTTTTATGTGCTAATTTTCTGCTCTGTTGAAAATTTTTATGCTCTTATCGTTTAGCGGGAAATGAGAAATCAAAAGTGCTCTGCTGGCTTAACATCAGGCTAGCAGAGCACCTGATATTCTTTGCCATTTTTAAATATGAAATGCTTGAAAATGAAATGAAACGAATATGGAACAGCCAAGTCCATATTTTATTTTTATTTTGCCAGATACCCTCAAAAGCCGTCTAAAAAGAGCATGGATCTTTTTTCAGTATTCTAAATTGAAAGTACGCTACATTTATGTGCTCTTTATGTGCTCTTCGAATATTCAAGAGACAAACCGCTAAAACGGAAATAACTCCAAATACCACCCCTAAACTACCCGGAAATGGGGGAAAGGGCTATTATTTCGATATTGCAAAATCAAATGATTCCACATTTATGTGCTTTTTATGTGCTCTTCGAATATCTAATAGGCAAACCGCTCAAATGAAAATTGCGCTCAAAACCACCCTTACGCTACCCTCCAATGGGAGAAAGGGCTATTATTTCGCTATCGCAAAATCAAATGATTCCACATTTATGTGCTTTTTATGTGCTCCACGACTATCGAACAGCCAAATCCACATTTTTTTAATTTGGCCATTTTTGAGTTGCACATTTTAAATTGACGATACTGCACAGTTAGTCCAGGTTCTCATTACCGGGTAGCTTGGGACTTACATGTGTGGAATTTAGAAAAATTTTTTTTTTTAGGGGTTGGGATCTGTAATATTCTAAGAGCACAGAAATAAGACTTAATAGTGTTGCTTTTTAAATTGGCGATATCGCACAGGTAGTCCAGGTTCTCGTTACAGGGTAGGTTGTGACTTATATGTGTGGTATTTCCAAAACATTTCGCTTTAGGGGTCGAGATCTGTGATATTCTGGAGCACATAAATAGCACTTAAATGTGTTGCTATTTAATTTGGCGATATCGCACAAATAGTTCACGTTCTCATCAGAGGGTAGCTTCAGACTCGTAGGGGTAGTATTTCGACGCAATTCACGATTTAGGGGTCGCGTTTTGTAAATTCAGAGAGCACAAAAATAGCACTTAAATGTGTTGTAACGCAAATTGGATATATCGCAAAAGTAGTCCGATTTTTTGTCAGCGGGTAGCTGGTGCTTTCAGGGATGGTAGTTTCGCAATATTTACGATTAAGGGGTTCAGGTTTTCGATATTTCAAGAGCACATAAATAGTACTTAAATGTGGTTCAATTTGATTTAGCGATATCAAGGAGATAAATCATGCTCATTTTCAAGGCCAGCTTGTATCTCTCAGGGGTTATTTTGCAGAAAATAAAGAAAGTTATAATTTTGTGGAATCATTTGATTTTGCGATATCGAAATAATAGCCCTGTCCCCCATTGGCGGGTAGTGTACGGGTGGTATTTGGAGTAATTTTCGTTTTAGCGGTTTGTCTCTTGAATATTTGAAGAGCACATAAAGAGCACATAAATGTAGTGTACTTGAAGTGTAGTTTGAAAAAAGACCTTGTAATAGTCAAACGTAATAATAAATAACACCCCAAGTATCGAAACTGCAAAAGAAACCGTTTTCTTTTCTTTTAATCATACTAATTAGATTATTTTCAGCTCCTCGAAGCTATCCCCCCCCTTTTGGAGGTGATTTTTGGGATAAAACTGCCTTCAGGAGGTACGATCATTACTACCAATCCAGCTTTCGAACTTGAAATTTTTTATATGATTTTGGCGAACACTCTTTAAGCCTATTGCCAAAATTTGAGCTATTTTGACCGTTTAGTTTCATCGCCATAAAACTGCAAAGTCGAGCACTTTGAGTTACCGAAGCACGTCGTCTCATGGAGACGGTCAACCGGAAGTGCGGTGATCGTAGTTTTTCTGCTCACGTATCCAACTAAACCCGTTGGAAAACTGAAATTTCATAAATTATATATAATAGCTATTGTAAGAAATAAGAAAATCAATCTTCCCCGTATAGTTAAAGCACTACATTACAAGAAAGTTTCAATTTCCGGTTGAAACTGGTCAGAACGACGAAATAGCACCAACAGACTTAGCAACGTCGCGAGTGACAGCTGATACGTTAGGCGAACATAACCCAGCTTTGTTTTGAAATTAATTCAAATAGAAGTCGCCACAAAATATGCAAACAACAATTTATGGAGTTTTATCACTTATTACGTATCAATAATATGTATAATTATATTCTGCCTATCGTGTTAATTCCGCTGAGGTAATTCAAGCCTATTTTAACAGGCTTGAATTTTATTTCGTTAATATTATTACGAAGATTACTACCTTGTCGTTGACAATCAAATTTTTTAGTTTTTATTTGTTCGCGTGCAATAAATTCATCATTTACCACTTTTGGCATACTATAATCGATAATACGAATAATCAACATAAGTAAACAACAATCAGAGCAGCTGTGGATAAAATAAATTCAGACTCTTCTTTGACCCCGTGGAAGTGATCGTACCTCCTTAATAGGTAGTATTTGTTGATCACGCATTGAACTAGCCTACAGTAGTTTATTTGACGTACACCTATGATACTTCATAAAAAAATAATAACATTTTAAACATTTGCACATTAATTTGTTATTCATTGAGCAGCAAATATGAGGGTGTTTTCAAAAATTGTCTTCGGAAACTTACATTACAAAAACAATAATTTAACTTGAAGGTACTCGCTGTAAGGTGCGTTCATGAATTATTCAGGTTGTTTAAGGCGTTACCCCCACTTGTAGCGCAAAAAAAAGGCCTTTTTCATGAATTTTTTTAATGAAAACTACAAAACTTTTTTAATCGATCAATATACCACCTTAAAGAACACATCTTGAAGAACTTTCAGTTATTTTCTTTATTGAAAAATATTACATTGTTTAGTGGCAAATGGCCGTCAATGAAATAATGTTTTTATATACACGGTTTGCGGTGACCAACATTGCGGCGAAGTGGATCATCTGGAAAAAAAATGCGGATGGATTTAGTCAAATATAAGTATAAACTAGTCGTTAATCGATGGATTTTAAAAAATATTCATTTTTCACAAAATGGCGGACAGTCAAAGTTAATGGTTCGATTTTTACGAAAAAAAACGGCCGTTTTTTGGCTATAAAACGGCCATTTTTTTTCGAAAAAAAAATCGAATTTTTAAAGACTATATTTTTATGTATTAAATAAGCCTGCAAAATTTCAAGAAGATCGGTTCATTAGTGTTCGAGTAATCTTGGTCACCGACTTCAGAAATGCCATTTTGAGAAAAACGCGTTTAAAGTTTCAATTTCAGTTTACACGAGGAACGGATTCTTCTCTTTCAACGCTCATATCTCAGTCAATTTTGTTCGGATCGACTTGAAATTTTCAGGACATGTTCTCAGATACTTATACTTCAAAAAAATGCAATAAAAAAATGATTTTTTCAAAATCGCAAGTGGGGGTAACCCCTTAATCGAGGGATCACAAGGACAGAGGGAATGTGACATCGGAGTTCGCGACAGACGAACGGATGGACACAACGAAAGTGCAAACGTTGATAGTCGCAACAAAGCTACCCAAAGACGCGTGCGATCGGATTACGTTTCCAAAAAAAACGACCATTTGCAATATAACGGCCCGTACAATCCGGATGGGAACATTATCTATCTGTCTATTTTGACTAATCGAAGAGTGAACATCCATTCAAAATGGGCTACACGCCCGATCGACGTGTGATTCTCCAGGGAGTAAAATGTCAGCTGTCTTCATTTCACGACACTTTTTTTCGATCCTTCCATCGTGTATTCTCATCCCCCATGCTCGCCCCAGCCACCCTCCATGACGGTCTTTCCTCCCCTCTCGCCTGTATAACTCTTCATAAACTCGAGGCGCACAGACTGCGAGAGCTACGCTCTCGACGCGCTGCGGGAAACTTTGGTTGGTCGAGTATGGTTTGACGGATTTATGGTTGATACGGGGTAGTTATTATGGATCGTCAGGGGACTCTCTCACTTTTCGATATCAACGGAACGGCGAGGAAGGCAACGATAATGGATCAGGCTCTCTTCCCAACGACTTTGATGGATATCGCTCGTCTTTCGTTACCCCGGGTGAGAAATTCCACGTTCGATCGATACGGCTGTAAATCTCATAATTTTCAAATACTTTGATGTTCTCAGTGAACCGCGAGGTAAAATTGAGGTTCACCCCAGTTACGAGAGTTATTTGGGGCCATGGAGTTTGCAATGGATGACGTCATTCAGGTCCTGCGAAGGCACGAAATTTCCCTAAAACTGGTGAAATAGTAAATTGAGGCGAGGTTGGTGTCAGATTCGCGTAGGAATTGGTGTAATTGTGCATTTCTTTGCTTTCGATGTTCCTTCGCACGCTCTTGAGGGGTTATACATTTTCATCTCTTTTGTGTTTGCCTCTCACCTCACAGCCACTCTTTCCTTATGCACTACTGTATCGCGTGTTGAACGAGGGCACGGGGAAACGGTGGAAAACCTCTCGATATAGGCAGCTGATATGTTCACTGAGCTTCCGTTGTGTTCACCAACAGAAACTCGGCAACACTGCCTCCCACTGGGTCACCTATTCAAGCATTGGTCGACACTATTATTCGTGCAGAAATTGGTGTAGGGATTCGATTGGATTCCCATACTTGTTCCCACTTCCTGATAGGAATCCAAAGGCTCATCGCATTGGATGCTTATACTAAAACGTCACGCTTGTACATTGGACTCTAATCGGGATTCCCCATTGGAATCCAATGGACGAATCCAATTTGAATCCTAAAGGATTTCCACATTGTCGAACAGAATCCCATACGGTTCTTGATAGATACAGACGCCCTCTGTACATTGAATTTCCTCAATGAAATCCATAGAAATAGGAAATCAATGTGTCTTTAAAAAGTATAAATCTTATCTTCGAAAAATGTTTATCGCTAAAAAGTAAATATCTCAAAAATCGATTTGAATCGTATCACTGAAAATCAGCTGTAATTATCGTTTATTTATTTGATTGCACTTTGACATATCACAACACACGGATACGTCCACACAGCGTGGAGGTTATGTTTCAACACGCCGAGTGTTTTCTCGTAATTTGTCACATATTTTCGATTCGAACGTGGTGAGGATTCTCGAGCGGGGTTCATCGGGGAACAGTGGAGAATCTAATTGGATCCCAATGAGGACTCCCCATGTGCGGTATCCCTAAGAAAATCCATATGGAGATGTGAACTCCGGTTCAGAATTTCAAATAAAAAATTCTGAAACGACGTCAATCGGGAAGTGGCGCGGAATCTACTTGGATTCCAATGTGGATTCCCTACGTGCGGCGTCTCTATCAAATCCCTATAGGAATGTGGTAGGATCTGGAGACTACGCAATAAATTTCTGCACGGGTGCTGCTTGATGGGTGTATGCCTTCATCCGGGCTAAAAATTGACGTTTCGAGACATTTTTTGCAAAGGATAAATCGTGCAAAAAAACCGGAAATATATATTATAAAGGGGGTTTCAAAATGACCTGACATTTTAACTTATTGATAAAACGTATTATTCATTTGAAAAATAGGAATATTTCTATTTCAATATAAGGTACAGGCATGGAGGTTATGCGTGAAACATAATACCAGATAAATGGCCGCCGCGTCCCTGTTTGCAAACGTTCACTCTTTTGACGAAATGTTCAATAACATTTTGGCATAATTGCGAACTAATTTCATTGATGGCGCGTCCAATTACTTTCTCGAGTCCCGGAATGGCCTGTGGATCATTGGCATACACGTTTCTTTTCAAAAAACCCCAAAGAAAGGGGTCCAATAGCGTGAAATCGCGTGATCTCTTTCGCGGTCACCAACATTGAACACCTAACCTAAAATGTTGTGATTAAATTCACTAGTGTTGCAAGATGGTGCGTTACGATGACCAAAGACGTGCGGACTTTTCGAACCGCCTCTGCAAAATTGTCACCATTTTTGTAGTGAATTTTCACAATTTCTATGCGTTGCTCGATCGTGTAATTCTCTGTCACTGAACGTCAATACTTCCTGATGCCAGATGTCAAAGATTAGTGCTCTATGATCACCACAAAAAAAAATAGCGCATAATTTCAAATGTCAGGTCATTTTGTGATACCCTTCGTATCATGTCGGGTGCTGTGACTACATAACTATTTTCTTCATTTATTTAGCAATAAATTATTTATTTTTGTGTATGGCGATCGAGTCTCTACTGAAAATACCCATTCCCATGGTTTGCATGATAACTGCACCATGGGTAAATAGATTTTAAGAGTCCTAGAAGAGTCTTGTAAAGTGATGCTCACTTTATAGTTTCTTGAACCAAATTATTTTATATATAAAAAAAAACACAAACCGGAGTCAAAACATATTATTTCTTGTCAAATTTCTCTCCTCAAGTGTTCATGAAAAATGACCTAGGTACAAATTTTGAAAAAGGCCCATTCGTTAACATTTTTCTTACAAGCCTCATGAAATTACAAAGAATAATGAAGAACGATAAGAAAATTGCTTTTTCGAAAATACCAAAGATACGGTGCCCTTCAACATGGAAATTCACCTGAGCTGCAAGTCAATCACGCGTTCCCTGACGTCGGCAAATTTGTGGTGAATAGCGTGTTCGCCTCATCATTCGAATGAATAAAATGATAAGTCAGAAAGGACAACATAGAAGGACTTTGCGTCAATTCAAGCGAGCTTTATGAGAGCTGCTCACAAGGTAACTCCGTAGCTTTTCCTAACACCCACTACTTTGAGTTTTGGCTGTTCATTAATCTGAACTAAGGATTCTAAGCGGAGGGACGTACGCTTCGTCTCTGATATTTTTTTTTTAAAGGGGGAAGATACCTACAGACGAGGAAAAAAATGGCTGATTTTGATGATTTTTGTGTGAAGGAAAAAACACCAAGAACTAGTATAAACCATTCCCCAAATCTAAGCAATTATGAAGAAATCTTTCCTTAAAAAAAAATCATGTAAAACATTTTTTCCTCGCCTAAAGGTATCTCCCCATTCAATTGCCGCGTCCGAAAATATCTTGTCCGAAATGTAAACGGGGGCGAAGTAGGATTAAAAACGTGATCGATCATAAATTTGTTCGACCCGGCAGGCAGCAATGTACGTTCGTCGTGTGGCGTGAACCGAAAAGATTCAACATTGTGTAACCGAATCTACTCTGTGTATTTACCTATGTCAGGTATGCCAAATTTATTGACGCAATTTCGTGAGAATCGGTGCAGAATTGCAGAGAGGTAGGGGGCAGCACATGAACACATTTGTGGTATACCTAATCAAGTGGACGATATACTCGGCCGACGTTAATTTGGTCATCGACGCTTTCATGATTGTCCGGATGGTCTACTGGTCCGCTATCAGGAAGGGTGAGTTAGCGAACACTTCAAGGCTGAGCGCTTTTGACCCTTCCGATGCCCAAGAGCCACATAACATTCAAATTGACCAAGACCCTTGAGCACCGAATGTCTCTTTCTGTCTGCATACCACTCTCACCCTCTGCTTCTCTTGGTAGCTCCTTGTCTCACTGCCTCTCTCTCTCTCTCTCTCTCTCTCTCTTTCTCCCTCTCCCTCTTGCTTTCTGTGTCCACTTCGCAGCACGAACAAAACTTACGACGTGAATACGTGACCTCAAATATCGAACATGTTGACATTTAGACCCAATCACTTCTTAGCAACAAAGTTTAGCAAGCTCTTGTGCGAGATATATGAGGCTGGAAATCTTTGGGAGGGAGGAGAAGCAGTCGGCAATACAGTGAAGTTATATTGGTGACCGGTTTTTAGAATTCACAGCATGTTTTAGCAATTCGTTGTATTTTGTAACTATGCATTTCTAGTCGTAACACAAGTTACCCAAACGTCATCAGAACGAACTGGATCGAACTTTCAACGCATCCGAAAATTCCGAAGATCCAATCTTGAAAAACTCTATGCAACTATCAAAAAAGTCTACCAAAAGTCTATGCAACTACCAAAAAAACTCTACTAAAAAGCCTGACCAAAGCCTCGCTAGCCTGGTGGAACCCATACGAACTTGAAAGGCCTGCATAGGCTTGAAACTACAAAAATACTATTTTTATTCCATAGTTTTAGAGCTTGGGGTCGCAACTTCAATTTGTCGAAAACGTTTTGCAACAATTTTAAAGATTGACCAAGTTATGACGTTTTTTGTGAAGAGCTACCCTCGCGACTCTTTTCTTTTGCATTTTTCTCCGAACGTTTTTCAAAACGGTGTAAGTCGGATCGCTGAATCCATTCGTCTGATTTACTCCAAATTCAGACAGAGCATAGTTTATAACATTTTCTTTCCCATGACTGAATGATTTTTCAAATGTCTAAGTTATGTGATCCAGTTGTTCATAATAAATTATTAGAGTTATTTTTGATGGTCAAAAATCGAACTTTTTTTTCGATACCTTGCTATTTTCGTAATTGTCAAAATTTCAAAAAAGTGTCCAGTTATACGTTAATTTTGTTTTTATACTAAAAGGTTTTTTCCCCCTTTTCATCCCAGATCACCCTAGTTACGAAAATCAGCTAAATCACTTTGCACATGTAGATTGGGCAACGATTGGTAGAAATAATAATAACTTGATCGATAACCAATATTTTTTAGTTAAAAAATAACTCAAACTTGACAATACTATGTATCAATCATGTGTAAGACGCCGATATCATCATCCCAATGATCCCATTAGAAAAAAATATTGAAAATCGACCTGTTTTTGGGCTCTGAGCTTACGCAGAACCCGAACTCCCCCAATTTCAAACAAATCGGAATCCAAACGAATGGTAAATAAGTTCCTATTTCCGCTCGTGATTTAATGCGACCGTTTTTGAACTTTCGTTTCGGATACCTGCTGCACCGCCCGATGGCAAGTTACCGGCAGACAGTAGATCAGCGACACTCAGTAAAAAAAAAAATGTTCACACAATGTGGATAAAATGTCATATTTTAAAATCTACATCATGGTTGTTCAATGAAATTCAGTTTTATACACAAAATAAAATTCTTAAACATAACATTACTTTTAGCCGCCTTAGGTAAGCCCTCAACACACTTATATTTGGTTACGATTTTGACACACTGGGTCAATTTGACCCGGACATCCCCCTTCATCCACCTGCCGTTGACGACCCATCAGACGGTTTTGATTGTCAAGAATCAGGGATACACTTTAAACATTCCTCAATATATCTGCATCATTGAAATTTGGAAAGCATAAGATTGAATCGTTGTAAAAAATGATAGACAACCTCCAGTTTTGGGTGAATGAGCATTTTATTTGAAATTCATCGGGGTCAAAATGACCCAGTGTCTCAACGTAGGGTCAATCTCACTCTTCCGGAAGAAAGCCTCCATCAGTGTAATTGTCTCCCACACTGAGAAAAAGAAATCGCTGAATGTGCAAAATGCATTTTGTTGTCTCGAAATTTTGTTGTTTTAACAGTTGCTCAGACATGCTAAATAAGCTACAGTTCGCACCACCATACTGTTTTACCACCAACTATACTGTTTTGTTATGCCAATCAAAAATCAAGTTGAACGTATTTAAAAATACATTTTGTTAAACTAACTGAATTTTGGATGGATGAACGAATTTTTTTTTCAGTGCAAAAGTATGGATCGTTCCTACCAGTAAATTATTTGTTGCAACGAAGACTCGTGAAAATTCACGGGGTTCGGAAACTTTCGTCTCTTTCGAAACGTGAAAAAAAAGTCAGGAACAAAAAATGTCCATTGTTTGTATTATATCGACGATGCAAATGGGTTGATGTAACAATTGTACGGTCCTCGTATCATACGAGACGGTGAGTACGTGATGATGAGAGTGGGTCAAGTTCAAACTGCGTTATACGTGGCGTGAACGTACGCCCAATAAACACTCGAGAGCTCACTCCTGCTATCGTATTCATGCTTCATTCGCGTCTACAAAATGAAATCGTCAACGATCGGAGTAATGCGCCTGTATTTGTTGAGGCTGCATATCTGGAGGCTCGGTCGATTATTTGTATTGCCGAGCCATGAGAATCATTGTCAGATTGAAAAGAACGTATTCGTATTGAGTACCTGTAAGGAAAAAAAATCAAACAGGAAATATAAGTTTAAACTGGAATGGAACCTAAAGTAATAAAAAGTTTTAACTTAACTGGAAAATTTAAAAGGTAATGGACGAAAATCGTGAAATCACATAAAGGCATCTTTATTTTTCTGGAAGCACAATATCTTTCAGAGACTGCAAATAAGCTACTCATGCAGTGCATCGCTGCTGTTGTGTTGTTTTCACAGCGTGAAGAGCGAGCGAATTTTTCAATTTAGGCCCCCAACTTGGAGAGAAAAATATGCTAGGGAAATGCAAGAAATACCGCATTTTAAGGGATTGGGCTATGGTGATATTTTCAAACATCGTTCGTCGTGTGAGGTAACTCAAATTGGAGAGAAAGGTTCAACATGTGGTGCAGGAATCGCAGATTGGAGGTGAACTTATGTTTACAACGATAGAACAGCTAGTAAAACTTTAAACGCGTTTTTCTCGAAATTATGTTTTTCAAAACGGTGTACACGATTTCTCGATGTCTGATGAACGAATTATTTTGAAAATTGGTATACTTATTCAGTGTAATAGTAGTTTAGTTCTGACTGACGTTTTTTTTCTTAACATTTTTTTCATTCGTTATTACAATAATGATGACATTTTTCCTCGAAAAATCGAAAAAAAATCCATTTTTGATGGTTGAAACGCGATACCGAAAAACTCGGTCAAGTCGTAACCAAGATTATCTATTTTTTTTTAACTCGGTTATTTGTGTGTCAGATCAACCGGGTAGTCAAAAACAAGTAAACCGTCAAGCCCCTCACGAACAACGGTCCTTCACCAGATTTTTTGTAACTTCTTTAATTAATATTTTTTATAAAATTTGGCACACAACTTTGTTAATGTACAAATAAATAAATGTCGAAACAATTTTTCATTTATCTTACTTATAAATCTTAAGAATCTTTTTTTTGAATAACCCTGATTTTCGGATCAACACACTAGTCTAACTCCATAAACTGTATTGAGGCATAAGTTCGATCTTGAATGCCAGTTTCCGACCTAGTTTGAAGCAAGGCACGTACTTATTTCGGGAGTAGTTCCGAAAAGCCCATACCTCGGATTCATTTGGAATTTCGTGTACCCGTGTATTTTGACTCGCTGATTACGAATATCATAGTGAAATTACCCGCAAATTTGATTTTCAAAGTTAACACTCACGAAAACTGATTTTTTAACAGTTTTTCTGCTTTATCTTAGTAAATATTCATTTTAGAGAAAAATGTTTTCCATAAAAGTTATGGCTTATAAAAATATTGATCTTTTATGTTCTATACAGTTTTTAGCTACAACCATTCCGTTTCGAGAAAAATGGGATAACTGCCCAATAAGTGGAAATTGCTTAGCTCCCTTAGTTTCGATATTATCTACTTACGCAGATTACCGCGGGAAGGTTGGAGTCTAGTCTTTACAGTGCATGCTTTTTTTGCTTTTTATTTTATTTTATTTGATTTTAGTATAGTTTGTTTTGTATTATATACTATTTTTGCATTCTTTGTGATTCAGTAAATTTGGATGTGCGTGTTTTTTTTGCTTGTTCGATTTTCATTTATTTTTTTATTTTTTTATCTTTTAATGTAGTTTCTTTTTGTATTATATACTATTTTTGCTTTTTTGGTTTGGGTTTGATTTTTTTTGTTGGGCTTGCTTGGGCTTTTTATTTACTTTTGTTTTTTTTTACTTTGGCGTGTTTGGGCTTTTTTTGTTATTGTCTTTGGGTTTGTGTGGGCTAATGAACATTATCTACATTCTTGCTGTTACCGATCCGTTGCTATAGATAAGTAGATAGTATCGAACCTAATGAAGCTAAGCAATTTTCACTTATTGGCCCATTATCCCATATTTCTCGAAATGGAATGGTTTTACACAAAAATTGTATTGAACATAAAATATCAATATTTTCATAGGCTACAACTTTTGCGAGAAACATTTTTCTCTAAAATGCATATTTACTAAAATAAAACAAAAAAACTGTTAAAAAATCAGTTTTCGTGAGTGTTGACCTTGAAAATCAAATTTGCGGTTATTTTCAATATGATATTCGTGATCAGCGAGTCAAAATACATAGGTACACGAAATTGCAAATTATTCAAAGGTATGGGCTTTTCGGAACTTTATCCCTTATTTCGACGTGAGTTGGGGAAAAATCAAAATTCAGTGTTGCCCAACATTCAACTGCATCGCTTCGTGTACAACAATATAAAATCTGGTTAATTTATGCAGAGTCTCGTAAAAAATTGTGATTTTCGTCTCGTTTTACTATATTGTTCACAATTTACATATTGACTGAGCGATTCAGCACAGCATATTGTGCCAAATTGTTGTTTCACTTTGTTTAAGTATCAATTATATATTCATTGCAATAATTGATGTTAAAAGTCCAGCGCAATACACTTTTTTCCACGATAAACTGTGCCAAGTTGGTTCGTAATATTTTTGCAATCTCAAAACGATGCAGTAGAAATGATGGGCGAATTTGAACCTTTTTTCGATATGTGTACATCTAAAGAAAACACAGCGTGCTTCAACAATCAACGATAAAACGCCCGAACCTCTCTAAATATTATGCACGCTTTTTCTTTTGGCGCATGCAATGTATGCGTGTAAGAGAAAAGAGTTATTACACACTCGTATAGTACGCAGGAGGCCTTCCTCATACCGTGCAAAAAATCGAAGGGTATATCGACGAGAGATTGCCGCGTGACCCAGAGACTGGCGCGGATTGCCGGTCATGAACGCCACCCCGTTCTACATTCGTCGCCGATATTACGAGTGTAATATTTATCTAAACTGCCGCTCGCAAGGACGTATTGTGATTTTTCATTGCTATACAATAAGCCATGTGCACGGAGAAAATTTTATCCGAAAACTCACTGCCTTTCCGTAGCAACGTGGAACCATATCGTTATTCACGGGAAAATTGATGTAGAAAATGTGGAAAATGATCGGCTCCAACGAATCGCTAACGCAGCACATAGTGAATTTTATCAGTGCAGTATATCGGAAATTATCTGTTGACGAATTTTGCGTTTGGACAGCGAAATGAGTTCAAAGTTCACCAGTTCACCATTTGTTCAAAAAGACAAATAAATTTACTAGTTGATTTGTCTTTTTTTGGGAAACTCATTCATATGTTCAAAAAGACAAATAAACTAGTTAATTTATTTGTCTATTTGAACATATAAATGAGTTTTCCACCCGGATTATTACTGCAAAACACACACACACACAGTCATATATTATATATATATATATACAGGGTCTCCTGCTATGATTGGATAATTCTGCAACTGTCGATAGGTCAGATCGTGTCCTACTATATGCTGGAATTTCAGTTTAGTAAATGATCCACGGTTTTCGAGATGTGATTTACGTTATTAAAAAAAAAAAATCATCTGCTTTTGGTTTTTCGCATGCCATTTCGACAAATGATATGAATCGACAATAACTAAACAACTTTTTAACGTAATTGGCACGATAAGCGTAGTGCATTTTTTTTTTAGACCGCAGGCTGTCAAAGTCAGATGTTCGAATTGGTTTGTACGAAAATTCAGCATAAGATCTGTTTTCATAAAGTTTCCTTAACATTTAAGGTTAAAAAGAAGACCTTTCTATGTAAAACAAATAACTAAGAGTATTTTTTTAAAATCCGGGTTAAGGAAAAGTTATCATTTGTAGAAATGGCCTGCAAACTACTAAAGCAGATGATTTTTATCTGGAAATTCGTGGGGTTTTACTAAACTGAAATTCCAGTATGAGGTAGGACACGATCTGACCTGTCGACACTTGCAGGATTATCCATTCATAATAGGACACCCTGTATATATAATTTTGGTAAGAAATCTCATGCCATCGCGTTTCCTGCATTTTCCTGCAAATTATTGCGCGTTAGGGTATTCCTTTCGCGGACCCGAATATTTGTCAATTAACTAATTTTCGTCTATCATGAAGTAAAAATACATCCCCGGATACTGGTAAAATTTCAAGCCAAATTACCGAACATTGAACGAAAAGTGACGACTCTAAAAATTGTTTCATTTATACGGCACATTGTGGACATGACACGCTGGCCACATTTATGTATAATAATTGATACACAAAATAATTTTAGATGCCTAATATAAACTGCCCACGCACGTAAGAAATCCTGAAGATCCGATAACGACAATAAAAATAAGGGTTCACTGAATGTTTAAAGAAAATATTAATGATAAAGCTTAGAAACATGTGACCAGAAGAATTTTCTATTAAATTTGCGCGAAATTTTTTGTTTCAGTTCATCGTTAGGTATAGACATTAATTGTGACTTATTTTTATTAAAAGCCACTGTAATTTACCAATGATTCAGAAAGACCCTCCTCATGCCTCAATAAAATTTGGTCCTTCGCGAAAGGAATACTTTAACTTCTGAAATCCTTGCATAACAATTTAGTAGTACCTTCCGAATTTCCTACGAATCATCGCAAATGTTAAAATAGTGTCTTATTTTCGTTTGTCTTAATTTTTTAACTTTTTATTTTCTTTAATTTATTTTTCTATTATTATTATTCATTTATTTATTGATTTTTATATTATTGTATACTATTTTTTATATTCGTGGTGCAAATGCCTCTTGATTGCGCCTGTAATGCTTATTCCGTTCTTGAATACATTTTCCTAACGGAAAATCGCGGATGCGTGTATCTGAAAATTCTTATCAACGTAAAAAATGTATATTTTACAAAACAATAATATTCGATAATACTTTGAAATAATCTTTTCCCACTTCCGTAGACGTATTTTCCATTAGCATCATAACTTATTCCATATCGATCCATGGGAAATCGTTATTATGTACGAACCTCTCAGAACTTTGCTGAGAAGAAATATATACAGCGTATCTTGTATATATACAAGTCCTTCCATCAATCTCACTGTAAATGGGTACAGCAGCGATCCTTTTTCGAAAAAAATAATGCAGCAGGTTTTACGATGTTTTAATAATACAAGACCTTATTGCGCAAGTTCCGAGGGTCGTTACATATTATTCACGAAGTAGCTTTCCTCCGACAGAAACAAATTATCGGCAGTAGCGAGAAATAATTCGGTTACTTAAATTGAAGAAACCTCTGTACAAATAGACTGTTTCCATTGTCTAATTTGACCTACTCGCTGAGAGACACAGCATTTTTATTGCGTTCGTGTCATTCTTATGGTCTTCTTGTCACGTCGCGTTAAGAAACTAAATGTCTTATTCCTAATGTAGCCCGAAACTGTATTGCCCTCCGGGTACGACATTGGCCCACTAAAGCATCTGGATCGACGTCTCACGCGGAAACCAACGAATTCAATGTACATGGAGTATAAAAAATTCAGAAATAGCCTCGCGTACAAGACTTTTGAACACAACGAATTAAGACGAACTTCGTTTGTTCGGGGTACTATTTCAACAGTAAAAAAACAAACACCATAACGCATTTTTCCTAAATGTATTTTTTTTCCTCCTCGCGCGTGTCGTTATTGGAAAATGGCAATAGAAATTTCTTAGAATGATTTTGATGAAATTTTGCATGCGCGTAGAGAGAGTCAAAATAGTCGATACTTATTTTTTTATATCGGCGAAACCCCACTTTTAAGGGGCTAAACGCGCCCGTGAAAAAGTATTTTTTTTCCGGCGATAACTTTTTTACAGAACGATATACGACGAAATTTCAAGTGGCAATAATGTTTTATTTTTCCGAGGACATTTGCGACGAGAACGGTGGAGATAACAACAAACGTCACAATGTTTGTTGCAAAAAATGCATTTTTTAATGTGTATCTACGAACATTTTAACTTCATAGGGATATAAAGTTGCACATGTGTAGAGGATGAAAAAGCAGCCGATCCATGTTTTTAGTTTTTTCGATGTTTCGCAATTACAGGGTTGAAATGACCCTTTGATTTATTTGCCAATATCGACGCGTAATCAATTTTTTTGCAATATCCGATTAAAGTCGTATCAGTCCAAACCAATTCGATTACTCGATTAAATATTGATGTGAAATCCCCCCCCCCCCCCCCCCCCATCCCGGCCCTTCCAACAACGAAATCGCTCAAGTTATCCCACCTCTAAATTGTTAATAAAATTGTGCAAGTGCGTAAAGTGAGTCAATATATTCGATAGGAATATTTTTGTTTCGGCGGAATTCCACTTTTAAAGGGTTACTGCATCCTTACAAATTTGTGTTTTTTATCGTTTTTTTTTGGTGGGATAGAAATGGCGTTAAAATGTCAAAAGTATTGTATTTTTCTATTACTATAAATGCACAAATTTATAGTTTATTTTTCCATTACTATAAATGCACAAATTTATAGTTTATTTTTCTATTACTATAAATGCACAAATTTATACTTTATTTTTCTATTACTATAAATGCACAATGACAACGATAAATATAATAATAAATTGCGTATTATTTATGGCACAATTCGGGTTTACATGCCCACGAAGATTTTCATTACACTGGAATATAACTTTGTATATGTGTAGAGGGTAGAAAAATAGCCGACACACGTTTTTATTTATTCATTCAACATCTCGCAATTCAGGAGTGCAAACCAGCTTTCAATTTTTCGCTAATATCGGCGTAGAGCGAGGTAAGATTTTTGCGATATTTGGCTAACTTCCTACCCCTGTAAAGACGTAGATTATCCAAAAAATCCACCCCCCCCCCCCGCTCACTCTATCGAATATACTACCCTCGGAGACAAGAGGTTTTTTTATTTTCCGCTATAACTCGTAAAAGAAGCGATTGGGAAGAGTTTTCACTGCGAAAATATTTGCTTTTGCATATAAGCTGCAACTGCAGTAATAATGCAGAAGAAAAATAATTTTTATTTGTTTATTTTAATTCTGATCAAAGTGGATTCAATTTAGAGCTATGTACAGGTCGAACTTTGGCAATAGAGAGACACGATCCATAGAGGCAGCAGTGCAATCGCAAACATCAATAATCAAACAGTTATGCTTTTGGCACCTATATTGATCGTTTTCAATGAACCTACTAGCAAATTTGGACCTCCAGTGGAACGAACCATGTTCAGAACAGAAAATATGTTTCTATTGGCTTTGTAATCGGGAAAATGAACGACTAATTATTTCAAGCGTTCGTTTAAATAAGTATATTTGATTGATTTGGACCCCCAGTAGAGGTCCACATCAATAATACTTCTGGATTCTTGGAACGGGCAATGGCCAACTGCGTTTCGAGAAGGGGATATGCAAGAGAAACATAATAAAGTTCTAACTATTCTAGCAGGTAAGTATAATGCACTTATTAGTTCTTTAAACACATTGCAGCAAATTGTTTTTGCAGATACAATGGGAATGATTCAACCTCTGGAGATGTATGGCTTCCGTCTATGGAAAAATTTCGTAAAGCTCTTTTCTGACACAGCAATTAGGACGTCAATCTTTACTTGAGAGACAATATGGTTACGTTACCATCTTTTCGACACGAGGACTTTTCTTCTCCGAGTTTACAAACCTATTCGAATTGAATTACATAAATACTGTTAAAAAAAATAGGTACGTAGAAACAAATGACCAGTATTCCAAAATCCAGTGGAATTTTGATTTTCACAAAATACACTGACGTGTGATATTGCCAGCGAAAGTGCATATATTACCTATGTGCCTACTGTAAGAAGTCTCCTTGTTTCAAACACTTTTTTCACGATTATCATTATCGTAATAAGTATAATCCATTAAAAAAATTATATGATAAAAAAATGTATTGACCAAATAAGTATTAGAACTGGTTTCCAAAAATGTCGCAATTTTCTAGGGCAGTACGTCTTGGGGGAATTTTCGTGAACATGGGTTTGTATAAATTGAATGGGTTTGTATAAATACGAATTTAACATGGTATCACGAAATGTTCGCTGATTATGCATCAATATTGGGAACGGAAATCGAAGGGTGGTTTCGATCCTTTGATTGCGAAATATCGAAAACAAAATGAAAAAATAAATATCCGTTACTTTTCCATCCTCTACACATGTGTACATTCACGACCCGACCAGACGAAAATTTTCGTAGACACGCATAAAAAATTGCATTTTTGTAATAAGCAATATAAAATTCGTCGATATCAGCATTCATCCCATCAGCAATGTATCCATACTCGAAAAATGAAACAATTCATAGATGCAATTTCATCCTATCTCGTTCCGCTGAAAAATTATAGCCGAAAAGCAAAAAAAAACGATTTTCGAGGGTGCGTTTCACCCCTCGAAAATGGGGTTACGCCGATATGGAAATGCTACATATCGACTATTTCAACCTACTTTACAAGCATGCCAAATTTAATCACAGAAAAACTTAACAGGACAGAAATACATCGCGCGGTTCCCATGTTGGAGAGATTCGAAAGTGCTCAGAATTATCTTCAATTTACCTCTATAAAATGTTACCGATTTTTTCTGCACGTTTGTTAAGCTTTTGGCAGAGTAGTGCAGTTTTCGAAAATGGGCTAGAACTCGAGAACGAAATGAGAGAAAAAGAATGAGAGAAAAAAGCCTCCAATTAGGAAAAAATTTAATAGATTACCGCTTTTAAACAATAATTACGAAATTTGGTTGTTACGATGGAGTTAGAAGAAATGATGTTTGAGAAATTTGTTTTCATGACAGCTTCTACTCGAAAAAGCACAAGTGTGTGCATATTTTGATCATTGTTTTTTTTTTTTTAATAAACCTTTCAATTGTTAAATAATAATTATACAATAATTCCATTTATATTTTATATGCAAAGAAGATTGGTAACAAAAGAAATGCCGAAGAAAAATGATTCATCAAAATTCTGAAAAATAATATCGTTACTGGTTACTCTCATTCCCAATGACGTTCCGATTCCGATATATATATATATATATACACATATATATATATATAATCGGAACATTTTGGCACATGTAGTACTGTAATTCTACTATCGCGCCTATGATACGTCATCGACCCCGCCACCTCGAATTCGTACATTGGCACGTTAACCCTGACGGTTACAATGCCCGGGCTCAAGTATTGCCGTACATATGTACTCAGAAAATTTGGCTATGATTTCCTTGACAATCTATTTGTATATCTATACACGCGTGTATATATATAGATACATATACACATGCGTGTTTGACTGTGTGGGTATGACGCATGACACTGACTCGGTTCATGTACATCTATCCCAATGTCTCATTAAAATTCACACCCGCACACACAGCCGACAAAAAAAACGTCAGCGTAACTACCCAATAACATTTATACTACAAAGTAGCATAAATGATAACGGTAAACATAATATGAAATGGTTTTTGCGTTGATCGGTGATAAATTCAATTTTTGGAACATGCTCTTCATACAATTTATTAAAAAGCATGACTAGCGGATTTAAGGACGTTCGGGATAATTGACGAAATGGTGCCATTTTCGAATTTTTGCAGTAAATTCTTTGTCATATACTGAATTC
Organism: Ophion costatus; assembly: GCA_951751655.1. Classification (NCBI taxonomy): domain Eukaryota; kingdom Metazoa; phylum Arthropoda; class Insecta; order Hymenoptera; family Ichneumonidae; genus Ophion; species Ophion costatus. The sequence continues at coordinate 29,184,159 of OX632358.1, forward strand.
AGCCTCCAAATTTTCGATCCATTGGCTACACCATTTCTATCAAATTGACAATGGAAAAACGATTTTGAGATAGGGAGATGCCTACGCTCCCGTTAAATGGCAGTTTTACAGACAAAAGAGTGGCAAAAAATGTTTGAAATGTCATGAAAAACGGTCAAATTATGCAGGATATTTTGACAATTCCGTCATCAGTGTTTAGGTATCATCATATATTAGGGTGGCACAAATTTGAGCTCTACATTTTTTTTTCACCATAAAATTGTCTTCTTCGAATAAAAAAAAAATTCAAATAAAATTGCCATTAAAAAAACGTTTTTTTTCCGTTCACTTCTCACCCATGAGCTTTACACTTCATACCTTTTAAATTAACCTCGCGAATGCTCTAACCGGTCAATGAATATTTAGTGATCGCTCAAGAGCTTCGAAATTTCCAATTTTCGCCAATCTTTTCTTACGCATCTCACTCATAACTTTAACGCTTTGTTAAATTTCCAAAACAATTAATAGTTTTTTCTTTAGAAACAGATTTCCCAAATTTACCTCACACTGCTAACTCAAGAATTATATTCTTTGGTCTCATAAAATAATTCTTCAAAGCTCTTATTCGTAAGCAAAAGTATAGGGTCCCCGTTTTATCGGGTTAGAAGTGGAAGGTAAATTAAAAAATTCGTTTCTAAAGAAAAAAAGGATTAATTGTTTTGAAAATTTGACAGTGTTAAATTCATCAGTGAGAAGAGAAAAAATATCGCGACAATTGTGTATTACCAAGCTCTTGAGCGACCACTACATTCGTTGGCTGGCAAGAGCTTTCGCGAGCTTAATTAAAAAATGATAATGCGTAAAATTCATGGGTGAGAAGTGAACGAAAATAAATGGATTTTTAAATTAAAACTCGAATTTATTGGGAGGCTTGAGCGACCTCCAAATATTTTTTGACGGCACGCAACTTTCGCGACAATTTATCTTTCTTTCAAGTAGATAATCGGATGGTGAGCAAAAGGAACAAAAATAGAGCTCAAATTTGTGCCACCCTAATATATATATATGCCAGTACTGTAAGAGACATCACCTGTAAAATAATCACCTTTAATTCTTATAATAATCTTATAGCATATTATCCCTACGATAAAAGGCGGTTTCTCAATAACACATTTTATAGAAACGGTGCAGACGATCAATTTAAAATGCAGAGGGTGCATTCAGTATCTGACAAATAATAAACTGTATAAATTTCAATCAAATAATAACGGATCATCAATTGTCCCGGAAATTCCAAAAAAAAGCAATGCAAGAAAACGTTGCAAGACATGTATGTTTTTTTCTGCGCGGCAGAACAGCGTGAATTATTTGTGGATTTCGAAACCGACGGTACCCGAATAACTAATTGACAATGAAAGGAAACGCATGTAATAAAAATCGATTGACGTGACGCAGAAGAGAAAAAGCAAAAAAAAACATGTTTGTGAATGGCCAATTCGTAAATCGTCACATCAGCCCGAAACGGTGCATCTTTTCTTTTTTAACGATCGATTCTCTCGTTATCCCTTATCCGTGATCATTCGGCGGGTTTCAATGACGAATGAACGAGACGCGATGGATTGAAAGGTGTGCGGAGCTTATGGGGGGCGGGTGGGGGGTACATACATGGGCGACAAGGTGGTTCGTGAGATCGGCAAAGTTTACGGTGGAACGCGGGGCATTTTCACGGTCACAATTCAGGGCCTAATGGTGGGAGTTGAACCTTGACAGACAGAAACGGTCGCGATGAGGCGCAGCGATAAACCGGGTGTTCAGAGTTCTCCCGTGCCGTATAAAGAAGCCCCGTCCGATAGGAAGCTGCGACATTTTTTCATTGCTCATCGCGGTGGCTGCTCAACTCGGGCCGAGAAAAACTATGGCGAAACACGAAGTAAATCTCGTCCTGCTCGCGAGGAGTGCACTTTTTCTACTTGGCTGTCTGCCAAGTGTCGTCATTGCGTCCGTCAATCGTAAGTACAGATTTCCGCTCGATCGACTTCTCTCAACCTCGAACACTTTGTATTTGCGCTCCAATTATCCGATACGGATATTCGTCCGACGCTATTTTTTTTAACTTCAATTCGATAAGGTTATGGCGACGTCGAAAGAATCATCTGGGCCTAACAATTTTAAGTGTCTCTCCACCACCAATTATAATTGACGAGAGATTGCAACCGACTTCCGTTCTGGCAATATCCCAAGTCAACTGGCCTCGGCCAATACTCGGATTGGTGACCGCTGCGATGGAAACTCTCTGTCGAGTTTTTAAAGACCGGAAATTGTCGAGTGTCACAAGCGTAGGGTAAAGGGCAAGGGATCGTACGATTCCGCAAAATCAAACGAAGTATCGTCGATCAACATTTAAAAAAATTAATATCTCACGATAAATAATGGTGTCGATGATAAAATGGTAAAAAGGCATTATTGTCCGGAGGAGAATGTTTGCGAAATCTTGCGCGATCGTGGAATAATTTATTCGTGAAATTGGGGCAATTTTGTACGGGGGTTTTCGATACCTATCCGGGGACCCAAGGACAGACCGGAAATCGTCATGTTCCTCTATGGACGAGGAATTCTCGGGAATGCCGAAAATTCGGGAAGCGACGGTTCTCCGCGGTTCCACTAACGGACTTCTCGGTGAATAGTCGAATGTACGTCGACATAAAATGCCTAGTGGTTGAATATATATATATATATATATATATATATATATATATATATATATATATATAGGGAGCAAGAGAAGAAGGAAACGAAAGAAGACGAAGGAGAAAAAGATCGCCAAGGGTCGGAGCGCGAATGTGGGTAAGTCTCAGACAGAACACAGATAGAAACCGGAAGTTATTAACCGAAATTTAGTGCGAGACGTTAAACAGACAGACCACGGGGCTTTTTCTTTCGCATTTTCTTTTTTTTTTAATTCAAGAATCACGCGACATTTCCCTCTTCCGTTTCGGGGGATCCCGTGTTCGGAAGCTGTATCTGTGAAAACTCCAGGAAAGCTCTTCTTACACGCGACGCGAAATCACGCATTGAGGACGATTTACGAGTTCGCGTGTTTCGAAGAATTTTCTCCCGCACAGTCACAAGAGTATCAGGGATTTCTTTTCAGATTGCCCACCTGAAAATGGCTAATAAACTTACGAAAATACGATCCACTAAATTTTTCACCGACAGCCTATCTGCGAGTACACACTAGTGGATTTATTGACCACTTTTACGTTATCATAAAGTATATTTTTGATATTCTTATTAAAGTAGGCTTATTAAGGTATTCTTTTCACCGACCTGAATATTCAACAATTAGATGATTTTAGTTTGCAATGAAGTAAAAATAAGTCTCAGTATACTGCCAAAATTTGAAACCAAGTTTCTGAAGTTTCAACAAAAAATTACGAGTTTAAAAATCGTCTAACTTGTACGCCACTTTATGAAGATGATATGCTGGCCATATTTTTATCTAACCATTGTCACACTAAATGACTAGATGTCTGATATAAAGTGCTCTACGCGTGTAAAAAGATCTAAGGATTCCCCGACGACAATTAAAAATCGAGGTCGTCGAAACATTGAAGGAAGTATTATTTCGTAACCGCGACTATTCAGAAAAAATATACAAATATCGAAATCTATTGTGATGATGAATAAGTTCTCGCTGTATTTTCGTGAAAATTAATGCTTTATTGAAAAAATCATTCCTAATACTTTAAAACGTTTCGAAACTGCTGCGTGATCAGCTCCTAATAATTCTGCAAGTTCAGCTAGCATTTGACATGAGTCTTCATGAAGTACTGCCTCCAATTCAACACATCGAAATGATTATTTTTGAAGCGTCTAAATCAATCTCTGCATGTCGTCTGCCACAGAGCATGATCGCCGTAAGTCTCAACAAGAATTCGGTGTACTACAGCTGCAATTTTTTTTTAACAAAGTAGTGCAGTCAAATTCCGCGCAAATACTCTTTTTTGGCACGAAATTTGGCATTTTGTCATAGTGACATAGAAATTCGACATTTTGTTATTAGTGTTCAACACTACGAAAACAAAAAGTTGTTCACACTTCGGCTAAATGACATACATTTAATTTCAAGCTTGCTTATAGTACGTATTATACTATGCTTACTTATAGTGAGAAAATACCACTTTTGAATTTTTTTAACCTCTCGAAACACTGTGTTTTACCAAGAGCATGTTCACCGTACGCTTCGACAAGCATTCGATGCGATTCTGCAGCAGTTTTCTTCAAATGATAACAGAAAACCAATGCTGTCCGCAAATCGTAGTTCGTAGGTACAAAACTCGACATGTTTAAGGTTATGGAAAAATATACCGGTGTAGGGAACTTGGGTTGTTGTGTGTTGAAAATCTTCGTCAGCTTTTAGAGGGAGACGATGGCGCTGCAGAAGCGGTCTTACGGTTCCTAAACTGATGGCTAGCACCATCTATAGGGAAATTCCGGTTTCATACTTTTACACCTGGTAATTTATGACAATCAGAATAGGATTCACCCATTCGTTGGTGATCAAATCCCATTTTCATTGTACGAATTCGACGTACATTTACCGAAAAGTAGCCGCGTCGCACCAGCTTTCGTGCTGATGACACACATGACGTGAAGACAAGACAGTCGTTCAACCCATCGTATTCAAAATGTTGCATAATCGTCCCGTCACTCGACCCGTTATCCCGGCCCCGATAAGCACGGATTTAGCCTTGCATTTTTTCCTTTCTCGCGAATTATATAATCGACGGGACGCGTGGAGTCGGGCGGATAAACCGCTCGGAGTCCGGTCAATAGTGCTGCCAGGACAGCTGCATTTTCGAGTGAAAGTGTATGTGTGTTTGTGCGCGTGTGTGTACGGAAGAGAGTCTTTACGTCTCGGGCATGTCAGCGCAACGTTGGGTACCAGCACACCCGGTAGTGTTGCGGACAGTCCTCAAATTCCTCCACGCAAACCGTTGACTTCGGGGGCAGGACGAGCGTTGAAATGATTTTATAAATACGTCTGCATTTGAGTAGAGGAGATTATGGAGACATCGGTGTTTACGTAATGTTGTAAACGGAGACGATAGGCTACAATAGGGACGGTGCTCGAAATCGCGTGTCCCCGAAGTGAGCGTGCCTGATACATATGCGTGAGGGATGAGAGGTTAGGGGTTGATGAAGAAAGGACGATGTTGCACGGGAAGTTCGCGAGGGGGAGTGCAATGCTTTTTCCCGAACTCGTGCCATCGCAATCGACCGCGTTACCGCGCCACCAAATTTACAATTCAAACTAACCCCTAAACCACCCCTAGAGAAAGAGAGAGAGAGGGAGAGAGAGAGAGAGAGAGAGAGAGAGAGAGAGAGAGAGAGAGAGAGAGAGAGAGAGAGAGAGAGAGAGAGAGAGAGAGAGAGAGAGAGAGAGCGAGAGAGAGAGAAGGGGGAGGGAGAGAGTTCCCATAATTTTGTTTTATTCCAACATTCGGACCGAACAGCCGGGAAAGTTTACATATAGACAGCGCACTATATACGCGCGAGGTCGAGCTCGACCCCCGATAAATACATTCATCGTACATGCCTCGCCAATATATTCTCTATAACATATCGCGTGTAGATACACGTACGTGCACACACGTAAATAGTCCGTACGAAAGGTCTCCGTCGGAAAAGCGAATAAAGCTTATGCTGGCCTGCTTTTTCTCCCTCCGCGATTGGGATAACAAAAAGAAAGTTCTTCCTCGAAGCTCGCGACACGCGAAGCGGCGCGCCACCCTTGTACAGGAAACTCAAATTCGTGCGAATATCGCATTGGGTAATTGTAACTTGTTTCAAAAAACTCGTCGATAACGAATAATGATAATTTACCTTAAGGGGGAACTCCGTTTTAACGGTTTGAAAAAAAAATAGTTTTTATGCATTTTTTGGGCCGATATGGTGAGACCTATTGAAAAGTGCTTTTGCGTACATGTTTATTGATATTTTCTATGCTTGCGCAAATTTTTATGAGACATTTCGTTGAGCCGTACTCGTTTAGCGCTGGACCGCGAAAGCAGCATTTCATTGGTACTCACGATTGCGCTCGTTTGACTGATTTAAGGAGGTACGATAATTTCCATGGGGTCAAAAAAGTGTCTAAATTTATTTTACCCACAGCTGCTCTGATTGATGTTTACTTATGTTGATTATTCGTATTATCGATTATTGTGTGCCAAATGGTGTGGCAAATGATGAATTTATTGCACGTGAACAAAGAAAAACTGAAAAATTAGATTGTCAACAACTCGGTAGTAATCTTCGTAATAACAATATTAACATATTCACCACGAAAACGGACTAAGACAACAAATCAGCCTCAGGGGAATTAACACGATAGGCAGAATATAATTACACATATTATTGATACGTGATAAATGATAAAACTCCATAAATTATTGTTTGCATATTTTGTGGCGGATTCTATTCAAATTAATTTCAAATCAAAGCTGGCTTATGTTCGCCAAACGCATCAGCTGTTACTCGCGACGTTGCTAAGTCTGTGGGTGCTATTTCGTCGTTCTGACCATTTTCAACCGGAAATTGAAACTTTCTTGTAATGTAATGCTTTAACTCCACGGTGAAGATTGATTTTCTTATTAAATACAATATCTATTATATCTAATCTATCGAATTTCAGTTTTCCAACCGGTTTAGTTGGATACGTGAGCAGAAAAACCACGATCACCGTACTTCCGGTTGACCGTCTCCATAAGACGACGTGCTTCGGTAACTCAAAGTGCTCGACTTTGCAGTTTTATTGCGAAAAAACGAAACGGTCAAAATAACTCAAATGGTGGCAATAGGCGCATAAAGTATTCATTAAAATCATATAAAAATTTCAAATCCGAAAGTTGGATTCATAGTAATGATGTACCTCCTTAAAAGGGGGGTTAAAAAGGGGGCTTAAAAAGGGGCCACGTTAGAAGCTAAAAAGACTATTTTCATGAATGTTTTTGATAGATTTATATTATAAGTATTGATATAAAAGTTGTTACACCTAATAAATGCACTTTCGAAATACATTCAAAAAGTGTTAATGTATTTATGGAACCTAAACAAACTTTAAACGCGTTTTTGTCGAAACGCCGTTTTTCGATGGCTTGTTGATAAAATCTTCGAAACTACTGACCCGATCCTTATGAAATTTTAACCGCATATTCTGTACAACTATAGCTATAGCGCATATCAAGGATTCTAAAAAGTGTTTGATATTTACTATTTGTTTTGCTAAAAACGGTGAAAAAAACACGTTTTTTGGGTTTTATCAAACAATGTCTGCCATTTTGTTCTTTTTGCATATATCAAAAATCGTATGGTATGCGCTACAGCCATTAACATACTGAATTCGAAAGCGTTTGATTTTTTTGTTTCGGATGATCCATCTCCGAGATTTCATTAACAGCGCAGACCTACAACTTTTTAGGACATTTTTTTAACTACCATTTTCGTATACAACCTAAATAAATAATAAAAAAAATCAAAAAGCAACATAAATAAATAATTTCCTTTAAAATATATTTTTAAAAAGTGTATTTATTAAGTGTAACAACTTTTATATCAATATCTATAATATGAACCTATAAAAAAAATGCATGAAAATAGCCTTTGTTAGTGTCTAAAGTGAGAAGATCCCCTAAAACGAAAAATCCAGGTATATTTTGGTTTGCCAGATGATCATTTATAACCCGTATCTCAATCGCATGGAGAAATAAAAAATCACAAAATGGATAACGATTTTTTCGGCAGCTTTTTTCAGTGATCTTCAAGTTTCATAGATCGTAATTTTTTATGTACACTACCGGCCACTAGTTTCCGGACACTTCAGATAATTGCGAGACTTTCAGTCCCTTTGGAAAGTTGCAAACTTACATTAGAATAATATTATCCATCAGATAGAGCATTATAGTATTTTCGTAAAATAATAAATAAAATGGATTATATTATTCCAACATTATTTAGCAATTATCCGATGATCGAAAGTTTTGCAATTATATGAAGTGTGCGAAAACCTTTGACCGGTGGTGTACACTATTCTCCGCGGTAGGGACTATAGGGGGATGTATTCGGAACAACATCGCGGAAATGTTGGATGCATCAATGCAGTTCCTACAATGTCGTGGATACAAGTTTGAAAAAAATGGTTTCGAGAAAAACGCGTTTGAAGTTTCGGTATGAATGGGTAGAAGTAATCGTTGATTTCAGTCACTTACGCTCAGTCGGCTATTCCGGCGCCATATTGGGGTTCCTTCTTCCACCAATTTGCCGGGAGAGAGGCTAGTAGTGCTCAGTACGATTTTCATCGTGATGAGCACTACTAGCTCTGTACTACTACTCAGCGTTCCGTGCTTCTTGGACCCTGAAGGATAATCTTTCAGCACGACTCGTAGTATACCTCCGGCTCGCCCGTTCATTCAAACCTCTATAACTCCGCCAATTTTGCGAATTTCTTAATAATATTTAGAGGGAATATTTTCAAGACTATAACCTATATGAAAATGCAAAAAACCGAAAGTCGATTTTTTTAGATAAAAAATGCGTCTCCCCCTTAAACACGAGCACAAAGATAGCTACATCATATACATTTCATGGGCGAAGCGTGTGCACAGAAACAGAGAGCAAGAGGATGAGAGAGAGAGAGAGAGAGAGAGAGAGAGAGAGAGAGAGAGAGAGAGAGAGAGAGAGAGAGAGAGAGAGAGAGAGAGAGAGAGAGAGAGAGAGAGAGAGAGAGGGAAGGCGAATAGACGACATACCCATTACCATATGTACTCTCCGATGTCCTCAGCTCTTATTGTTAAAAATCCATAAACTTTTGGTGCGCTGATCAGTCCGAGACTATGCAGTCGGGCTTATCGCATTTTGGTCGAAACGTATTCTTTTTTCCAGACGTAAAAAAAATCCAGTGCCTGTACAAGAATGAATAGTCGAGGAGATCGAATAAATAACGATAATATTAACGATATATAGCAAAGCTCGGATTACCCGCGCTATCTTCGGGTTCGATGTGTGTGTGTGTGTGTGTGCGCGTGCGCGCACGTGGGTGTGCATGTGTGGGTGTACGTGTGTGTGTGCGTGTGTGCTTATACATACATATATATATATATATATATGCCTATTCTATTCAATTCCAAATTTTTCCATTCTCGTTTAATCCACCTGGCTGAATCATGTATTATATCTCGCGATATAAAAGGAGGGACGAAGAGGCGGAGTCGAACGAACGTATATATACATACAGGGTGGACCATTTAACGTGACCACCCCAAATATCTCCGTTGCCTTTAGAGTGACGAAAAAAGAGGTCACGAGGTAATTTGATTGATTTCACAGGGCTGATATAGTGGTAAAAAATTGATTGCTGTCAAGGGCAGTTTTTGCGTTCTCAAAGTCATCAATAGTTTTTTTGTATGGGAACATGTTTTCCTTTAATGAAAAAGTCGTAGCTGATATTCAGACGAATCCAACGATCTATGATATCATGACCTTCAAATGATTTTTCACCAAAATATTTTGGGTTTGTTTGGGTCTTCTTTGCGTGTGGTGGGTTTGTTTGGGTTTGTTATCGTCACTCTAATAGGCAAGGGAGATATTTGCGGTGGTCATGTTAAATGGCCCCCCCTGTATATATTTATGTATATACACAGGGTGACTGGAAACTCTACTTATTCCCCGAAAGAAGTTATACTAGAAATCACTTGCAACAAATTCACTTCTTTCAACTAGGGGTTGAAAATGAGTGGTTAGCAAGTTACGGTGGTTTCAAATTTTTCTAGAAATGTTTAGACTTGTTACCAAAAACACATAATTGTGAAAAAAAACTACCCCACACTGGGCACTCAATTGATACTTTTCTAAAAGCTGATAAATGAGATCATATTTTTCCAAATGCATGTCAAAGATTCCCATTATCTCCGAAATAAAAGAGTTCAAGTGGCAAGAACTATAATTTTTTTGCAAATTGAAAAAATCGACGAGAATTCACAAAAAAATAATAATTCTTGCCACTTAAACTCTTTTATTTCTGAGATTATGGAAAATTCTGCGATGCGTTTTTTACAATTCTCATTTCTCATTTATCAGCTTTCAGAAAAGTATCAATTTAGTGCCCAGAGTGAAGTAGTTGTTTTACAATGATTTGTTTTAACAAGTGTGCACATTCAAGTAACAAGTGTGAAGATTCCAAAAAAATCTTAAAACTACCACAGCTCAGAAACCAGTCATTTTCGACCCCTAGTTCACAGGGGTTATTCTGTTACAAATGAAGTCTAGTATAACGTCTTTCGAGGAAAAGGTCGAATTACTAGTCACCCTGTACATATGCACATACATACACATATATAGATAAGGTATCAACGATGAGGGCGAACGATTTTTGATTACTTCATTTTTTGTCCCATTGGAAAAAATGCCGAATGAAAGCCTTCCCCACCACAATTACTTTATCCGGGTTCTTCAGCATCCTGAACTTATCGATCGTATATGGTTCCCGAAAATTGTTCATCCCCAAAAATGTTCTAGGTCTGTTCGAATATTATCTCCCCCCGCTTACACACACAACACCCCCATCCGCCCCTTCCCCCACACACACGCACACGCATACGCGCACACACATACACGCGTGACTATGTGAGGATATATACGAGTATGTACGCCCATAGTTAACCTACCACATACGTACAGTTGGGCGTCTATATATAACACTGCGGTATATTATTATATCAGCTGGATATTGAATCGTGAGTGTGAAAGGTTTTTACAGGGGGCGGGAAGGCGTGGGAGGGCCTACGAGAACTTCGATGACAACTGGAGGAACGGGAAGGTGAGGGAAGGGCGCGTGGGCAAGAGGGTAAGGAAGGGATGTTTGGATTTGGTGTGTGGTATATGCTGGCCGAAGCATCAGCATATCATCATGACCATGTACCGAGCCTGCCTTTGACATATCTATTACGCGTTTCCGAATATATAGAGGCGCGACTTGAAATTCTATGGCGGAGCCCCGCAAAGGAGGAGAGGCAGGGCGCGGCGGTTCAATTAATCAGTCGCGACGCGTAAAATGGAAGAGAGCGCGAAAGAGAGAGGGGAGGGGAGACAGAGTCAGGAAAAGAAGGGAAAGCGCCGGCAAAGAGAAGGTGGATTGGAACCAAGGGGTAAAATGGAAACCAATATAATTCCTCCTATTGCCAGGGGCCCCAATCCCCGTCGCCGCTCCCTCTCCCTCATATTGCTCGGGGATTGTGTTGACAAAAAGCTGCCGGATCCATTTTCACAGTCCGGATGAGCATTGAATTGCACGTGAAGAATATACCCATCAACGTGGCGAGAGAGCTCCCGCTTTTTTTTACGGAAATCCGGTTAACCCCATTGGCAACAGACATGGCGCCGTTATTCAGCAATGGCGCGGCTACATCGCGCCATGTGGAAATGCGTTGCATTCCGAAAAACCCTTGTCAGATGGATAAATATTTATCAAAATTGGTCCTAAGCTCAGACTCCCTCGTATACACCTGTATTCCTGTACAGGTCGCATCCGCGAAGTGCCACGAGTGCGGGACGCGCGACAAGTTTCCGGTAGGATGAAGCTGTACTGATTTGCACAGCGGAGTACGTGAGCATGGAGCTGCATTTTTATTGGGCTCATTCTTTCGAACATTTGCAAGCCAGCAGATTTCATTAAATGTGCGATCGTTGCTTACGTAACCCTAAATAGACCTGATGACTTTCTCGTTTCGATAGAACGGGACTAATGAACAAAAAGGCCATTGAATAGAAATGTACGGTCAGTCACGAAAC